>JBCFYV010000100.1:44106639-44693165 GCA_039000515.1 Timema cristinae | reverse complement strand
GGAGGATTCAAATACATGATTAGTTTAACGAAAGAAGAAAATTCTGGGAGCTTAAGGATGCAGAGGATAGGGCACATTAGCGGTCTAAGTTTACTGACAAAATAAATATGAGAGAATACAGCAATAAAATATAGTATACTCATAAGGTACTTTCTATCTAATTAAATCCCTCCCTAACCCCGTAAGAGATATCTTGCTTATTTTACATAGCTTACGGGATAATATCTTTAAGTAATCCGTCCAGATAAGATTTCCAACCAATCTCGGCATGGGTTAAATTGCTGTAATAATAATAAATATTTAGCACCACGTTTATACCCGATCGGTATAGCTTAAGTACTAATTAACGCTAATGTATTAGGAATTGAAGTTGAATTGAGGAAGTGAACCCACACTTGCGGAGAGAGAGTGGATAAACATTAAGAAAAACTAACCTGTTCACCCGACCCAGATTCGAACCTCGATCTCCCCTCCTCACTATAGAGCTCACACGATAACGCGTTAGCCAACTTACGCCATCGAGGGGGTGTCAAATAATGTTTTAACGAGTGCAGTTTAATGGATTTTACAAATTCCAGTAACTTTATTACACTATGTAAATATTTTAATAAACTTTATGTTTTATACAATAATGTGTTGGACAGTGGATATGAAACGACCACGAATGAATTTATTGAATTCAAAATCAAAGAAAATTCATTTAAGTAAGCTTTATTTTATTTTAAAATATTTAATTTTAATTTCTTCTGATGTATTAGGAAACTAATAACAAAATTTATTAATATTCCTTTTATCTTTTAATCAATGTATATTTCATTTAACTAAAACTTCACTCATGATTTTAAATTGTGGTATATACCTTTTTCGGATAACGAGATAGAAACTAAATTTGTATGTGTTAGTATTCACTTAGATAAAACAAGTTTTTAAAATATTGCTACTATGTGTTTAAAATTAACAATCCAAAACTAATTCTTTTGTGAAACCTTTTTATTTACAATTTAAAACATTCCTCCAACCTTTTCATAATCAGAATTAGTTTCATGAAACCAATTAAACATAAAAACTGGTTCTATATGGAGTCATAATGCCAGTTTCATGGCGAAAGTTAGTTCACCTCAAGTCCGGCGCTAAACTAAATACAGGAAGACACCTACATAAACTATAATGGGGTGGGCTAAATTTGCGTATAAAACTGATCCATTCCATTCTGGTCTAGGTGTCTTATTTTGATTAGCATCACCCTTGAACATTAAGTCTCACTATAAAATTAGCCCATAAACAAAGTTATAATAGTTTTATTTAGGCCCACATCTGGGCACTTCACATTTGGATTCATTGATGGGCTAGGGATGAGAGGGGTGAGCCCACATTAGCGTGAAGGGATAGTGGAAAACTATTTAGTAAAAAAACTTCTATAAAAACATTTGTATATTTACCATTTTCCTTATCTCCTCCTTCCTTATTACCATAAAGATTCAAATCAGCCAGTTTCTTAGCGCCATAATCCTTCACCGCGCATGCACACTCCACTGCTGGCTTCACAGTCTCGCAGACATAATGTTTGGTGTTCTCAAAAATCTGTTGACATGTCCTCAAAATTAAAACTGACGAAACACTTACATTTCTACATCTAACGCACAATTAGACAATCAAATTTGATTTTTTTTTAAATTGGAAATGTAGGACACTTGGCTAATTAAGGCAAGTTTTTTTTAACAACTAGACGAATCTTTCTTTTAACCATGATCAATGATCATTGTAAATAGAGTTTATTGGGGGGTGGCTGGTGGATCTTTCGAGTAGTTAGATTCAAAATCATTCAAATGTGTTTTGGGCGTAATATAGGCCTACAAGACTTTGAAACAGTCATGGATATTAATAATTGTACAATATTATGGAATAGAAAGGTCACTATTAATCAAATGATATAACAAGACTTGGTATTTAATTCTAGAATCAAACATTAAAACCTATTCTGGTTAATTTCATTGACTAAAGTCTAAACTTATTAACTGTACAGTCTTGCCAGGAATATAACCTATGATCTTTTAAGTGATTTGTACTAAACACTGGTTTCTGGATTATGATGACAGTGCAGGGAATACGAACTAAGGGCAGTGCTTTTTTAGTTAGTTACTAAAACTTTTTAGCCAAGATTAGTCAAATATTTCTCCAGTAGAAAAACTATATAATTTTCTTTACAGACAGCTTTCTAATATCTCTCATGGGCATAGCGGCATTAGACTAGAAACTTTCTAAATGAATATAAAAAGTTATTAAATTCCAGGAGACCCTTTAAGATATTCAACAATATAATAAAAATTAAACTTTCTACAGGAGAAATGTCTTGTGACCAAAAAGTAGTTCTATAAAAACTGCATTAACACTGGCCTTTTCTCGCGTCCCCTACACGCCCACCTTGAGCTGAATCTGGGCGTTCCGGGGGTCAACCTACCGGAGCGCTTGGGCGCATTACACGTCCAGAAATAACGTTTATTTAAGTAGGCTTTAATTTCAAAATATGTTTCAAGACCCTCCAAGTAAGTAGCGCTCTCGAGCCCCCCCCCCCCTCCCCAGGTAAGTGGCGCTCTCGAGGCCCCCCCGTCATCTACTTTCATCCTCTGCAGACGTACCTGTTGGGGCGGGAGTTTGACGGCCGGGACCTTGCTCTCCACAAAGTCCAGACTAGAGCAGAGCAGCGTGTCCACCTTCTTGATCGGGCCCTCCAGACGTGACGTCACTGGCGAGGCGGTCTCGATCGCCTTGTTCACCGTCGACTCTGCGGTGCTCAGCGTCCAGTGGATCACAGAATTTGAGTCCTGGGGAAAAAACAGAAGGGTTTTATTGAGAGTCGCAAACATTTGAGGGAGACATGTTTGCTTTAAGAACTATGTTTCACTATTATAGACAGACCTAAGCTCAGTTGGTAGAGTATCTGCCTACTGAGCTATGGGTCACTGGTTTGATTCTAGATATAGCCAAAATTTTATCAGGGAAAATGGGGGATATGCCTATTTATGTCAATTTATGTCAATTTTAAACCGTGTACTGATTTCAATCGATTCAGAAAGTACGTTATATACCTCGAATAATATTAACACAAAACTAACAAGACACTTACTTTACTGTCCTTAAAAAAATCTTAACATTCGGCCAATGAAAACCTAGGGTAAACAATATGCAATAAAAAATGGCATATTTTACAGTAAAATAAAACAATCCACCACCATACCACACCGATTAAGGGTGCATTCCACCAAAGTAGTAGCTTTTTCCACCTTTCTTATTTCAACCATTAATACCTTTGTATTAAAGGTCACGATTGAACAAATCCTCGTGGAGGGCGGAGCCCTCCAAAGACCCGAACCCTTCCCACTTCTAGGTACAGGGAGCGGCGCACTGCTAAATCACATGGACATATTCACCTTGACTTTGCCGTAGATGTTGGACGCCGCGTTGAGGGACTGCTCCACCACGGAAGTTTGGAGATGCGCGCCACGGATTCCATGTTCTCCTCGGTCTCTGGGACCACAGACCTCTCTGCGCTATCCGGGGTCGAGACGGTGGTCAGCTTCTGAACTTGAGACATGGTCGCTGCGCACAAGATAACAAACATCAGTTTCAGAAGAGTGTTCGGTGCGGAGTTTGGACTGATAAGGGGAGGGGGAAGGATCACATACACCGGCGTGATAGACCGACCCCCTCCTCTAGAGAACACTCACAGGGGTGTTAATTACCACAGTCAGGTCCGGGTTAAAGGGAGGGGGACTAGGGCTATTACCACAGTCAGGTCCGGGTTAAAGGAAGGGGGGACAAGGCTATTACCACAGTCAGGTCCGGTTAAAGGAAGGGGGGACAAGGGCTAACGTGGCTAAATCATGAATCAAATCAAGTTTATTTCAAAGTTTTGAGATCTTCCTTAAAAACAAATAAATATAGGTCTATAAAATGTATCCTAACATGTTAGCCCACTTAACCGGTGGATGAGAGACAAAACAATGAAAAAAGTAATATACATGTGTGTCCAATTTGACCTTGTTTCTGAGTTACAGCCGAGTGGGTCCACTAAACCGTTTGTACGATCTCTCGGCCTGTTTACTAGGTGTGTCTTATGTGTTATTACAAACACCTGGTATTTTTGAAGGAATTGCCATTCTACGAAATTAGAACTGCAAGGTTGCATTCAGATCAAAAATGACAATTTTGAGTACTTCCTTCAATACTATGCGGCTCCACACTACTGGAGTACAAATATACTAACTTGGGAACAAGGTCAAATGGGACGCAAGTTTTTGTGAACTTTTAATTTGTTTGTCTCTGTAGTCCAACACTAAAGTGGTTCCCACACGTTACGATACATCCTTCTAACTTTTGTTTCAAACGAATCTGATTCGAGTTTTAACACTATTTGTTTAATTAATGTAAGAATAAGATTTGAAGAGTTAATTTTGTGAAAGAAAAGAAGTTGGAACTTTTGAAAAGATAATATTATTTTTAGTGTTGGGCCCTTCACCGATATATACGGCCCTGATAACAGTTCTTGAGAATGATTGACAGTTGAAGATGGAACAAGGGGAAGTAGTTGAGCAAGGAGTTTCCAACTCACGGTCCACGATTTCTTTTTATTTGTGGCTCACGAGTTTCCTGAGAAAAGTAGTCGAATTTTATTATCTGTGTGTTTAGCCAAGAAACAAAAGAGTTGACTTTTTTTTAGTACAGCTTCTTACTACCCGTTCGGGTTATACGCATATGTACTCATTACCATAACGGCATAAGGGATTATCAAAGGTTAATTGAAATGAAGTGAAACCAGATTTGCGTGGAAGGAGAGTGGAAAACAATTTAGGAAAAACAACTCAGTGCACCCGACTGAGCCCTGATCTCAGTCTTCAGCAGTCGTAGCCCAACACGAGAGTAGCACGTTAGACCATGAGGCAACCGACGCGGGAGTTAGCTATTCATTCAGTAAAACAACTTATGTGGGTGCTATTTTTTTTAAACAACTTGTGTGTCCCCGTGAGTTATTTCCTTGTACCATTTAGCCAATTATGTTGTTGGTCCACCACTAGCCTCACCCTCTTGATACAAACAAACATTCACCAGACCCACAGCCTTCAGGTTAAAATGGCTGCGCTGCGTGGGAAAACTTTACATGCTATCAAGGAACATTGAAATTTAAAAAAATGCTCATTTAAAACATGGTTTCACTAAAGAAAAGTAGACAAATATCACGCTCAAGTAAATTGGCTGGCTTTCCCAAGGCTAAGTTCAGGTATTGACCCAACCCCCTCCCCACATGATCCTACCTCAGAAAGCAGACTACTCACTACGATTAAAATAGCCCCTTTAAGACGAACATTTTAGAAGTAGTTTAGTAACTACACATTTGAAGTAAGACTTGAGGATTTCTCCTCATAACTTTACATAACACATTTACTTAATTCGTATGGAACAAAAAAAAGATGTGTCGTGGTAGATAGAAACCACCTGACTTTTTGCGGATGCTTATGATGGAATTCACACCTGGTGTAACTTGTTGGATCCACGTTTGTTCTCATCTCCTGATCATTTCATAATTCTCATGGAGATGATTTTCAATAGTTTTGACAAGTGTCTAGATTTAAGTCTGATATATATATATATATATATATATATATATATATATATATAAATATATATATATATATATTATATCTGATATATTTGTGTATAGGAAGGTTGGGGATAGCCAAGATCGGGTGGGTGTTACAAAGTCGGGAGCCAGAATGTAGGGGTGATATTAAAGCAAGTTGTTATGATTAGCATTGTATTGAACTGGGTGTTCAACTCACTGCTGTTCAGCCACACCGGGGCACAATATTATGCTGAGAAGTAAGCTAGTCCCAAAGTGGACATGGGTTCCCGTAGAAATTTTTTTCTAGGGGGGGATCAAAATAAATACCTCCATCCCCCCTCCCCCCCCCCCCACACACACACACCATGATTGTAAATCTGATAGTTGTTAAATGTCTGAAGGAAAAAATGATAAGGCAAACTAGAAGATTAAAAAATGTTACAGACAAGAAAACAATTCGGGGGAGGGTGTCAAGTGCCCCCCTGCCCGTTACTGAAGGCACCAATGAAAGTGGAACATAGAAGAGTTTTTATCTGTAAACCCGTGTAGTTCCACATAGCTTTAAGAGGTTATTGATCCAGACTCTAGCTACAGTTTAAAAATACGTGACCTTGACCAGTAATTAATCTTTAACCTATTGCCTAACACCCCACTGATCTACCCAGATTATGTACACTCCGTTACACTGAAAGATAGCACTGACTGTTTACACTACGGATTATCGTTCAAGATAGAAACAAGAGTAATCCATCAAGTTAAGAATGCTACTTTACAGTGTATGATGGCCAAAATCAAATACCTGTGATATTTGTACAAATTTACAGTTCGATATCTTTTTTGAAGGCCTTAACACAATTATATGACATTGAGAGCCGACATAACGTCAATACATCCACGTATTTATGTCAATTATATATACATCATATTTAAATAATAAATTATAAAAATAACAGTCGGTAAATGCATGCTATTACTTTTGTCAGTTGAAATCTCGCTCGCTGTCCAGGAATGTAAAACTCAGAACATACAAAATAATACTTGTTCTCTATGACTACCTTACATGATGAAAACAAACTAAGTGTTTTCAAAAACAAGGTGCTAGAAAGATTTCTGGTCTAAAAAAAGGGAGTAGGCTACTGAAGATTACGAAGAGCAAGACATGCAGCGCAAATTGGAAGAATCTAGAGCAGTGTTCAGAATATTGACTGTTAAAAGTAAAGTAAAGTCTTTAGCACCGCGTCTTACTACCCGTTCGGGTTATACGCTTTAAGTACTAATTACATTAATGGATTTAGGAATTGGGAAGGTTGAATTTAAAGGAAATGAACCCACATTTGCGTGAAGGGAGAGTGGAAAACCATTTAGGAAAAACCACTCCCAGTTCACCCGAACGAGATTAGAACCTCAATCTCCCCGTCCTCGGCAGTCGAGCTCAACACAAGCGCGTTAGCCAACTACGCCACCGAGGCGGTTATTGACTTAAGATAATTGGGAAGACCTATACGCAGACCGGAGGAGAAAATTAGAATGGGCCTGAAATAGATAGGTGTATCGAGATGGACTGGATAGTGTTAGCTCTAGGGATAGGGCGTAATTAAATAGACTGAATAGAACTAGGACCCAATTCAAAGGGGCTCTCGAAACTTTTGAGCGGACAAAATCTTAAAGTATCCTAAGACTAACTGCAAACCTTGGATTAGTTTAATTCTGTAAATTAGTTTTATAAACAATCTCATTGTCATAAGAATGACAAACAATTCGTTTTGACTATCTAATGAAACAGGACTAGGGATTAAGTTATCCAAGAAAGAATGGCGGTACAGGGAGTAAGTACACGAGAGGATAGAGGGAGCAAGACAGATGGTATGGACATGTAATGAGGATGGAGAACGAGAGAATGGCAGAGAAAATGTTTGTAATGAATTATGTACGAAAAAGATACAAGGAAGGCTTTAAAAAGATGGGAGAAGATAACTGTGCAAATGAGAGGAGAAGAATAGAAGTGATTTAATGAGGAAGAATGGTGAAAGGATAATAAAGTCACGAAAGACTAATACGATGGACAGGACATTCAGCGCGAATGGGAGATAAGAGGCATTTTACTAAACCGACCTGGCAACAGGCTGGAAACCGTTTTGAATTATTAATTATTATTATTATATAAACACCCAAGTTAACTTAACCATGGTCCATTTATAATTCACGCATATGTGGTTAATAAATCTAACATTCTAAAATAATGTCTACTTAATCATACGCATCCTTCACAGGTTATCAAGACTTAATGTAGTATTCAACTAAAACACATACAATACCACCAGTTCACTATTTAAAAAAAATAAACTAGCGCCCAATTTGACACTGACAAATAGCTTTACTCCACCCCTAACAGTGACAGACAGCACCCAATAAGGAGTCTACATCGACCAGGCTCCGCTGTCGAAACACTTCAACACAACACGATACTGTAAAAATAACAATATCGCCTCCGGCTGTTGTGCATCTAAAACTATGCGCTAGGTATTTCAACATCTTGATAAAAATAAAAAAGGAACACTACAAATAAATTATTTGGATACGTCTATTGGCATGGAATCAGGATATTCCTGGACGCCTTTTGTCTAGAGAAAGGTTGAATTTATAATGCTCGTGTTTCGTATGGTACCAGTTTTGTTACAGTTACAGTATCTTTTACATTTACACAAACTAAATTATTTGGTTTTTAAATTTTTTTCGTTGAAGTTAGCTTATTTAAGAAATTTTAAGATAATTTATCTACTGAACTTACAATTCAAGAATAAAATGAAAAGATATAAAAGCGTAAAATCTAGATAAAATAAAATTAGTATTAAAAGTCAAATGGCATTTTAATTTTTCGTTACCAAGACCACACATTTAACTTAACTTTAAATATATTCTAATTTAGATTCAATTGTATCCAGTAACGAAATAAACAATATCAAAATTTGTATTAACATTGAAACCAACCGAAAAAGTACTGTCATTATAAAGGCCAACCAAAAACCCCTGATAAAAATTTTGAGTTTCAAGTAGATTATGTTGTTATCCATACTAATCCATATTAATTCACTTTTAACTATTTGAACTTTAGTTTAGAAGGGAGAAATAAAATAGACCGTAAATATAGATCTCAAAATTATTAATAACTAACTAAATGTCCATCAAAACATAATAAAATGGAACCACTTCCCACGTTATTAACTTCTTAAATATTTCCAAAAGTGTTTACGTAGACAAACATTTAATTTCCACATCTGTACAATATTAATCCAAGTTTAAACGTAAATTCATTAAAAACTCACCTGACACGGCTCTGATCGAATTAATGTTACGATGTTGCTCTGTCGAAGCCTAACAACACACTATTGTGGCATCAGCTTAGACGCTGGTGATATAGCGATCACTGAATGAACTGAGGGATAGGTTGAATGATTCATCCAATCACGAGACATTTCTATATGACGTCACAAGAAACTTACTCTACAGCAGAAAACAGTTTATTGTGGAATTACGTATTTTTCAAGATAATGTTTACGTTTCAACAACTTAGCTTTCATGTCATCATCAAATTGGGTTATTTTTTTTTTAGCGTGGCTTCTTACTACCCGTTCGAGTAATAGCTACGCTTATATACTAATTACGCTAGTGATTTTATGGATTAGGAAGGTTATTTTTAGATTAAGTACGTATATTCGAATTTGCGTGGAGGGAGAGTGGAAAACGATTTTGGAAAACCACACTCAGTACACCTAACCGAGATTAGAACCTCGATCTCACCTTCATCGGCAGTCTAGTCTACTGTGATAGTAGCGCGTTAAACCATTCGGCCACCGAAGTGTTTTTTTTTTTGGCACTTCGTCTTAATACCTGTACAAGCATATACTTTTTATCTACGCTAATAGGGTAAAGATGTGAGGAAGGTAGAATGTAAAGGCATTTGCGAATAGAGAGAGTGGGAAATCAATTAAGAAAAACTACACTCAATAATCCATCTGGGATTCAAGCCCCGAACTTTCTGTTATGGTCAATCACGACTAGATGCGCTTGATATTAAGACCTTGTGCCCATCGATTCACGTCAGATAACATATTAATACTATCATAAGACTTAAGTGTATATGATTTGTTTGGATATTGTGTGTGCATATTAAAAAAAAGCATTATTAATCTCTTTTCTTACAAACTTAACCTAAGACAACACACGGTACACAATCTGAACAATACAAAATTAAGTATGACGGTAAAAGGAGTCTATAAATAATTAATTTAGACTCCAGATAGACCCAAGTAGGGCTTAAATTTGTTTGTAGGTTCGATTTTTTCACCCCATCTTACTACCCGTTCGCGCTATATGCATGTATATTGATTAAGCTAATTTGTTAGGGATGAGGAATTAATCTATAGAAAATGTAAAAATGTACTTGAATGAGCGTGGAGAGAGAGTGGTAAACCATTTAATAAAACCAACCTAACTGCATTGAACAGGAATGTTTATTTATCACAGAGTCTTACTACCCGTTAGGGTTATACGACTATATATATACTAATTACACTAATGTGTTTGGGATTAGGAAGGTTGAATTTAGAGGAAGTGTACCTGCATTTGCGTGGACGGATAGTGTAAAACCCTTTAGATAAAATCATCCTTAGTGAACTTGACTTAGATTGAACCCCGATCTTCCCGTCCTCGGCACGAGAGTAGCGCGTTAGACCATTCACTCACCGAAGTGGGTATAATAGGGATTTGAACCCCGATCTCTCCATCAAAGGCAAGCCAGTCTATTATGAGTGTGACGCCTTAGACCATGCATCTAGCAAAGCGGGTCTCTAGACGTGTTAAACTCTCAGCTTCACTATCATTTTTTATATTTTTTCAGATTTATCCGCATATATACACTAATACGATAGAGAAGATGAAACATTGTAGAATGTGTACCCGCATTTGCGTGGAGGTATGGTGGCTAACCAATTAAGCTCAAAAGACTTTAGTGTACCAGGCAGGGCTCCAAACTCTGACCTTTCTCTCACTGGCAAACCAGACAAGACGCGACGGACACCTTTGTGCACTTTCCCACCTGTAACTCATCTTCCTCATCCCTGCCTCATTAGCATAGTTAATTAATGTATACAACCCGCCTCGGTGGCGTAGTTGGCTAACGCGCTTGTCGTGTTGAGCTCGACTGCTGAGGACGGGGAGATCGAGGTTCGAATCTCGGTCGGGTGAACTGGGGGTGGTTTTTCCTAAATGGTTTTCCACTCTCCTTCCACGCAAATGCGGGCTCACTTCCTATAATTAAACCTTCCCAATTCCTAATCCATTAGCGTAATTAGTACTTAAAGCGTATAACCCGAACGGGTAGTAAGACGCGGTGCTAAATATTATTATTATTATTACTAATACATACCCCATCTACGATATGAGTATAGGTAACTGACAGCTAGCTGATGGTTTTTTAATTGGAAACATTGGCTGAAATTGACTATACTGGATATCACCTCTGAAGGAACTGCATACTTACTATTGGGAAGGAGACCTGGTGGTCTAGGGGTAAGGTGTCAGACTTCTGAGCTGGCGGCCGGGGTTCAATCCTCGGTCCCGGCACAGATTTATCTGATTTACTAACCCTTCCTTCACCTCTGACAAGACATCTTGTGAATGTGGGGAATGCCAAGCCTCCACCGTGGTTCGGATTCCACGTTAAACTGTAGGTCCTTCATTTCATCTCACAATCACCCTACCATTACACATTAGCGTAAGTGCGTATAACCCGAACGGGTAGTAAGACGCGGTGCTAATAATAATACTATTGGGAAACAACTTTGTCATTTTCTTGTTTTTGTGTGGTCAATCTCCCCTTAAATATAATACAAATTACGCAACGCTGGATCGTCCAGGTTGCTAGTAGCTCCTTACCTCAGCACATTACCTACAGACATAACTGAAAGCTAGGAGATTTGGCAACAGTTAAACTGAAATTAGAGTGTAGATAAAGCTTTCCTCCATAAGATTGGCAGTTCCCTCAGAGATTATATCCAGTTTAGTGTCAACTTATTTAGATGATTATTATTACTATTATTATTATCACTGCGTCTTACTACCCTTTCGGCTTATACGCACTTACGCTAATGTGTAATGGTAGGGTGATTGTGAGATGAAATGGAGGACCTACAGTTTAACGTTGGATCCGAACCACGGTGGAGGCCTGGCATTCCTCACATTCACAAGTTGTGATTAATACTCGTCTTGTCAGAGGTGAAGGAAGGGTTTGGTGATCAGATAAATCTGTGACGGGACCAAGGATTGAACCCCGGAACCCCTAGCACAGAAGTCCGACACCTTACCACTAGACCAGCAGATCATCAACTTGTTTCGTAATAATTATTATGAGTTTTGTAATACTTTAATAGGTTGACATTAGCTACTTTCAGCAAATGTTTTCAAAAATAACCTTCTTTTAGCTGTCACCTTCTCTCCTACCGTGGCTGTAGTATAGGTGTGTATGTGTATATATACACACATACATATATACCGTATCAACGTTAGGAGAGTAAATCTCAGATAGTGCATATAAATATAGAGACTATATAATATCTCAAATTTACTACTTTTTTGGACATAGATGTGTGTTTAACCGAAAGAACCCGCCTCGGTGGCGTAGTTGGCTAACGCGCTAGACGTGTTGAGCTCAACTGCTGAGGACGGGGAGATCGAGGTTCGAATCTCGGTTGGGTGAACTGGGGGTGGTTTTTCCTAAATGGTTTTCCACTCTCCCTTAACGCAAATGCGGGTTCACTTCCTCTAATTCAACCTTTCCAATTCCTAATCCATTAGCGTAATTAGTACTTAAATCGTATAACCCGAACGGGTAGTAAGACGCGCTGCTAAATATAATAATAATAATAATTTATCCGAAAGGGTTTATAGACGACGATAAAAAGAAAGAGTTGGAGAAGAAATAAAGGAGCTGGCATTCTGTGACCTTGAGTTGAGATATTTCACACATGTGATGATGAGATTACAACTAAACTTTTATCAAGAGTTTGCACTTTAAACGGACGGACGCGTGTTTGAAGTATTTGTAACTTTCAGACTTTGCACTTTTGAGGTCGATACAATGAACATAAGTTAATTTTTATCTCTTACGTTACTCAGCGACCGGTAAGTTATTCCACGTGCACATACTGTTTGTCAATTCTAAATTTGATATTTTTAACTTTCTTTGGACCCCTTGAAGAGAGAAATATTGTAATTGTAAAAATAAATTACTCAAGATTTTGATAAATGTGACGTTTCTTGACCGTATGAAACTGAAAAAGTGGTTTGATGCACTGGCGTCTGTCTTTATCCTGGCTTCGAACCGAAACTATTTTACCAATCGGGCTGAAACTTTTTATCTGAGGTTTTTATAAGGTTCCTCTGAGGAATTTTTGGAATTACATATTTAACGCTAGAATTATGAGTAGTTTACGGAAAGGGGTGAGGGGGCAGTAAAGAATCAATTTTCTCCAAATCTGCTCTAAGGGTTGTGATTAAATGTATCTTGGTACTGTTTAGCATCTCAAACAAAATGTAAACTCTCATTTTAACAACAATATAATAATAATAATAATAATAATAATAGCACCGCGTCTTACTACCCGTTCGGGTTATACGCTTTAAGTACTAATTACGCTAATGGATTAGGAATTGGGAAGATTGAATTAGAGGAAGTGAACCCACATTTGCGTGGATGGAGAGTGGAAAACCATTTAGAAAAAATCATCCCCAGTTCACCCGACCGAGATTCGAACCTCGATCTCCCCGTCCTCAGCAGTCGATCTCAACACAACTAGCGCGTTAGCCAACTACGCCACCAAGGCGGGTCATTTTCACAATAAACTAAATTTGAGGCTGATTTAAATACTTAAGACATTTCCAAATTTGATCATATTTCCACAACTATTTGAGATACGAAATAACTTATAATTGTAATTATGTGGTAGGCCCTAATAATAAAATATATTTTTATAAAACCAATATTGTTTCTTAGCTATTAAACACATTTTTTTTTGGTGGAGATCTTTGAAAATGTGAAATTGACTTTAATTCTCTTTGGTAGACAGATATGGTCTTATTTTCTCAATGTTTCGGTAACAGTGTGTATTATTTTATGTATCCTCTTTGATGGAATGTTTCTGCTAAAATATATATAAGAATCAAATAGCCAAAGTTATATTTATTTTAGTGAGGATTTACTCCCATCTAGATATCATATTCTGAAAATTGACACCTGGACACGGGAATTGAACCCGGAGCGACGATTTTCACACGTCCGTCATAGAATATGTCTTAAAATATAAGTGACAAATGACGCTAGGTGCGGGACGATTACTGGATAGCTCAGTGGTTAGGGCATTGACGTACTAAGTCTAAGGTGCCGTGTTCGATTCCCATGTCCAGGTGTCAATTTTCAGAATATTTATAAATTATTTTGTTTCGCAATTAATCTTATGATTTATTAATAAATGACTATTTTAAGATAATAGTCTCTGGATGTACATCGTATCATTTATTTTTGTTGCGTACACTGCTTCCGGTTCGGGCTTCTTCAAATCACAGAGATTCGAGGAAAAAAAAGTGTTTTTCTTCCTCTCCACTTTTAGGTCATTCGAGTTGTAAATTACTCTAGTTTAATAGGGGTTGGGAAGGTAAAAAAATTTAAAGTAAATGTTCCCGCATTCACTTGTAAGCAACGTAGGAAAACATTCAGGGAAAATCACCACCTGACTGAGACACAAACCCTGATCCCCCAGTCACTAACAAACCAGTTCATTACGAGATTGTTGCGTTGGACATTGCTCTATAATATAGAGCCTTGTGATAAAATCAGGTCAAAATTTAAATTCACATTAAAATACACAATATCTTTGCACTTAAAATATCAAGGACTAATTATTGGGCAAGGTTGCTGAGTAAAAGTATATAATATGCCAGGTTCAATCCCAAGTCGTGTCTTAAAAATGTTGTTTTGTACGGTTTGGCCTGTGGAGATATTCAAAATTCTCAACACTCCAACTCGACAGATCAGTGGTGTGAGGTTTTTCGGATCAGTGGGACCAAAGTCCTATTGATATTTTGATAATAGGGTTTGCGTTTATTACCCGCCTTGGTGGTGTAGTTAGCTAACGTACTAGTTTCGTGTTGCGCTAAACTGCTGAGGACGGGGAGATTGAGGTTCTGATCTCAGTCGGGTGAACTGGGGGTGGTTTTTCCTAAATAGTTTTCCACTCTCCCTCGACACACATATGGGTTTACTTACTCTAAACTCCCCCTTCCTAATTTCTAGCCCACTAGCGTAATTGGTTGACCCTATTTAAGCGTATAACCCAATCGGTTAGTAAGACGCGGTGCTATAATTAAATTTATTTTAATTTTTTTTGTGTTTATTTCTACCTTATTTTCATTTAACAGCTTTTCTTAAGTACCAACTGCCTTTAAAAAAACATATGAGCAACGGCTATTCTTTTTTTTTAGTATAATCCATAATTGAATATAGTATTTGTTTTCCACCTGACATTGTCACCATGGAAGTATAATTAATTATTAACTCCCAAATCCAAGGATAAATGATGGGAGATATTTATACCTGAAATCCATAGGAAATTGCTAACATTGTGTTCATAATAAGAATCCGATACCTTAGCTCAGTCGGTAGCGTGTTTGTCTACTGAGCTAAGGGTCCTTGGTCCGATTCCCAGCACACACACATCACACTAATCAATTAACGGCCGAGGACCGGATGTTGTGCCTGTCCGAGTCTTAAATTATATTATAAGACCCGCCTCGGTGGCGTAGTTGGGTAACGCGCTTGTCGTGTTGAGCTCGACTGCTGAGGACGGGGAGATCGAGGTTAGAATCTCGGTCGGGTGAACTGGGGGTGGTTTTTCCTAAATGGTTTTCCACTCTCCCCCCCACGCAAATGCGGGTTCACTTCCTCTAATTCAACCTTCCCAGTTCCTAATCCATTAGAGTAGTTAGTACTTAAAGCGTATAACCCGAACAGGTAGTAAGACGCGGTGCTAAGTATTATTATATTATAAGGCATATGAAGCTACGACAGGCCTAGCCAGACGGTAAGGTTAAGTATTTGGCTTGAATAAAAAACCGACCCAGTCCACAGGCTGAAAACAGTAAAGGATGTAAATATGTAATAATAATATGGAGGGAACTTCGGTGGCTGCATGGTCTAAGGCACTACTCTTGTAATAGACTAGACTGCTGATGGTGGAGTTAAAAGAGTTTCGAATCTCGGCTGTATGTATGAAGGTTTATTTCTAAAATTATTTTCCACCCTCCCTCCACGCTAATGTGGTTAAACTTATAAATATAATACTCAAAAACTATTAAGAGTACTTGGTATATCAGTGTATGGCCCGAACGGGTAGTAAGACACGGTGCTAAAACAAAACGTTAGAGATGAGGTATATTGGTTTTTATACTATTAGTTGTGACTTACCAAAAATTTTCAATCTGACACTTTCACAATATTAAAAGGTTAATTCATTGAATAGTAATTAGCAGTTTTAAAATAAGACAAAATCGAGAAAAATAAATTAACCAATAGATTTTCTTTGATATAACAGACTTGAGTGTAAGGCCAATTTATCAAACAAATTTTTAAGTATACTATTTTATAATTAGGGAATGAATAAAGCTTTAAAACGATACAAAACTTGCATTAATTCCATATTTATACAACTCCTTGGTTAATACAGTACATCACCTAACTCCAAATATTTTTTTCTGTCATGATAGCAATCAAACTTCGGGGCTTCAGACACATTTCAGACCTGTCTATAGTTCGAAATGATTTGTAACCTAGAAATAAATCCAAACAAATATTTCATGTTAAATCAATTGTAAATGTTTCTACAGAGCTGAACCAAGAGGGGCGCTCAAATCTGAGCCTTCAAATGTTAAAAACCATAACTAACCCCTCTAGTCTCACAAGTTATTTAAACGCCTTTCTAGAACTGCGCTAATTTTAGCTTTACCATATAGATAAGGTAGGCGTGAATTAGATTGCTATAGAGAAATCTTTTCTTTCGAGTAGAGTTTATAGAACAATGTATTAAGATCAAATTTAGATCTATAACAATATCATTCGTATAAGTACCACCTCGCAGAAATGTACCCATAGCTGCGGCCCACTTTTCATGCGAAACCATTGTAGCCATTAACGCAAACTTAATTCTTCTCCCCTCCCCCCCCCCCTCACCTCACATAAAGACAAGCAGCTTTATGGTTTTTAATCATCTTTGTTATTAATCTGTTCAAGAGAGCTTTATCTAAATTATCTAACCGTGGACCCCCATTATCTAAACCCTGCTTCTGATCCACACACTACCATCACATATTTGCTTTGCCTCCAAACATTCTCAAAATCGACTTATCCAAAGATAATTTTAGGATTATAACATGGTTGCTTTATGTATGTATTTATATCCTAGTTGATTCTATACCAAGATACGTTTCTTTGCCCTTAAGACATTTAAAGGTAATGTTAACATTTAATGTCAGTTTAGATTCACATCGCTTGGATGAACAAATCATTTCATACAAACCCATTACTCTAAGACCGCTAACACTGCTAAATGTGTGACAAGTCGTCATATAAATAAAACCGCAAGTTTATACTCATGCATATACGAATGTAAGATTCGGTTGAGTAGTATAATCAGCCTTTTCAAAGAAACCTAGAAAGTAGGTTAAAAATTAACTGGTTTGAAGTAAAACATGTAAGTGATATCAGTAGTTATATTTGCAGAATAAGCAGACGAATCTGTCCAAAATGTATAGCTCCGAGTAGACCAATCATACAACCTCGATTTTTTAAACATTCTTTCCTAATCACCACAATCCAAATTTTACCTTACTTAAATATATACACTTTTAACAATAGTCACATTGATAATTCTCCCTTAGACAAACGAATAAACCACAAAGACTTGTATAATATATAATTTATTTTATTTTGGCATCATCTATAACAGGTTTGACAAGTATTATATAAATAATATAAAATAAGCATTAGCACATGATTATAAAAATCAAATTTTAAGTATTTGTACAAATAAATTCTAGTAATCTTATATAGCAATTAAAACATCAATACTGAAAATTGACTATAAAAAATATGTAGTACTAAAATAATTTACAATCTAATCTTATTTAAGAAATATTTCTAGCTATTTACAACTATCATTAAAACACAAGAAAATATCTAACAAATTTAACATCGAAAACTGGACAAACTAAAGTTCCGTGTTCCAAAATCCGTATAGAACATTGCGATTAGAATAGGACTAATGCGATTGAGACGCCTTTTCTTCTTTGAGGAGTTTGTCAACCTGATTCTTCAGGGCACCGAGCTTGTTGCATTCTAAGCAGGGGGGCTTGTCTTCGCCGGATGCTTGCTGGTCGGTCACTGGAATAAAGATAACATACTATAAACTTATGGTAGAGTACACTAGGTCCCAACAAAGAATTAAAAATCAACTCTTATGATTTGAAAACCAAAGTACAAATAATAGACTATAATAAATTCCTTTTAGTATGTATAAAGAATTTAATCAGATTTTACTATACACTTAAGTTTTAAGAATTGGAAGGTTAGAGTTTGGCCGTATGTGCGTCAAGGGAAAATAAACAATTCGGAAAGTAAAAACTTTCATTACACCAGAGCGAGATTCATACCTCTATCAGCTCAGTTTACTGCAAGAGTAAAACGCTTTGCATTATGCGACCACTTAAAGTGTTTAATAATCTAATAATATTTAGCACCACGTCTTACTATCCGTTCGGGTTATACGCTTTAAGTACCAATTACGCTAATGGATTAGGAATTGGGAAGGTTGAATTAGAGGAAGTGAACCCGCATTTGCGTGGATGGAGAGTGGAAAACCATTTAGGAAAACCACCCCCAGTTCACCCGACCGATTAAAGTGTTGAAAAGTATCAATCGCCTGATGTCAGATCTGGCGAGCACAAGCTCTAAATTTTAAGCTCATTAAGCAGGATAAAAAATCGGGCCCAAGGCTTTAACCCACAGCAAAATACGCTGAACTTTTGCAAATGAAGGGACATGTTCTCTATGTTTCTACCTTTAACCTTCGACATATATATGCACCCAACAAATTAAGAAAATTGTCTTGCCTCGTTCAGGATTTAGACCTTTATACACAATTTAATCTTCTCTAAAAATGTTATCAATATTAATAATATCAAAACTAATTGAGGCATTAGTGCGTAAAATATCTTTATACTTTTAATACTAGACATGTCCATTCTTACAAAATTTGGGGCATTTGTTTACACATAGTTAAACCTAAATGAAATTAAAATATTCCACGTACGCGTCTCCTTATCTTCCACATCCTCGCCAGCTTCGGAGGAAGTCTTGCCAAAGCGTCCGAACAAGCCGCCCAGCTTCCTCAAGCCGAAGTCCTTGGCGGCCCATGCGCAATTCACTCCAGATTGCACCACGGTACGGACACTGTCATTGGCCGACTGCACGCGAGACTTGAGGGTGTCATACACGTACTGCTTACCGCCTTGTACAGCCTGCTTCGTGTGATCCAAAATCTAGAACCAAAGGCCATCCACTCAGACTAACTCCCACGGAAATTTTCTGCCAAGACGATTTTTAATACTGAACCTTCCTTAGAACTGAAACTTCCCAAAATAGATTTCCTAGATTTTTTAATATAGCTCTTAAAATATTCTTTTGTGTGTCCATAGTCGTCACATTCAGCAATGCTGCAGTATTTAAATAGTTCGTAAGAGTAGAATTTCATTTTCTTCTTTCTATAAGAATGGAGACGAGTACTATACGAAACAAAAGCCAATTTTAGACCAGATGATTGAAGATCTATTCAATACAGAGCTTAAAAACGGTGTTGATACTTTTAAATAGTTTAAATATCTTCCTTCTCCATCCATCTAACATGAATAGTATAGCACATAGGGGTAATAAGGGGTTATGTCAAAAACTAAATAGCAAGAGGAAGTGGACGACTAGCTCACGGGTACGCTAGCTACAGTAACATTGCGGTAACATTTTTAAATCTGGGCTAAAAATTTGCAATTAATTAAGACGATATAGTAATTTTGCCTTGATAAAGGAGGCAAATTTCCATCTAATCTTAAAGCTAAGCAAATT
This sequence comes from Timema cristinae, assembly GCA_039000515.1. Classification (NCBI taxonomy): domain Eukaryota; kingdom Metazoa; phylum Arthropoda; class Insecta; order Phasmatodea; family Timematidae; genus Timema; species Timema cristinae. The sequence goes on along the minus strand of JBCFYV010000100.1, from coordinate 44,673,327 downwards.
TCTTGGAAATTCAAAACTTTTGTCCCATGGCAAAATTAGAGGTGAAAGATAAGATCTCGTTATTAAATTTAAAATCATAATCACCTTTATGAGAAGTTAGAATTTGCTCATTTTCAGACAAGTTACGGGAGATCTCAGTTCATTACAGTAATGGTTTCTAGGAACATTTTAAGATTACATGTATAATAAGTGCACAAGCATTGAGTCTATAGAGAGTCAAAAACCGACGTCGGAATATACACCTCGGTCAAGTCGACCGAGATTCAAACCACAAACACCCATCTATCATTTGATAATAAGACTCATTTGATTTTGGAGCATGGAGATCACAGGCGGATAAGTACGAACTAGTTTCTACTTGCCTCTTTAGGGGGTAGTTTTACAGCAGGCACCTTTTCCTCCACGTAGTCAAGCCCGTAGCAGAGCAGGATGTCAAGGAAAGAGATGGGTTCTTCAAGAGTCTTAGTCAAAGGACTGGTAATCTCCACCACCTTTCCCACAGCAGTTTCTGCAGAACCCAGCGTCCATCGGAACACGATGTTATTATCCTGAAACAAGAATATCCATATGAAAACTCAAAACTCCAACAAATTGTGGATTGGGGAACTGAATCGATTAACCAACTCGAAATATGTCTAATGGGTCTCTTTTAGACTTAAACATTAACCCGACTAAAAATCTACAACACAAATCTGTTCAAAATAAATCCCTGAGTTATTCAATCCATATAGTGTTAGAGGCAAGACTTGAGGGGCGCCGAGGGCTAGGTAGGCATTGCCCGATTTAATCAGGGTGGGAATTCGGTTACATAAACCATTGTAGCAGACCTACTTAAAATATTCTAGAATATTTTGAAATCACAACCTTTACACGATAATCTAACCAGGGATCTGGTATCCCCAACCAATATACTCTCCAACTAAGCTACGCTGCCCTATGTGCATTTTATGGTACAAAAAGTTCAGAATAAAAAAAATCTAAGTTACAGTCTCGTATCGGAGCGAGATTAAAAGTGCATCTAAAATTTGATAAAACATATTCATGTCCCTATTATCTTAGTAGCCACAGTCAAACTAGGCATTTAACAAGTAAATAGAGAATATAAAAAAGTTATATTTTTATGTAAATAAATTAAGAAATCTGTAACAAGTCTCAAGTAGGAATACATGTTGGGTAGTCTAGAAATTGCATTTGGGACAAAGTCAAAACAATTGACCCCATTTAACTTCTTAATACGGACACGTAACATTTGCGAAAACAATCAAATTATGCCTAACGCTAAACATTTCATTGCAATATCCACATATCAAATACTACTTACCTTAACTTTACCGTAGATATTGGACGCAGTTTTGATAGATTCCTCCACAACAGGTAGTTTAGAAATGCGCGCCACACTGTCCAGGTTTACGTGTTCAGCCTTTGCAGATTGAGGCTTAGCTGTCGGGGCTGGATCGGCAGAAGATTTAGGCTCGGAGATTGGTACGACTACACGAGATACTGCGTCGGTAGCTTTCACAAGAGCCATTGTTGAACCTAGAATGGAAAATGTTTTACGGTCTTACCCCGGTTGAAAAATATCAACTCTGAACATTTCAAAATAAAGCCTACCAGTACTAAATTAATCAGAGCAATAGGTGTTTAATGAAGCGAAGATCAAATATCTATTTTACACCCACAAGCTTCGCATTTTCGAAACATCTGAAGTTTCAGCCCTTAATATATTTCCCACATTTGTTTACCACATACCCTCTACACACAAAATCCAATAAAACTTGTGCCATCTTTAAACAAAAGCTCTCAAAGCACTAAGTTGTCTTTCAAAATAATCATTTAAATAAACCTTACCGTAAATTAAAAGATAATACATTAGGTTTAAAATAATAAAAACTCCAGACTCAAGAATAGCTAAAACATTCAAGTTTTAAATTTTTACGAATCATTAATAATTAAGTTGTCTCAACGCATAGCATAGTTAATACAATTTGGAGTTAATATTCAAAGTCTAACATTCAACAGTTAATTTTAAAATTAAAATTAAACTATTCATATAATGAAGAGGCAGATCAAGACTCAAAATAGAATATTTAACATTCTGAATATGCATTCAAATATTTAAAGTATTTTGTTCTAATTGAATTATAAATAATCTATATAAGATAATTAATTTAGCGGATGTACGAACCTACGTAAATTCTTTGACTAACTTTAATCACTTGACAAGTTACACCCGTCGGAAACTCTATATCGCAATGAATGCCATTACAAGACACAGCTATTTATATTAGATCCTTGTGAGTGGAGGGGAAGAAATTTGAACCAATCACAGCATAGCAGCGACTGTATCACAACACATTTTCAAACCCTTGAGTTGAGCGGTTAGTCCAAGTACTGATAAATAGTTAAATCGGACAGGCTTGTTCGAAATGTTTCTAGAAATGAAGAATTCAGAATGTCGTAAACTACAGTTTATTGTGGTCAACAGTAGTTACAGCAAGTGTTTTTTTTTTGTATACTGGATAGAATGAAAATAACATGAATCAATTATGTAGTGATAATTTATGGCGTCATTTATCACTGGTCACATTATCACTCTTTTAATAGGTTGGACTGCCAGACGCGGGGGATTGAGGTTCGAATCCTAGTCGAGTGTACTTAGAGTGTTTTATTAAATTGTTTCTCATTCTCCTTTATCGCAAATTCAGGTACACTTACTCTAAATTCAACCATCTTTGTGTATGTGTGGATAGATCGATTAAATAATAGAACGCGGGTAAAAGAAAAGAAACTACCAGTAATAGTTTATCTTGGGTTTTCCTTATTATTATTATTATTATTATTATTATTATTATTATTCACCACGTCTTACTACCCGTTCGGGTTATACGCTCTTACGCTAATGTGTAATGGTAGGGTGATTGTGAGATGAAATGGAGGACCTACAGTTTAACGTGGAATCCGAACCACGGTGGAGGCCTGGCATTCCCCACATTCACAAGATGTCTTGTCAGAAGTGAAGGAAGGGTTTGGAAATCAGATAAATCTGTGCCGGGACCGAGGATTGAACCCCGGCCACCAGCATAGAAGTCTGACACCTTACCCCTAGTCCACCAGGTCACCTTTTTCCTTAATAGAATATAACTGGCTTTGCTCGTTGGGAGCTCCACCCCCAAACCCTCAGTGAGTTTTCTTTGCGACTGGATGTAAACTAATGTAATTCTAGAGCCGTTTTTTGATAGTTTTTACCGTTTAGCCACAAGAGACCTCCAAAGAAAGGTCCACACCGACTTTAATGTTGTTGTTCTGTCATTTTGAATTTTTTTTTCGGAGGTTAAAATTAATTTTTAAACTTTTTGAATCTTACCGTTGTTACAGCTAGAAGCTGTAATTTTGAAAAATTTCAAGTCTCTAGTTCATCTGGAGTTAGTAAACATTAATGTCATTATCATTATTAGCACCGCGTCTTACTACCCGTTCGGGTTTACGCACTTACGCTAATGTGTAATGTAAGTGATTGTGAGATGAAATAAGGACCTACAGTTTAACGTGGAATCCGAACCACGGTGGTGGGCCTGGAATTCCACACATTTAAAATTAATGTCGGTGAGGAGTCAGTCATGTGGCTTTATAGTAGTATAACCCGCCTCGGTGGCGTAGTTGGCTAACGCGCTTGTCGTTGAGCTCGACTGCTGAGGACGGGAGATTGAGGTTCGAATCTCGGTCGGATGAACTGGGGTGGTTTATCCTAAATGGTTTTCCACTCTCCCTCCACGCAAATCGAGTTCACTTCCTCTAATTCAACCTTCCAATCTTAATCCATTAGAGTATTAGTACTTAAAGCGTATAACCCGAACGGGTAGTAAGACGCAGTGCTAAGTATTGTATTATTATAGTAGTATAATAATAATAATTCAAAACTGAGATAAAAAGAACGTTTTAACTAATATATGTTAGCATTTTCTAGTACATGTTAATATTTAAATCATTAATGCAAGTATCCATAGTCAAGTAATAGGAAGCTTGACAATAAAGTTTCGTGGAACCTGTTGGGTTGTAAGACTCGCCTTAAATAATTTAATACTAATTTGTGAAAAGTTTCGTAGGGTTGAGGAAGAAAACATGAGAGGTACCTACGCGCATTTGCTTGGAAGGATAGCGGGAAAACGTTTAGAAGAAAATACCCTCGTTTAACTATACTGAGACTCGAACCCTAAACTTCCCATCATCATTAGGCCACACAAGAATGGCGCCTTAGACCATTTGGCCACTGAAGTGGCTAGTACTGCTATTTAAGGCGTTTAAAAATATTTTCTTTGTGAATAAATTTAACAAGTAGGTTATTAACGGTTTAATCTAAAGGATGAGGATAATTTAAGTGTGTGCACCAGCATTAGTGTGGCTAAGGATGGAAGAACCATGACAAGTTCAATGTAAAAAAAATACCCTAGAACATTGTTTATCACGTCAATTGTGGCCTCAGGTGACCTGGTGGTCTAGGGGTAAGGTGTCAGACTTCTGTTCTGGCGGCCGGGGTTCAATCCTCGGTCCCGGCACAAATTTATCTGATTTCCAAACTCTTCCTTCACCTCTGACAAGACATCTTGTGAATGTGGGGAATGCCAGGCCTCCACCGTGGTTCGGATTCCACGTTAAACTGTAGATCCTTCATTTCATCTCACAATCACCCTACCATTACACATTAGCGTAAGAGCGTATAACCCGAACGGGTAGTAAGACGCGGTGCTAATAATAATAATAATAATAATAATAATAACAATTGTGGCCTTGTCCAATTCAAGCATACGCCTTAGACTGCTTGATCACAGGTGCGGGTATATAATAAGTCAAGCTCACAATTTCGCATGTAAATAGGCCATTATGTATAGCCTTAATTGATGGGTTTCATTTCAAAACTCGCACATTTAAAATCATTTGATTTCGTAGCTAAGTGATAAAATAGGCATACTAGAAATATAAGGGACCTTAAATGATGCTTTATGGAGTTATGTTAAAATATTATTTAATTTCTGAAAAACGAATTATTTACTTGCCTACTTTAGAGTGGCCATCACGGTCGTATCAGACTGGCCTGCCTATGATAGGGGAAATCGGGGTTCGAATCTCAATCGGTTTTTACTGAGGCTGTTTTCACTTAAATATTTTACCACTCACCTTCCACGCAAATATGGTTATATTTCCTCTAAAATGCTTCCTTCCTAATCCCTACCCCATTAGAGTGATTATCCTATATGCGTATAACCTGAACAGGTAGCGAAACAGGGTGATTAATAAACGTGTTTTTATGTCTTTATTTTTTCTATCAAAAAAAACATACAGATAACATTAATTTACAAATTTTCTTTTTTTTCACCGCGTCTTACTACCTGTTGAAGTTAATTACGCTAATTAGCTAGGGACGTGAGAGGTTGAATTTAGAGAGAAAACAAATTTGGGGGAAAAAAACCATCAGTACACACAACCGGGATTCTAACCCCGATCACCTCGTTATCGACAGTCTACTCTAACATGGGAGTGACGCCTTAGATTATGCGGCCACCGAAGCAGTTGCTATCAAACTATTCTAATAACATTTCCCTAACGATTATTCAAATGGGTGACCCGCTGGTCTAGGGGTAAGTGCTGGGTGTCCGGGGTTCAATCCTCAGTCCCGGCGCAGATTTATCTGATTACCAAACTCTTCCTTCACCTCTGACAAGACGTGTATTAATCACAACTTGTGACTGTGGGAATGACAGGCCTCGCCGTGGTTCGGATCCCACGTTAAACTGTAGGTCCTCCATTCCTTCTCACAATCACCCTACCATTACACATTAGCGTAGGTGCGTATAACCCGAACGGGTAGTAAGACGCGGTGCTAATAATAATAATAATAATAATAATAATGACTTTAGATGTGTTCCCCATTTGTTTGACTGGTAAATTATCAGTTTGTGTTTAATCTTGGTCGTTGTGTTTATTTAGTAAAATTAAGAAGTATGATGAAATAATCTTGGGGTCAAAAGTACTGGTATTTGGATGTATTGTTTTCCCTTATTTCGGTATAGTGACTATTTAAAATGTTTACAATCGACATCGTAAGTGAAATACTTTGGCCCTGTTTATTTTAAAATGTCACCCTCGTAGGAACCTAACGACAACATGTTTTGTAGTCGTATTAAAAGTCAGTGATTCACAACCTGGGGACCGTGAGGTCATTAGAAAAGTTCATTAATTTTAATATGAAGTAAAAAAAACAACCCTTTATAAACTTGATGTATAGTAGTTTAATCCATTATGATTTTTACCATTCTTTTCTAAAGTCCCTAGTAGGCCTAATACGTCTAGTATTATTTTGTTTGTGTAAGAGTGTTTTTGGGTAGGCCTATGTATGTAAATTAAAAATAATATTTTCAATTTTACATCATAAGCCTATGGAAAACATTTGAGGTAAAATTATTAATATGTTCAAGAAAAAATTAATAATGGGATTAAATAGTAGTAATTTGGTTTTTAATAAAACCTAAGTGAGATGAGAGCTCTAAAACCACTGGTTTAAGGTGAGTGTGTTAGGAACGCGAGTAGAAGACAGTGGTTTTGCAGTTTGTAATAGCAAAACATTGTTTTGGTTAGAATTAATAAAATATTCCTCCAATAGAAACGTAGGTTTTAATTTCCTTCACGTGGTGATATCAACAGTTGTTGAATATCTGTCATGAGCATAGAGGCGTTAGATGAGAAACTTTTTAAATGAAAAAAAAAATTGTCATTATATTCCAGGACACCTTTAACAGATATTCAACAAATGTTGATATCACCGTGTGAAGAAAATTAAACTCCATGTTTCTAATAGAACTTTTATTTTGGTCGAAAAAAATCTGAGCTTTTCTCACGTTCCTTAGACTCTCACCTTAAGAGAACAGTTGGGTTGTAAACCTATGCTCGGCACAGTTGTTTCTTAACTACTGTTAAAATTATTTTATTTCATAATATAATAGTCGAAACTTAAACATTTACAACCTTGATATTCTTATAAGATAGCCTCATTATCGCGGGAAGAGTATACGAAAAACCGTTTAATAAACCGTAAAAACACCTTCAATATATCCAGCTGAGTCCGTCAACAGATTGTTTTTCTAATTAAACACCGCGTCTTACCACCCGTTCGGGATATACACTAAAGTACTAGTTAGATTAATGTGGTTTGATTCAGAGGAAGTGTACCCACATTTACATGGAAGAAGATTGTAAAACCATTCTCAGTGCACCCGATCGTCATTGACGATCTTCCCGTCCTTGTCAGTCTAGTATAACAATAGAGTAACGCGTTAGACCATGTGATCACCGATGTGGGAGTTTAAGACGTTATTAATTCTAAAGGTGACCTGGTGGTCTAGGGATAAGGTGTCAGACTTCTGTGCTGAGGATCCGGGGTTCAATCCTCGGTCCCAACACAGATTTATCTGATTGCCAAACCCTTCCTTCACCCCTGACAAGACGTGTATTAATCACAACTTGTGAATGTGGGGAATGACAGGCCTCCACCGTGGTTCGGATTCCACGTTAAACTGTAGGTCCTCCATTTCATCTCACAATCACCCTACCGTTACACATTAGCGTAAGTGCGTACAACCCGTACGGGTAGTAAGACGTGGTGCTAATTATAGTAGTAATAGTAACTCTAAACTTGAAACTGGTGGGTATGAGATCAAGGTCATAGTTTTTTTTGTCTGGTTTGCCGGTGACAAGTAGGTTTGAGATAAGATCCCGACAAGATTTATTTGTTTTTTCTTACTACTCTCGATCCACATAAATGAGGGTACTTTTCCTCTCAATTCTACCTTCCTCGTTCCTACCTATTTGCTATATGATTTCTTGGGTGGGTGTTAAGACATGAAGTACGGATATAAAAATTGTGAGGTATGAGGTGTTTTTGAGTTCATCCTTAAAATAATAATAAAATCGTGAATTCACTATTAAAACAATTTTATAAAGATTATAAAAATGTTATATTTTAGAAGAAATGTAATCGTTCGGCCCCGTAGGAAATCAATCTCTCCATTAAACCATGATGCACTTTTAAGTACCGTGTCTGGCTACCCCATTAGACCTTTAAGAGACTGAGTGAACTTGCACCAGAACAATAATATAAGGGCGATATTACACTGTTAATATTTCTTTTTATATAAAAAAAAAACTTTTTTAAATTTAAATAGGACCTAATTATATTGTTTATTTATTTAGCACCACGTCTTACTAACCATCCGGGTTATATGCTTAAGTGTTAATTACTCTAATGTATTAGGATTTGGAAAGGTTGAATCTAGATAAAGTGAATCCGCATTTGCGTGGAGGGAGAGTGGAAAACCATTTAGGAAAAAACCCTAAGTTCACCCGGCTGAGATTCGAACCTCAATCTCCCCATCCTCGGCAGTCTAGTCCAATACAAAACTAGCACGTTAGCTAACTACGCCACCGAGGCGAGTCTACATAATTATATTAATAAAATAGTTTGTTTTTCAGTCTTTCATGAGCATTGTGAGATATCTACTCCAAGCAGAGGTCTGGAATTTTAAAATTAGTTGCTCCTGTGCACAAATATGAGCATCTTGAAGCCGAAATTTCAAAATTTTCATTATTTTTTGTTAAAAATAAATTAACCTGGTTGGAAACAATAAAATTAAGATATTTTTTTAGAATGTTTAAGAAAATCTGTGTATTTCTGCTAGTATATTATCAAATAAAATTATATATTTTATAAAATATAGGATTAAAGATTTGACACCACCTTTTATAGAATCTATGTTTTGACATTAAATCACATTTTCTTCGAAGTCTATGTGATAACAAAAATATACACCAATCGTGTCAAAAATATTTACAAGTAAAACTTGAAACTAAAAATGTGTCCTTGTACTATAGCGTGTCTTCATAAGTATTATTTCATTTTTAGCTGTTTTGCAGAATGTTAAGTCAAACTTTCTAATTTCACTATTTTCTTTGATAAACCTATAGAATATATTATATAAGGTAAATCATTTATAAAAGATTTATGAAATATATTTTACAAAATATCTTTAAGGAATGAATTGTCAAAGTTTACCAAACCCTTCCTTCACCTCTGACAAGACGTCTATTATTCACAACTTGTGAATGTGGGGAATGTCAGGCCTCTACCGTGGTGCGGATTCCACGTTAAACTGTAGGTCCTTCATTTCATCTCATAATCACCCTACCATTACACATTAGCGTAAGTGCGTATAACCCGAACGGGGAGTAAGACGCGGTGCTAATAATAATAATAATAATAATAATTTGTGAAATAAAACGAAGTCGTTCCAAAAAGAATAATTTTAAAATATTTCGCCTCAAATCGAAACACCCGCTTTAAGCTTGGTATTGCACTATCACATTTATTTTAAAGTTAAAAAAAAAATTAATCGCCTCATTTTACTACCTGTTCAGGTTATACGTATATATTAAATGATAATTACTCTAATGAGGAAGGGATGAGTAAAGAAGCATTTTAGAGGTAATGTACCCGCATTTGCATGGAAGGAAAGTGGGACACTATTAAGGAAAAACCACCCGATATCGTTCTCATCTGCAGGCCAGTATAACACGAGAATCATGCCTTAGACAATTCGGCTACGGAAGTGGATTTTATAAAAGATTTTTTTTTTAGTAATGCGTCTTTCTATTTGTTCAGGTTATACTCTCACGTACTAATTAAGAAAATGGTTTCAAGGATGAGAAGGGTTATATTTATAGGACGTTCAGCCGCATTAGTGTGAAGGGAGAATTGTAAAACCATTTTGGAAAAACCACTCTCAGTACACCCAACCGAGATATGAAATTTCGATCTTCCTATCATTGGGCAGCCTATTATACTGCGAGAGTAGCGCCTTAGACCATGCGGACACCGAAGCGGATTTTATGAATTTATTTGCTAAAGGAAATGTGATATAACTTTGACAATTATTATTATTAGCACCGCGTCTTACTACCCGTTCGGGTTATACGCACTTACGCTAATGTGTAATGGTAGGGGGATTGTGGATGAAATGGAGGACCTACAGTTTAACGTGGAATCCGAACCACGGTGGAGGCCTGGCATTCCACACATTCACAAGTTGTGATTAATACACGTCTTGTCAGAGGTGAAGGAAGGGTTTGGTGATCAGATAAATCTGTGCCGGGACCGAGGATTGAACTCCGGATCCCAGCACAGAAGTCTGACACCTTACCCCTAGACCACCAGGTCACCCTATTTAAAAATATTTAATTTATTATGAGAGTGCGTCTTGTCACCGACCGGTTTATTTGAATATCTACAGCAATGAGGTAGTAATGAGAAAGGTAGAATTTAAAGGCTATACATCCTCAAATGCGTGGAGGGAGAGTGGGAAACCCTTTAGGAAAATTATTCACCCTCAGTACATCCAGCAGGGATACAAACCCCGATCTGTCTGACACCGGAATTATAGTAGAATGTGATTGTGAGGGCTGCGATTATCTAAAATATTTTAATTCTTGACGGTTTGACTGGTTGAACTAGATTAGGCATTGTTTTTACTTTCTCACGACTTTTCGAATAGAAAAAGTATTGTGATCGTTAAAACAAGTCGAACTCGAGATTTTGATAAATGTCGATGTTTCATGACCCCTTGAAACAAAATAATGGGGGTTTTCTGCGATGACGTTTGTCTGTATCTCGGACTAGTGCCGAAACCATTTTACCGATCGGGCTAAAAATTGGTATCTGGGGTTTTCATAAGTTTCGCTTGAGAAATTCTTTGAATTGGTTACCTAACCTTAAAATTAACGGTAGTTTACTTAAAGGGAGGTGACCTAGCGGTATAGGGGTAAGATGTCGGACTTCTATGCTGGCGGCCGGGGTTCAATCCTCGGTCCCGGCACAGATTTATCTGATTACCAAACCCTTCCTTCACCTCTGACAAGACATCTTGTGAATGTGGGGAATGCCAGGCCTCCACCGTGGTTCGGATTCCACGTTAAACTGTAGGTCCTCCATTTCATCTCACAATCACCCTACCATTACACATTAGCGTAAGTGCGTATAACCCGAACGGGTATTAAGACGTGGTGCTAATAATAATAACTTAAAGGGAAGCGGGGGGGGGGGGGGTGAAAGAAATAAAATTGATTTTTTCAAAATGCTCTTTAATGATTTTGCTTAAAATTTGTATCCAAGCATTGTTTAACCTTATAAATGAAATGGCAGCGCCTATTTTCCCATGAAAATGAATTTGAAAGTATTTTTTCATAAGTAGATATTCTCAATTTTGATAATTTTTTCGTAACTATTAAATATACAACATTTTTAGAAAACATTTTAAATAAATATACGACATACCTTATTGTTATAAAATAATAGTACTACTAAAAATAAACATTGTTTAGTTGAGATGCATTTTTATAAAACCGGTAGTTTCTGAGCTATAAGCAGTCCAAACCCGATTCCAGGAAAAAACTAGTGTGGACTAGACCAAATCCTGACACTTAGTCCGATGTTTTAGGCGATACTAGTTTTCACTATTCTTAACCCATAAGATGGATCGACCTTGGACACTTTTCATCATTCACAGTTCGTGCGCAAATGTTGTCAGTTAACCTAACCTAATCTAACCTAACTTTAGTTTGGCCTAATTGTAGTCTATACTAATTTATCCTAAGAGCTAGGCCAAAATTTCAGGATTAACGAATTTAGACTAGGCTAAACTAGTACATCCTGAAGCTCTTAGAACGATCTAGTCTGTCCTGGATTAGGATTTGGACGGTAACATATGGATCAATTTTAAAAAAGAAATTTGAGTGTTATGCTCTTCGGTTTGTAGAGATGTATTTCTTTCCTCGTTGGGTCTTTAACAGTGTATATTATGCCATTTATGCTCCATCGAGGAGTGTTTCTGCAACAATTGATATCATTTCATTTCCTGACGAGTTTTATTTGTAAACTTCTTTATTTTAAGATAAAAAAGAGAGTAAAATCCTATGCGGTGCACCGTAGTAAATTTTAATTTAAGTAGCATACACTTGCTTGAGTCACATCCACACACAACTTACAAATAAACTAAAACAAGAGTAGTATTCTTTTAGATGTAAGAATGACATTTGGACACGGGAATCGATTCCAGGACCCTTTAGATTAGTACACCAATCCTCTAACCACCGAGCTATTCAGGAATCATCCCATGGCAGGGGTAATTCTTCACTCATATTTTAAGGCAGTGTGTGTGAAGGAATTTCCACACGTCCATCACAGACTCTGCTTTAAAATATGAGTGAAGAATGAACCTGAGCATGGCATGATGCCTGGAAATCTCAGTGGGTAGAGGATTGACGTACTAAGATAAAGGTCCAGGGTTTGATTCCTGTATTTAAGTGTAATTTTTCAATTTAAGGGACATGATATTTAGATGTGGCCATAACCGTGATTCACAACTATAATAGTTTGGTTATTCGATCTATCAAGATTAGTATGCCTAAAATTACACACCAAGATTTAACGTCTTATTTGCTAACTATACAGCAGGAAGACCTCTTATATAGATTTGTTTAAATTTTATTTAACGTTAACTTTCTGAATTGACTTTTAACATCAACATACTAAACTTTATTTCAGATTAGACACAACAACCAGTACCCATGCTGCTAATTCCCCACTGTGAAAGGGGAAGTCCCAATTTCACCTTTTTTTTTTTTTTAGCATTCTGTATTATTTACCCGATTCGTCTGTGAATGTACTAATTACTCTAATGTTTTATGGATGAGGAAGGTTGCATTTAGACGTGGCGTACTCTCATTTGCGTGCAGGGAGTGTGTAAAACCAATTCTGAAAACAACCCACCCTCGTTACACCCGATAGAAAACTACACAAAACAATGTATTTTAAGCCACGTGCCTTGACAGCTGCTGGTACTGTCTCGTTGACCAAGGTGACCTCCTTAAAAATATTTATCCTCGATTCTTTCGATGCCAATAAAAATTGAGGGTATCGAGTTTGACATCCCCAGTCTGTAGTCTTACACCTTAATAATTATATATGTATTCATAGGGAAAGTAGCAGATTGAAAAAAACACAAAAGGTAAATGTACAAAAATCACGTTTATTTATTTATAACTTTTCAATAAACTACATATATATTTCACAGTTAAAAATCAAAACAAAAATAAATACATTTCAGTAAAATTAAGTTGGTGACTAGAAACACATATCTATTCTCCAGTTCGCATCCAATTCAGTCCAGATTTAACAGTTTATTAGATGGAAGACGATTGGCTAAATTATCATAGCAGTGCATTTTCCCCACTACTTTGAGGTGTTTATCGTTCTCTGAATATAAAGGTCATTAAACTTTTTAAGAAATAATAAACGTAAATGTTCAACATGTCTTAACATTTTTACCTAAAAACTGAAAAAAATATAATCACTAAATCTCATTAATTATCTTCCTGTTATCCAAAATGTTGAAAATATATTCTCAGATTTTATTCTCTTTGCTTGTACTTAAATCTAAATTAATGAAATGAGGAGTTTGTTTATTTGTCTGTCTAGAGCCTTGCACGATATCTATTGTACGCAGAAGCGTTGATTCGACTAGAAATATTTGTAAACAGGTGGATTGGGCACCGCTTATTCGACTAGAAATAATTGCAAACAGGTGGATTGCGCACCACTTATTCGACTAGAAATAATTGCCAACAGTTGGATTGGGCACCGCTTATTCGACTAGAAATAATTGCAAACAGTTGGATTGGGCACCGCTGATTCGACTATAAATAATTGTAAGCAGGTGGATTGGGAACTTTATAATATATTGATTAAAAAATGAATAGAATAGATCGCCAGCCAACTACAGTTCAGTAAAAGTCATCCGGGTGAACGTTAGCTACTCCGTACATTATGTGAGGTTAAATATATTATTAGTGAGAGGGGGAGGTTAGGTTAGGTTAAGTAGGTTGGGCTGAATCTACCTTAGGAAGGTATTAGTGTTGCAAGGTAGCAGTGCCCAGTCCACCTAATCCCGTATACATGGACGCCTAGGGTCATTCTTCCCTCACAGTTTGAGGCAGAGTCTGTGATGGACGTGTGAATCCCAGGTTGCTAGTGTATCATTGAATCAAAGACGACCCCTTAATCAACAGTGATTCACGATTATAGCTTTAATCACCTTCGGTGGCCACATGGTCTAAAACGTTACGTTCACTATAGATTAGATTGCCGATGAGGGGGAGATTGTGGCTCGAAACCAGTTGGGTGTTCTGAGGTGGATTTTCACTAGATTCTTTCCAACACACACTTTCTCTAAGCGCAAATGCGATTACACTTCCTATATTATTATTATTATTATTATTAGCACCGCGTCTTACTACCCATTCGGGTTATACCCACTTACGCTAATGTGTAATGGTAGGGTGATTGTGAGATGAGATGAAAGACCTACAGTTTAACGTGGAATCCGAACCACGGTGGAGGCCTGGCATTCCCCACATTCACAAGATGTCTTGTCAGAGGTGAAGGAAGGGTTTGGTAATCAGATAAATCTGTGCCGGGACAGAGGATTGAACCCCGGCCGCCAGCACAGAAGTCTGACACCTTACCCATAGACCACCAGGTCACCCGTGCACTTCCTATAAATTTAACCTTCCTCATCCCCAGCCCATTAACGTATAATCCAAATGGGCGAAAAGACGCGATGCTATAATAAATGATAGCTCTATGTTGAAGAAGTTATCCTTAACCAAAGGAAGCTTCACCCTTAATCTTTATATAGAAGTGTTAGAATCCTCACCCTCAAATCACCAAATAAGTATTTTAAATTGTATGGTCTAACGCGCTAATCTCATTTTAGACAAGAATGCCGAAGACGGGTCTATCGGGGTTCGATCCCGTTTGGGTGCACTAAGGTTTTTTTTCACTCTTCCCCCATGCAAATGCTGGTGCACTTCCTCTAAATTAAACCTTACTAACCCCTAACACATTAGTGTAATTAGTACATAGCCGTATAACCCCTAATTAGTGGTAGGACGCGGTGTTAAAAAAAGTATTTCATATATCTAACACCTTAGCTTTATTGGTAACTCATTTGCATAGTGATCTAAGGCTCATGAGTTTGATTACCAACGGGGGCAATACGATAGTAAAACTCTGTTGGTTCTCTTTCTTTGAAATGTTAACTTAACGAACTGGGGTCTAGTTGTGGTTCTTATCCTAGATAGGATTTGAGTATTTCATCCTCTTTGGTGTAACATAGTACACCCTCGTTCAATTTTAAGTCTGGCATAGTTGGTTTTTTTTAGTTATTACATTTAGAAGATGTTTGTTTAATGGAAGACATCTTTATGTAGAATAAAGATAATTTTCTTCATTGTTTATAGATAATTACTTCAGTTCATTATGATAATGACCCGCCTCGGTGGCGTAGTTGGCTAACGCTCTTGTCGTGTTGAGCCCGACTGCTAAGGACGGGGAGATTGAGGTTCAAATCTCGGTCGGGTGGAACCGAGGATGGTTTTTCCTATATGGTTTTCCACTCTCCAGCCACACAAATACGGGTTCACTTTCTCTATATTTAACCTTCCCAATTCCTAATCCAGGAGCGTAATTAGTACTTAAGCGTATAACCCGAACGGATCGTAAGACTCGGTGCTAAATAAATAATTATGATAATGATTGATTTTCTTCAAGAAACAGCCATTAACTCTTTGTCCAATGGCAGCAATGCAAAGTGTGAACTGTGTTCTTTTCATTGTTAAAGCCATTTTGTGTTCATTCCATTTTACATGTTTCTATCCACCTTTCCTGTACCTTCCTCTAAATATAATATTATTAAAATAAATGATACGACATGATTGTCTATTTTAATAAGGAACTATTTTTAATCCCTTATCGATAAACCATCATTAAATAACTATTACTAAAATAACAACCATTATATGAAACGCTAACTTAGATAAAGATTTTGAACAAAATTGATATGTTCATTTTTTTTAAATATATTTTTCAAAAATCAGTCATCAGTAAACTACCGCTATTTTGAGTGTTGGAATCAAAACTAGGATTTGATTTTCGAGGTATGAGCATGTAATATCTGACTATTAAATTTTTAACGAAATCAATCAAATCCGTATAGACTGGAAGGGGCTAAAATTGTAAGACACTTTTTTTTTAATTCGAAATTCAAAATCCATCATAATCTAAAGGTCGAAAATTTTCACGATTATAATACTTTCCCAATATAACAAATTAAAAAATATACTAAGTTTTTTTAATTTAAGTTAAATAAATATTTTTTTATTTTCATAAGCCTATCTACCTCCCTACGATTCCATTATAGAATGGAATAAAATTCTCCATAGAAACTTACTTGTGATTATTTAATTAAGAGCGTGCATCACACGCCCATCAACTCTGTGGTACAGTCTGTTAAAAATTATAAATTTACACTAACAAGTAGATCATTTCTGGTTAAACATTAATGGAGATTAAGAGTTATTTGAAGTTCCTAACACTGAATATTGATGAAATATTAAATATTTGGATAAAACTTGCAATAAAAAATGATGTTTTTGACCATTTTAGAATGGCTTCACAGCTAAGCACTGTTCATAAATCCTCATTCTGTCATAATAGAGACATACTGTAGTTATTAACAAGAAACTTTGTCGCTTTGTCCCCCATCGTCACCGCGGAAAATGTCGAGTAATCATTCAAATACGAATTCACAGCACACATTTTTGACATATCATAGGTGTCGTCTTTTTACCCTTTAACTCCCATAATACCTCGCGCGAGCCGGGAGCTGATCCGGGCCTACTATGATGCACGCTCTTTAAATTGGCTCTACATTATATTTATTGTTCAATCTAAGCATCACTTCTTAATATATCTATACTAAAGTACACTTGTGAAAAACTACACAACAGTTTCAACCTAAAACATTTGCATACTTCCATCAAATAGCCCCCACACAAGCACGACAATTAATTTTGCACCTAATTGTAACCGCCAAACGAAACAAGAATCCTATTTAAAATAACCACCGTTTCTTCGCTTGCGGCAAGGATCAAACAGAGGACTCGTAGATGATGATTTGCATCACAGGGGGTTGATTCTTCTTGGATGGACCGCTGATATCTCTCAGAACGGCCGCCATTGCTTCCTCCCATTCGCGCTGTTGCTGTTTCGTACCGTGAGTTCCGGTCTGGAAAATATAAAAACAATTAATAAAAAATAAATTTATTGGTTGGAAATATAATAATAATAATAATAATAATAATAATATAATAATATTTAGCACCGTGTCTTACTACCCGTTCGGGTTATACGCTTTAAGTACTAATTACGCTAATGGATTAGGAATTGGGAGGGTTGAATTAGAGGAAGTGAACCCGCATTTGCGTGGAGGGAGAGTGGAAAACCATTTAGGAAAAACCACCCCCAGTTCACCCGACCGAGATTCGAACCTCAATCTCCCCGTCCTCGGCGGTAGAGCTCAACACGACAAGCGCGTTAGCCAACTACGCCACAGAGGCGGGTTTGGAAATATAACCTTCTCCTCCCGTCCTTAGAAACTTCATGACCTTATCGCTTATAAAGGGCACGATAAGGCTGACAACTAAGATCGATAGCACTTTTGGCTTCCATCCTTAGCTCAGTTGGTAGCGTGTCTCTCTCTACTGAGCTAAGGGTTCCGGGTTCGATTACCAGCATGACCGGAAAATGTATCATTAGTAGAGCCCCGTGAAAATTGTTTTATTTTTAGTTAAATTTCGTTTTTTAAATCCAACTTTTCGGTGTTATTTCGTGTTTATTCAATATTACATGTTGTCCGAGGTGTTTTAAGTATTATTATTATTATTGAAACCTTATATATTTGATTTAATTTTTTTTTGTCAAGCTTGTCTGCATAACTTTGTAGCCTAATGTTAGCTTACACTTCAACCAAATACTAATTAAATTACAGCATGCTCAAAATTTCTGCTTAATTTCTTCTTAATTTTGTATTTATTTAAAATTGTTTTTGTAAAAGCGGTTTTATTTCTTTTTATAGGAGAATTTCGTATAATAAGACAATTTAGTCTTATTTCGCTTTCCAAAAACATTGTAAATCATATCTAAAAACTATCAAAGGAAAAAGTAAATTCCATCTTTGTATGTCACTTTTAGCTTTATCGCGTCTCACCATTTTTACGGGGCTTTAATCTTTGGTGAGATATGGATATACCCTTTCATAGTGATGAATTACTGTCCGGGGGATTGGATGTTGTGTCTGTCCTAGTCTTAAGATAGATTATAAAGCATATGAAGCTACGAAAGACCTAGCAAGCCGCTAGTGGAAAATATATGGCTTGAATAAAAAACTGGACCTAGGCCACAGGCTGGAACAGTAATGAACGTAAAAAAATCTTTATTCACGACACAAAACTTGTACAGTATTTGTTTCATCTCACTAAAACAGCTGAACCTTTCTGACATTTTAGAAAATATTCTAAAAAACCGTTCTATTCTATTATTGTCTAGTTGATGATGTATTATAATTGTATTCCTCCACCTCTGACAAGACATCTTGTGAATGTGGGGAATGCCAGGCCTCCACTGTGGTTCGGATTCCACGTTAAACTGTAGGTCCTCCATTTCATCTTACAATCACCCTACCGTTACACATTAGCTTAAGTGCGTATAACCCGAATGGTTAGTAAGACGCGATGCTAATAATAATAATTGATGATGTATTATAATAGTATATCAATGATCATATCTTACGATATGTTTTTTTTCACCAGAAGTACATTTAAATTACATATTTTAACTTGTAATTTCACTTACATCTAGCAATTTAGCAACTGTTTAATCTATGAATTCAATTTTTATATATATTTCTAAGCAATTTATCTAAGTCTTAACTTTTGATTAACCTTTCTGTATATATATGTATTGAGTCCTACTACC
Organism: Timema cristinae; assembly: GCA_039000515.1. Classification (NCBI taxonomy): domain Eukaryota; kingdom Metazoa; phylum Arthropoda; class Insecta; order Phasmatodea; family Timematidae; genus Timema; species Timema cristinae. The sequence continues at coordinate 44,654,354 of JBCFYV010000100.1, read as the reverse complement.
CGCTCGGGGATATCTGCATATTTACACGATCGAATTTATAGAAATTAATACTCGCATTCGCGTGTAGAAAGAGTGGAAAAACTACCGTTCAGTACACCCAACCGTGATTCGAACACAGATCTCCCCGTCAACGGTTGTCCATTCTATTGTGAGAGAGAGACACTTCGGTCCATTCGACAACCGAAGCAGGTAGTTGTTTAATCCATGGATTAAGGATTATGAGTCTAGTTGAAATAGAGTTCACTAATTAAAATGAGAGGTGAGATTAAAAAAAACCCATCTCCATTGCATCAAGTCGGGATTTTAACCTCAACTTTTAGTCACTGATGAATCAAACAATACGAAACTGGCACCCTTTTTTCTGTGTACCCACCAATGCAAGTACCACCAAGGCTATAAAAAAATTAATCTAGGGCGTAAAGATAAAGTGGATAATTTAGAGACATTTCACCAGCATGAGTGTGGAAAGAGGGTTGAAAAACCATCCATAGGTATAACTTACAGATGGGAAAATCAAATATTTGTACCAGGCCGATATTTGAGTCCCCAGCCTATCAAATCAACCAGGCCGATGTGTGTCTGACGTCTTAGACCGTGAGGCCACCGGCTCGTCAAATACAAAATTGGACCAAAGGGTGAAGGCGATGGTGATTTAATTGAATACCAACATGTAGGGACTTGGGTCCGCTAGCCATGGTGAGGAACCTCTGAAGCGAAGTGACGTCGATACCACCTCCGGCGCTCTCGCCCAGACGACGCAGCGTGTCAGCAAAGGGTCCCGACAGTTCCTGGAGACGCCGCCAGGATTGAGCGTACTGCATCCGGACGAGCTCGAAGATTGTGGAGGTCAAGGCCAGTCCCACCAGAATATACATCGTGCACAGTAACATGTACTTAGGTTTGTCTGGAACAACATTAACATGAATAAGATAGAGTTTAGGGTTATCTGGAACATCAACTTGAATAAGATGGCGTTAAGGTTTCTCTGGAACATCAACTTGAATAAGATGGCGTTTAGGTTTCTCTGGAACATCAACACGAATAAGATGGCGTTTAGGTTTCTCTGGAACATCACTTGAATAAGATGGAATTTAGGTTTCTCTGGAACATCAACTTGAATAAGATGGAATTTAGGTTTGTCTGGAACATCAACTTGAATAAGATGGAATTTAGGTTTGTCTGGAACATCAACTTGAATAAGATGGAATTTAGGTTTGTCTGGAACATCAACGTGAATAAGATGGAGTTTAGGTTTGTCTGGAACATCAACGTGAATAAGATGGAGTTAGTTTTCTGAATCACGTAATAATGGGTTTAGGTTGTCTGGAACATCAACTTGAATAAGATGGAGTTTAGGTTTCACTAGAACATCAACTTGAATAAGATGGAGTTTAGGTTTGTCTGGAACATCAACTTGAATAAGATGGAGTTTAGGTTGTCTGGAACATCAACTTAAATATGGTGAAGCTCATGTTTCTCTGGAACAACAACAGTTTCATTAGCAGTTTCTGAAGATGTAAAAAAAAAAAAACTCGTTCAGTTGTGGTAAAACTATAAACATAAATATGCCACCAAAAGAAATATATTTCATAGATCATAATATAAAGATGATAATAAAATATACATTTGCCTGTTTAATGCAGCTTATTTGAGGTTTATGAATTATCAACCAAATTCTAGAACAAAATGACCCTATTTTATTTTTAGATCGTCAATTTTCCACTTGACTAGAAGGAGCAAATCTGTAAAATAAAAATAAATCAACTCGCAGCCAAATGAGCTGAATTTTCGAACTATTAATGGCAATTATGATATCATTGGTCGCATAGTTTATGAAGTAAAATTTGCAATAGACTACATGTTTAGGATGAGGCTGAGGTTCGAATCTCGAGTAGTACTCCATATGTAATTCCTCACAGTGGTTTTGTATCCTGTCTAAACGTAAATCTGGTTGCAGTTTTTTCTAAGTTAGACCTTCCAATCCCCGTCTCTTAGAATAAGTGGCCTTGATGAGTTTTTTTGATTCAGGCTATGTATTAGTGCACCTACTAAACCTACAGATTAGATAAAACAACTACTTACAAACCAACTTAATTAGAGAAGTCATCCAGCCATCAATTTATTACTAAGAAACCTCGATTTCACCGATGATACATTTTCATCGTCGCCGAGAGATCGAACCCATGATCTTTAGCTCCATATACAGACACGCTATCAACTGATCCAAGGTGTGTGATGACGTACCTATAAAGGATGACACCCTAGAACCCTTAAGTATATTTGGGATCCGAGTATTATAGATCCGAAAGGGTTTTAATTTTAAAATATTGAAATAGAATTTGATTTAGAGATACATATTTAGGGTTCAACCCCAACATAATTATAGGACAAAGAAATTAGATCCCAGATCATTAATTTAACACTCAACCGAATGTGTGAATGTGTGAATGTGTAATTATAATGAATGCATTTAACAAAAAAAAAGTTAACATTAAGTTACTATTTCTCTTAGTTAAATTATATTATATTTATATTTTCTATAGTTATATTATATTAACATTTGCAATTATAAATAATTTCTACTTGCTATTATCTCGTTACTATTCCATATGGTCATAATTTTTTGCAAGCCTTGGATTCGAATTTTAGGGGTACATGGGAAAAGGGGAGATCATCCAATTTTAATTCAATTTAAGTTAGTGCTGCCATCTGTTAGACAATCATGAAACCTTTCTAATGCGCTTAAGATTATGGTTTATAGAGATCTCAGTTTTTTTCTTAGCACCGCGTCTTACTACCCGTTCTGGTAATACGCCGAGGTCTCTGTTATATTTAGATTAATTTTTTTTAAAAAATTGTTTGTTGGAGACCTTATGGGGTTTGAGATATAAAATGTTTTCGTCCTGGAATTTCAACATAAAACATTTGCATATTTACATCGAATAGCCCCCACACAAGCACGACAAATAATTTTGCACCAAATTGCAACCGCCAAACGAAACAATAATCCTAATTTTTTTTTTCCTATTTAAAAATAAACCGTTTCTTCGCGTGCAGCAGGGATCAAACAGAGGATTCGTAGATTATTCCTCTTGGCTTATTATTTCGTCTGATGTAAGGTGTCAAGACTTCTGTGCTGGGGATCCGGGGTTCAAACCTCGGTCCTGGCACTAATTTATCTGATTGCCAAACCCTTCCTTCACCTCTGACAAGACTGATTAATCACGACTTGTGAATGTGTGGAATGCCAGGCCTCCACCGTGGTTCGGATCCCACGTTAAACTGTAGGTCCTTCATTTCATCTCACAATCACCCTACCATTACACATTAGTGCGAGAGCGTACAAACCGAACGGGTAGTAAGACGCGGTGCTAATAATAATAATATATTTCGTCTGATAGAATTATTCCCCTGTACCTTTCATTTTAGATTCGGGATTTGTTGGTAAAATATGAATTCGTATTCGTAAAATAGTTTTTTCCACACAAATTATAACTAAATGGAGAAGAGAGAGAGAGACTCACTCGGCACGAGGTCGCCGAACCCGATGGTCGTCATGGTGATGAAACAGAAGTAGAAACCCTCGAAGAACCCCCACTCCTCCTCCCACAGCATGAAGATGCCGGCGCCCGCCGCCAGGTAGAACAGCAGGAAGACGACGGCGGCGAGGGCGGACAGGGAGCGCCGTCCCGCCGTGTTGACATGCCCCAGGAACGTCAGGCGGGGTCGCAGGCGGGCGTACACCGCGGACACGGCCGTTGCGAACATGTGGCCCATGTCGGCGATGACACTCAGCGTCAGGGGGAGACCGATCAGGGCGAACAGCACGCAGAACAGGCGTCCCCAGAACGTTACCGGGACGAGGTTTCCGTAACCTGGACAGGGGTGGGTTGTAAGACACGAGCACACACACACAAATTAAGTGTCAGAGCAAGCAAGCGATTTTTTAATAACAGAGATACAACCCGTTTCGATGGCCGTACGGTCTAACGCACTACTCTCGCAGTAAACTAGACTGCCGAAGACGGGGAGATCGAGGTTCGAGCCTAGGTCGAGTTTACTAAGGATGCTTTTTCCAAAAGGGTTTTCCATTCTCCCTCCACCCAAACTCAAGTCCACTTTCTATAAATACAACCTTTCCTCATCCCTAAAACCACTAGCGTAATTAGTACACGTATAACCCCAACGGGTAGTAAGACGTGGTGATGATATAATAATAATAATAATAATAATAATGTTAGGGATGAGGAAGGTATAAGTTTAACAAAGTGTATCCGCATTTGAGTAAAGGGAGAGTGGAAACACATTTTAGGAGGGGGAAACTTCGGTACAACCCGACCTGGATTCGAACCCCAATTTTCCACATCATCGGTAGTCTCGTCTTTTGCAAGACAATGCGGCCGCCAAAGCGTGTCTAGAAAATTTACTAGACCTATACCTATATTCTTCACGTATTTATTTATACACAAAGTCATGTGATCTTCAGTTGTCACTTTTGATAGATATTTCTTTTTTTTACCCCATCATCTTACTACTGGTTCAAGTTATACGTTAATGAAATAATTAAGTTTATGAGTTAGGAATGAGAAATGTTGAATTTAGAGGAAGTGTACCCACATTTGCGTGAAGGGAGAGTGTAAACCCGTTCAGGGCAAACCACCCCAGTGCACCCGACCGGGGATATAGCCCCGATCTCCCTGTCATAAGTAGTCTAGTATAGTGACGCCTTAGACCATGCGGCCACCGAAACAGGTTTGTTGGATATTATCAACACCTATAAAATAGCGCTAATAATATTTTATCATTTATCAGGGTTGACCGACCACAAATTAATATGATCATATTTATTTTCTAAAAAGGTTTTCCCTCAGAAAATTGGACTGTAAATATATTTTTTAGTTAATGGCTGTCATAGATGTGTCAAAAATTGTTCTCTCCAAGAATGCTCAAGGATGCTAGAGAGCAGGGGGTTGGAGGGGGGCTACTTAGCACCTCATTTGAGACTACGCCAAAAAACTTTCGAGTCTCTTGGATAACAGATTGAAACCCGTGCGCCTCGTTTGACGACTGATGGATGGTCACTAAACGAAACTCGAGGGGGGGGGGGGGGCGCACACACTGTTTTAACAACCTCAAACTTGACCTCGTACGTGGTCGAGTTATCCGAGGCATTTTGCCCACATGTTGTCTAAACCCCTGTGGGTCTCAAAAGAAGATTCTTGAGGTCGGTTCAAACATTGACAAAACGTCGAGTAAATTAAGTATGTTTACCCCCTCTCTCGAATCCTCGAAGAGAGAAGTATTGTGACTGTTAAAGAAATGGAACTGAGATTTTGATAAATTTCGAATTTTTTTGAATTAGATATATATAACCCTAAAATTAAAGGTAGTTTACTGAGAGGCAAAAAAGAGATATAAACATTTTCTTAAAATCTATTCTAACTATTTTTACTATAATTTGGTCCGACACCTTAGCTCAGTTGGTAACGTGTCTGTCTACTGAGCTAAGGGTCCTGGGTCGATTACAGGTATGACCGAAAAATGCATCATTGGTGAAATATAAGTTTCCCATTTTATATTGATGAATTAATGGTCGGGGGATGAATTTGTGTCTGTTCTAGATTAATGTTAGTTTATAAGTCTGTGCTGGGGTTCCGGGGTTCAATCCTCGGTCCTGGCACAGATTGATATGATTACCAAACCCTTCCTTCAACTCTGACAAGACGTGTATTAATCACAACTTGTGAATGTGTGGAATGCTAGGCCTCCACCGTGGTTCGGATCCCACGTTAAACTGTAGGTCCTCCATTTTATCTCACAATCACCCTACCATTACACGTTAGCGTATAGCCCGAACGGGTAGTAAAAAGCGGTGGTAATAATAATAATAATTTATAAGTCGTGTACTGATATAATCAATCGTTTCAGAAAGTGTATGTTAAACACCTTGAAAATATTAAATAAAAAAATATTAAATTTTGAATCTAGGCACTGATTAACATTACAAACCAAATGGTAGCTAATTTTCCCATGAAAATATCTTAGAGGATAATTTGTATATGTGAAAATTTCCAATTTTGACCTTATCTCCGCAACTATTTGAGAGACTAAATAACTTAGCATTGTATTATTATTATTATTATTATTATTATTATTATTATATATTAGCACCACGTCTTACTACCCGTTTGGATTTACGCACTTACGCTAATGTGTAATGGTAGGGTGACTGGAGATAAATGAAGGACCTACAGTTTAACGTGGAATCCGAACCACGGTAAGGCCTGGCATTCCCCACATTCACAAGAGTCTTGTCAGAGGTGGAGGAAGGCTTTGGTAATCAGATAAATCTGTGCCGGGACCGAGGATTGAACCCCGGCCGCCAGCACAGAAGTCTGACACCTTACCCCTAGACCTCAGGTCACCCTTAGCATTGTAAAGTTGTAGTACTATTAAATATAAATACCTTTTACTTTGAATATATTTTTATAAAATAAATAGATTCTGAGCAATAATCACATATATAATATTTATATGCTTATTGCTTAGAATCTATTATAAGTAATTCAAGCATTGCAAAAATCACTCCTTCGGTTTCATGGAGTTATGTATGAAACGTTGACATTTATAAAAATCTCTTAGTTAATTTTTTTTTTTTGACGATCACAATATTTCTCTCTCTCCGAGAAATTAAGAGAGAGTAAAAATATGTTTGTTTTTTTTCTAAAAGATTATTACTACCAAACATTCTACTCTTATCCTAGGTATTTTTCGGCATGGGAATTATTAAAACAAATTTTAAAACGAGCTCTTGAAAGACTCGGTATGCTTTCTCAAACAAAATAAATAGCAGTTTAATGGAGTTTAAAAATTAACTTTGTACAACATATAAACACTTTATATTCATAGCCCATCTAAATTATTAACTTAGAAGAATACTGGAGTTAATATTAAGTGTAAGTTAAAAGGAATTTTGATTGCTTTCGAAAAAAAAGAAAGTTTAATTCAAAACATGTCTATTTGTTTATTTACATATTTAGAGTGCTTGATTATTTGTGATTACCAGGAACCACTTTTTAACCTAATAATACACACAGGTGGTCATGAAGACAAACTCGTCAGCTTAGGCTAATCTTGGTGTTTTGTGTCGGTGTAGATTTATTGGTTCGAATCTCTGTCCTTATGTATTGAGATGTTAAAAAAAATCCTATTTCTCTCCAGGCAAATGCGCGTACACTTTCTCTAAATCCAACCTTCCCCATTAACTCATTAGCTTAATTAGTACGTGTCCTTATAACCTGAACAGGTAGCAAGATGCGGTGCTAAATATAAAGATATAAAATATTTACCACTTGATTTGAGGTAATTTTACAATATTTAACAAGTATTGATTTTTAAATATTGATTAATAAACGTAAATAACAGGTTGCACCCCAGACTAGTTTTAAAATTCAGCTAATCCTCAAGTGGTAAACTGGCCTTAGTGCCCTATTAAACAGGCGTTTCGTGACGCGTTCTCTACACAGAAGTATATGAGTGCTTTTATGCTCCGTTACGCGCAGTTTATATTGTCGTTACCTAGAAATCGCCGCGTCAAAAGATGACGCACTACGAACAAAGATACATTATATTCAAAGAGGCATTTTATAAAGGAGTCAACTTTTGTTTTGCCGTGTTGGCGAGACTGTTGGACTACTAACGTGTTGGAACCTCCTCATTGTATCTCAGTACCAGTATCTATTTATTTTATTTAAGCACCGCGTCTTACTACCCGTTCGGGTTATACGCTTAAGTACTAATTACACTAATGGATTAGGAATTGGGAAGGTTGTATTACAGGAAGTGAACCCGCATTTGCGTGGAGGGAGAGTGGAAAACCATTTAGGAAAAACCACCCCCAGTTCACCCGACCGAGATTCGAACCTCGATCTCCCCGTCCTCAGCAGTCGGGCTCAACACGACTAGCGCGTTAGCCAACTACGCCACAGAGGCGGGTCAGTACCAGTATCAAGAGGTTACTAATTTGTGTTTGGGTATTTATTATCTACCGCTTGTTTGTTCCTGAAATCGCCACAATATGAGGAAGATAACGCACGGATATATCACGAGTGGTGGAAAAGAAGATACTGGTAGACCTGGCCCCAGTCCCCCTCCCCCCCCCACACACAATTTTCATGACGCACGACATATGTTGTTTGTATAAAAACAAACGTACGTCAAGAAACGCTTGTATAAAAAGGCCCTAGAACATTCGATCACCGAAGCGTGTCCTTTAGTAGTAGTGAAAATAATTTTAGGAAAAATGTTATCCAAATTGATTGGAAAAGTTCCCATAACATTTGGTGGCCTCCTGATTCCGAACATGATATTTTTGATATATGGGTAGGAGTTCAGATTGTGGACACGCCATGTTGCTATGCCATCCCACCCCTAATTCGATAATAGGGGAGGTCCACGGAGGCCTAGCAGTCGTACTATCTTTCAGCCCCATCCGTCTTAATTCAACTAAATTACATACATAAGTATCTTTATTGTTAGGTATAGGTTAATATGTCAAGCTAGGTTAGGTTAGATTAGAATAAGTTTGGTCAGAAAGAAAGCCATGTGGGTGCTGCCAGTAACTCCTTCCCCCGTATCACCCCCCCCCCCCCCTCAGGTAGGAATTTCCGCGAGTTGATCTTTTACTTGTTCGCAATCTTTACATTGGATTATTTAGGTGGCCATTACAGTTTTGGGTGTGCTCGAAATTTGGACGAATTTCACCTTGGTTCGCAATCACTATACAAACTACATTTCAAGTAAGATCGCCCTACAATTGCGTCAATAAAAAAAAGTTTATTCGTATTTTATAATCCAGCCATTACAAAAATCATTCTTTTTCTCCAAATGTATATGTTAGTTAAGTTAAATATATTTTTTGTTTCAAATTAGTCTACGCTGTTTACCTTAACGCAAAAACATCTGAGGTAGCACATATACAAACACACAAAACAAGATCTTGGTGAGTGTTTTGTTTTTTTCTCCTTTTGCTCAAAGTAACCTGCAAGACTTGCTTAAACGCAAGTGCCAAAACATGCCGGCTTTCATCACTTTGTATTTATACTTACACGTCGAAGTCTTGAGATTATTCTTAGAAAAGAGAGAAAAAAAAAGTGCAACTAAAAAGTGATGGGATAGCTGGCCGTAAAGCAAGAATAAATATGGTAGTTTTGGAATAACTCTTCTTAGTAAAGTAAAGTGAGATACAGTCCAATTTTCATAGAAAAGACCTATTGGAAAATAAAAACCTTTTTCTGTCAATATTGATAACATTTTTATATATTATTAATGTTATTTTATAGGTTTTGATAATATCTATCAAATCACATGTATTGACGTATGAATACATAAAAGTAACATTTCTAGCACCTGCTTCGATGGCCGCATGGTCTATGGCGTCACTTTATCAACAGACTAGACTGCCGATGATGGGGAGATCGGGGTTTGAATACCCTTTTCGGATATATTAGAGGGTGTTTTAAATGGATTTCCACTCTCCTTCCAAGCAGATCTTGGTACCCTTCCTCTAAATTCAGCTTTCCTCAACCCCTAATACAAAATAGTAATTAATACATAGCATATAGCCTGAACGGTTAGTAAGACGAGACGCGGTGTTAATAAAAAAAGAAACTTTTTTTTTAGCTGACAGAGATAAGGACTTTCATATGGAAATCGGACCGTAGCCCTTCATGAGGTGGCATTGAGACCCTCCCAAAACCAACAGACTTTGAACAACACTCACCAGATGCTATTAAAATAATAATCTATGTTCTGATACATCCCCTCCCCACAATTTACCCTTAGTGGGAGGGAGGAAGGTCTACTATTTATGAAGGCTGTCTGTCAGGTTTTACATCATCATCTCTAAAATAGACATTTTCAAAATAAAAGGTGGGTAAGAAGTGTGAGGGAAAAGGGGGGGGGGGGGGCGATTAGCTTGTTTAAGAGGAATAGAAGGGGAATAAACTATATCATATAGAAGAGCCTGCATAGCTTGACTTTGAGTTCTTGTTCTAAGAAATAGGAGGAACATAAAACGTCTTGAAACGCGTGTTTCTGTCATGGCTGAGTGAGTCACATTTCGTTGAACCATGTGAAGGACTATATATATATAAAAATCATTCTTTCTTTTAACATCGGCCAGAAATATACTTTACTCTTTTCAAGTACTTGTGATTATTTTAGTTGGTGCAAAAAGGTATAATGGACGTGTTCTTTCCCTTCTATCTTCCCCCCCCCCCCTCATCTTCCCCCACTCCCCCACCTCACCTATATCTCATAAAATTACGTTAGGATAAAAACGGATCCTAAATCTTTTTATAAAATTAATATTTTTTTTGTTGGCGCCATCAAATGGCTATCGCCAGCTTCGGTTGTCGAATAGTCTTAAGGCCGTGTGTTCCAAATGGTGGCCCGCAAGCCAAATGTGGCCCGCGTCCACTGATATTTTGATCTTCAAAGAATCTTGAAATGAAATTAAAAGCAGATGTGAAATAGCTCATTATTAAAATATAAATATTCATATAAAAAGGTCATGATTGCATTTTATTATGCATTTATTTGATTAATAAAAATATGTGCAGTATCAATTAAGTGTGTGTGTTAGCGTGCATATTGCATAAACTTTTTGAGAGATTATTAAACTTAGTTTAAGCAGTACAATTTTAAAGACTTTACCAATCAAGAATACAATTTATTATAAGTTTTTGAATTAATTATTTATTAGGTGTTGTTTGTAGGCCTATATTTAGTTGAGTGGATTACCAGAAAAATCTTTGGCCCTCGGTGCAAACTGACAATCAGATTTGATCCTTGGATAGAAAAAGTTGGACCCCCCTGGTCATTCATACACTGGACTGGGCTGCTAATAATTGGGAGATAGGGCTTCAAATCCCAGTTAGGTGTGCTGGAGGGGTGGGGGGGGCGTCTTTCCTAAATGGTTTCCCACTCTCCTTCCAGGTAAATGAAGGTAGATTACCTCTAATATGCTTCCTTCCTCATCCCTACCACGTTAGAGTATTATACTATTATACTGCTATAAAGCCACATGGCTGACTCACTCATTGACATTAATGTTTACCCACTTCCAGATGAGATAGAAACTTGAAATTTGGCAAACTTATAGCTTCTAACCTGTAACCAACGGGAAAATTCTAAAAAGTTAAAAAATTTAGTTTTTAACCCCCGAAAAAAATTCAAAATATCGGAGCAACTTTAAAGTCGGTGCGGACCTTTCTTTGGAGGTATCTTGTGGCTAAACGTAAGACCTATCAAAAAACTGATCTGGAATTACATTAGTTTACATCCACTTTCAAAGAAAACTCAGCGAGTTTATATATATATATATATAACATGAACAGGTGTAGTAAAAAAAACTCTCAGAAAAAATCCCAAATAATCTTGAACCGATTATAGACTAGTGTCCGCCATTCTGACGTCAATGTCGCGCATGCCATCATGTCCATTTGCCCCCCATCCCCTCCCTTTTTTTTATGTCCTCGCACATAAAACACCCTCTCGGAATATTGTTTCCAAACGTCCGATATATTTGTGGAACATTCACCGTGTCTTAACATCACAACACCCGATGCTTCGTGTGACGTCATTGCCATTATACTCTTGGACGCCGTAGTGTATGGTAGGCAGCTGGGAAATAAAAGGGACGAGCTTGAGATGTATTATTGAGGGAAGAGATAGTTATAGCTCTTAAGTTTTTTTATCACTGGATATTACTAATGGTTCAGGTTATACGCATATATGATCATTACTACAGTAAGCCCATGACTTCTTTGGTGCTGACTGACAGCTCACGGCTTTGAAAAGTTACCAGACCAAATTATGTATCCTACGCCGAACCATATGATCTGCAAAAACATGTGTTTAGCAGCTGTCACTTCTGGCAGTCAAAATTTAGGTATATCCTAAATGTTGACTGTCAGAAGTCAGCTGTGAGCTGTCAGTCAGCACCAAAGAAGCCATGGGGCTATTGTAACATGGGGTAGAGATGAGGAATGAAGCTGGTTATAGGTAATCTACCCGTACTAGCGTGAAGATAGTGAGAAACCATTTAATAAAACCATTCTCATTAGATTCAACCGAGATTCAAACCCCGATCCTCCCGTTTTCAGCCAGGGGTGGGGGGTAAGAGACAGAACAACCTATTGCTACCAACTGAGTATTACGAATAAAAACAACTGTTTGTTTTTTGCACCACGTCTTACTACCCGTTCGGGTTTGTATTAATTACTCTAATGTGTTAGGGATTATGAAAGTTTAATTTAGAGGAAGTCTAACTGGATTTTTGTGAAGAATGGGTGGATTTTTTTTTTAAAGAAAAACCACCGTTAGTACATCTGACAGGGCTCGAATCCCGATCTCCCCATCATCGAAAGTTTAGTATACTGAGAGAGAGACGCCCTCAAAGACATGCGGCCACCGAAGCGGGTAACTGAATTAATTTAATTAGTTATTTAAGAAAGGGCTCATTAGCAAATTTTGTTGAACTCACTCTTTTTTTGTATTAATGGGTTTCTAATGGATGTGTACATTATTATGGTATTGAGAGGGCGTTGTTAAAATAAGGCTGAAATAGTGCACCCTGAAAATGTAAGTGAAATGGACCAGACAGGGCGATAAAATTATTATCGCTTGAGTCGAGCGACAAATGACGCTTGAATAACACACCCAGTGAATCAAGGTGAAGGCTAAACAAAGTGTTCAAGGCCATTTCGCTGCTTTAATAAAACAAAGTTCCTTTGCAGAGCTACAAAAACTGCTGTACCATGTCCACAAAGGGCGATATATATAGCGGAGTGATATCCGTACTGCTATTTTCTTATGTTTGTATACGCTTTTAGCTATGTGTAAAACCAGTCGTAGTTGCATTTATCACCTGATTAAAGTCCTATTCACCCTCTCGTCTCATGTGCTGAGATTGTTGTAACACACATCCAACTCAAGCGACATTTACTGCTCGTCTGGCCGGAGCCCTTGTCACTTGAATAATAATTTAAGGGGTGAAATGAGGAGGATCATATTAAAATAGGTGGTCTCCATCATTTGGGTGGCTTTGAACCCCGACCTTTCGCGTTAGAGGCAGATACGTCACCCTAGTGTCAGCCAGGGTGTCTTGAACTCTCACGTCAGAGGCAGACACGTCACCCTAGTGTTATCCTGGAGGCCTTGAACCCCGGACTTCCACGTCAGAGGCAGACGCACCACCCTAGTGTTATCCAGGGATCTTTGAACCCTGGATTTCCACGTCAGAGGGAGACGCACCACTCTAGTATCCCCAGGGATCCTTGAACCCCGGATTTCCACGTCAGAGGGAGAGACGAACCACCCTAGTATCCCCAGGGATCCTTGAACCCTGGATTTCCACGTCAGAGGGAGAGACGAACCACCCTAGTATCCCCAGGGATCCTTGAACCCTGGATTTCCACGTCAGAGGGAGAGACGAACCACCCTAGTATCCCCAGGGATCCTTGAACCCCGGATTTCCACGTCAGAGGGAGAGACGAACCACCCTAGTACCCCCAGGGATCCTTGAACCCCGGATTTCCACGTCAGAGGCAGACGAACCACCCTAGTACCCCCAGGGGTCCTTGAACCCCGGATTTCCACGTCAGAGGGAGAGACGAACCACCCTAGTATCCCCAGGGGTCCTTGAACCCCGGATTTCCACGTCAGAGGGAGACGAACCACCCTAGTACCCCCAGGGGTCCTTGAACCCCGGACTTCCACGTCAGAGGCAAACACGTGGTCACCCACACGGCCCAACCCTTGCCGCCCTCACCTATGGTCGTAAGAACAGTGGAGGCGAAGAAGACGCCCTGGACTAGGTTCCACCTGGCCCCAGCCGACGCCGCTCGACCCGCTTCCAAGGGTAGCGAGACGCCGCCCTTCACCGCCTCCTGCACCGCCTGCTCGTACACCGACAGCTCCACGGCCACGAGGGTCGCGAGGTTCGACACGTCCGTGTTGTTGACGATGTTGTGTATCATCCGGTGCCGGTGACTCACCACGCTGTTCTGGAGAGCCTGCAGTCGCGCCACTTCTGCAGGGTACTCCAGCTCACGGAATATCTGCTGACAATAAAATATCGTCACTGTATCACATAAATATCCTGAAGGGTAATATCTGCAGACAATAAAATACCATCACTATATCACATAAATGGATTGCAGAGTAATATCTGCCAAACAACAAAATTATATTATTCACCTAAATGTTATTCAGGGTAGTAGGCCTACCTGCAGCCGTTAAAATAGCATCACTAAATCACCTAAATGTTCTTCAGGGTATTATCTAAAGCAACAAAAGTATCATCTCGATATCTTCTAAATTCTATATGGGGTAATTAATTTCACTGAATATCTGAAGCAACAACATAAGTATCACTATATAATTTAATTTGTATGCATCGTACTCAAGTTCAATAAGAATTTGATGCAACAGCAAAATCATCACGATATAATCTAAAGGTCCTGCAGAGTATTAAAGTTCACTGAATATCATCACTTTATCATTTAAACGTTCTGCAGTGACATATTTGCAGCAAAAAGTATAAATATATTACTTAAATTATCAACATAACGATTCAGTTCCATGTATGTTGTATAGGCCTAACTAAAACAATATTCCTACCCAAATTGTATGACTACTAAATTCTGCAGGACATTCCTGTTAAGGAAATAGATCTATAAGAACATTTATCGACCAGTATCATATAAGTTTTAATATCAACACTATTTTTTTGTCAAAATAAATCAAATATTGCTTCAGTAAAAACAGAGTTTAATTTTCTTCCGTGTTAAATATATGTCAAAGGTGTTCTGAAATTTAATGACAACTTTTTTTTCTTAATTTAAAAAAAGTTTCTCATTTAATGTCGCTAAGCTCATGACAGATATTCAACAACTGTTGATATCACCATGTGTAGAAAGTTTAACTCTTATGTTTCTAATGGAGCATTTTTTTCATATTCTGGCCAAAAAACGTTTTGCTATAAAAATTGCAAAAACACTGCCATTTACTCCCATTCTCTACACTCACACCTTAAACTATTATTATTATTAGCACCGCGTCTTACTAACCGTTCGGGTTATACGCACTTACGCTAATGTGTAATGGAGAACCTACAGTTTAACGTGGGATCCAAACAACGGTGGAGGCCTGGTATTCCTCACATTCACAAGTTGTGATTAATACACGTCTTGACAGAGTTGAAGAAGGGGTTTGGCAATCAGATAAATCTGTGCCGGAACCGAGGATTGAACCAAGGACCCCCAACACAGAAGTCTGACACTTTACCCCTAGACCACCAGGTCACACCAGCTTAAACAACTATCTCAGAGGCGGGCAACAACCAATTAAGCCACAGATGTGGAGAATGATAAGTGAAATTTGCCACACCATGTAAAAATTGAGAATTTAGGTTGTTCAATCGAACATTTAAAACAACACACACTATTTGTACACGTTTATTCAAAACATGTACACTTTAACTAGTCAGATACAACTGCCTCAGACCCTAACTGTTCAAATTGAGAGTTTAAGACAATAGGGAAATTTGATAGGACTGAGCCGATTAGCCATTTTGCAGATATTGCCGATGCCGATAATTTTTTTTGCTGATATCGCCGATAACCGATGCTGATTTAGTTTGTACAGCAACAATACTAAAAAAAGAATAAGTATCTGATTTTGCCATTTTTATACTTTTCATTATAGTAGTAGGTTTGTTGAATAAAAGTTTAAAGTTTTAAACGTTAAAGTTGGTTAGATATATACAAAATTACTTAACTATTTACAACAGCGGTAAATTGTTACTTCGACATTACGCTGAACACGCTCTAAGGACTGATCTGGGTAGCGCTCAGTGAGCGAACGATCGACCGGATCTTGGAGCGCTCAGTAATCGGCGTGCAGCCGACGTCACGCATCATGAAGAAAAGAAGCAGTGGTTCTCAATAGGCAGCCCACGGGCCAGGTGCAACCCGCGAAGGATGTCAGTCTGGCCCGTGGTAAATAATTAAATTGAAAAAGATATATACTGGATATTAAATAACTCAGTTGAAAACCACACGTCTGACAACCCTGTGATAGGCATGACGGTAGAAGGGAGGTTGAAGGTCATTACGAGAGGGTGAAGGTCATTTAAAATACAAAGCGTCGAGGATTTCGCGCCAGCGAGAATCATTATAACGGTAACCAATCATCGCCTTTTGGCTTGTTGTAGTTTTACTGTCGTTTTATACCCCTCAATTGTAGGCTATTTGGTAGTTGTAAACATAATATTGTTTTTTTATTTTAGGTATTTAACGTGCACTTTCTGAACCGACTGATTATATCAGCACACGAGAATTTCTACGAGCAAGAACGAAAGGGCTCACCAATTAAGCAGGGAAAGGTATTTTCATGTAACCTTCCAGGGTTATTTTACACAATCACCACCACAATCGACATGGGACCGACTGCTTTACCTCCCCTCCGAAGGAAGTTGTGCTACGGATTTTATATATAACTGCGGCCTGCGCTGAGAAGTAATTGAGAACCACTGCCCGAAAATATGCAATTGCACAATAATTATACGTTATCTTAGATGTATTCTTTGTTTTTGCTGTGTGAATAAGTTACGGTTACGTAAATAGAATTGAATGTTTTATTTCGTTTAAAATGTTGGTTTTGCTGTTTATTATAAAATAAAATATCTAACATATAATTAAAGAATTTGTGTTTACATGCAAAATACCTTATTGAAATGTTTTTGTTTGAACTATGAATTATATTTTCATGAATTGAGAATTTAAAATATTCTATAGATTTTGAATTATTGGCGTAAAATACCTGCATGATAAAAAAAAATTATCCTTGCTGATTGTGCCAATATCGGCCGATAAATCGGATCGCTTATCGGCATAGGCCCAGCCCTAAAATTTGACAATACTTTCGTTTTAATATGAAGATGAAATGAAGTGTTGGTAAAGGGAGGGGGCTAATTTAAAAAGCAGAATGAGTCAATGATATACCTGAGGAAAAAAAAAAAGTTGAAACCAGTACACGACGTCAGGAAAAAGTTTATTTTACTGTTAGAACTATCAAACTCAAATTCGCCACACGTTTATGGCCAAATTTTACACTTGTGGCGATTGGCGACAGGGTTGCCCACCCCGGTACTATCTAATGTGGCAATATTTTCAGGTACCAAGGTACGTTCTCGTTTTTTCAGGGGCAAAATTAACTTGTGGCGATCTCAGAAATGAAGTTAGCCATCCTTTATCAATTACAATATTCTGACGACCATGGTGCCTCCAACACACGAATGCAAGATAATTTGATCGTATACTGCTGCTTTGATCTAAACCAACAGTTTTCAACCTGTGATGTGCACACCCATAGGGTCAAGCGAAAATAAATTAGCAATTTTGCTCCAAATATAACCTAATTTGAACCTAATATATATAAAAAAATGTGTTCTATGAAACAAGCCCAAAGGGTAGCTATAATAATAAAAGGAAGTGTTTGTGTGTGTGTGTGTGTGTGTGTGAGAAGAGAGAGAGATATATGCCCAGCCAAATCTACGACACAGAGATCTGAAATTTTTTATATAGGTGGACGGAAGGGGTCCGAATGCACCTTGAAGCCGGATTTTTAAATTTTTAACAAATATTTGAAGAAAATATTTTAATCTGGTTTAGAATTACGTTTCAGAGATAACGTTTACAATTGAAATCTAGTACTATAGGAGGGGGGGGGGGGGCAACACTGTGCAGGATTGCTAGTCTTTATAAATCCTTAATAATATGTATTTTCCTTCAAGTTTTCTTTCTCTTGTTATACTTAAGTTGCATATTTGTAAAAGTTTATACCGAGTATGTTCTTTGATTTTTCTAACCTAAAATGTAAAATATTATGTAGATAATTATAGTTTTTTTTTATAAAAACAACACACCCTTAAGTCATAAGTTGATAAATAAGTTTTAAAAACGGACGGCTAGTAAGACGCGTTGAGTAGTAAAATATATATATTTGAAATACTTTCATCCACTTCTTCCAAAAACAAATCCTCATTTAGGAAAAAAGTTATTGATATCGAGCCTACTCTACAAAAATAAAGGAACAATAAAAATTAAACTGTGGTTATTTTAATATAAAGGTGTATTATCTAAATTTAATTTACTTTTATAAACTTACAAACTAACTCACTGTAATATTTAAAATTCACTCCACTCTAGCATATAAAATATTACTAATTTGATAACAGGATGAAATGATTTGCAAGCGGCAAAAATATCTTAGTGCAACTAAAGGAAGGCTAGTTCATAGTAAATATTTTTGCAGTTTTTATATAGAACGATTATTTTTTTTAATCAAATAATTCTTCGATAGAAACATGGTGTTTAATTTTCTTCACACGGTGATATCAAAAGTTGTTGAATATCTGTCATGAGCATAGCGGATTTAGACGATAAACTTTTTAAATGATGAGAAAAAGTTGTCATTAAATTCAAGGACATTCTCGACAAATATTCAACAACTGTTGATATCACCATGTGAAGAAACGTTGACCTGGTGATCTAGGGGTAAGGTGTCGGACTTCTGTGCTGGGGTCCAGGGTTCAATTCTCTGTCTCGGTACCGATTTATCTGATTGCCAAACCCTTCCTTCACCTCTGACAAGATATCTTGTGAATGTGGGGAATACCAGGCCTCCACCGTGGTTCGGATCCCACGTTAAACTGTAGTTCCTCCATTTCATCTCACAATCACCCTACCATTACACGTTAGCGTTAGTGCATATAACCAGAACGGGTAGTAAGACGCGGTGATGATGATGATGATGATAATAATAATAATAATAATAATAACCATGTGAAGAAAATTAAACTCAATGTTTCAGCTGGAGCAATATTTTATTAATTTGGTCAAAAAAAAAGTGTTGCTATAAAAACTGCAAAAAACTTCCTTACACTCCAACCTTAAGGGCCAAGACTATGAAGCTGATTAGAGCCACAACAGTTCTGCACTGTCTAATTATTTAAAGCGGGGGAGGAGGGGGGGGGCTTGAAATTGAACCAAGGTCAGCATGAATCATGGTTGACCATTTGACCACTTAACCATGGGTATGGACTTGTAATATAGATTATATAATATATAGTTTGAAGGATGAAACATTTCAAACTGAACAGGTATTTTCTCATAATTGCGGGCAGTTATAGAAAAACAATCGACGGTGAAGGAGGCTTAAGCCGACCTATTTTAAACGTTTATTTTCGCGATTCCGTAAATCACAAGTAGTAAAATAGTAGTATCTGAACTCTATTATTAGAATAGTATAAACACACACTAACTCAAGAGAAGTTGAACAATAAGTAAAAATAACCTTTTTTTAAAACAAACACAAAATGTATATGAATGGATTCTCTTGGAGTCTATAGGTCCTTGCGCCTATTATACTCTTTCCTCCGCGCCTCTCAACCTAATTTGTATAAATAAACGACGAGTGGAACAAAATACGGTCACAAGTGTTCCCAACACTCCCCTAAAAGAAACATCGAGTTAAAAATACCCTTACGTTACTCCCGAGCTGTGGTATTTAGTGTCAAAATAACTGGAAATTATGTATTTATAGTCAAAGCAACAAGAGAGGATTCTTTTAGAGATATGGCCTACCATACTTCCAAGCATTGATCTGGATTGTCCTGGCTCAAAGGTACATCCCGAAATCACCCGCCTCGGTGGCGTAGTTAGCTAACGCTTTAGTTGTGATGAGCCCGACGAGGAGATCAGGGTTCGAATCTCGGTCGGGTGAACTTGGGGTGGTTTTTCCTAAATGGTTTTCCACTCTCCCTCTGCGTAAATGCGGGTTCCCTTCCTCTAAATTCAACCTTCTCAATCCCTAATCCATTAACGTAATTAGTACTTAAGCGTATAACCCGAACGGGTAGTAAGACGCGGTGCTAAATTTAAAAAAAAATACATCCCGAAGTCCCGGCCGGTTTGTCATTTTGTCCCGGTTTGTGATAATTTAGTACGTATCTATAGTTTCATTCTTTAAGAAATTATCCACCTCGGTGGCCGCGTCGTCTAACGCTCTACTCTCGTGTCAAACTAGACTGACGATGATGGGGAGATTGAGGTTCGAATCTCGGTCGGATGTACTGAGGGTGGTTTTTCTTTACAAAATGGTCATCCACGCTCCCTACACGCAAATGCGACTATACCCCTTCTAAATATAGCCTTCCTAATCCCTAAAACCATTAGCGTAATTAGTATATAAGCGTATAACACGAACGGGAACGCAGTGGTAAATTAAAACTTAGATAAATTGACAGATGGTACCACGATACATGAGTTGTGCGCATGCGTTGGACAGCATTAGAGGTTTTTTTTTATGTTTATTAAACAACGTTTGGTCTGAATAAAGAGTTAGAATTACCGAAACAGTTTATTAAGCACCACGTCTTACAACCCGTTCGGATTATACGCCTCTATATTAATTACGCTGATGTAGTAAGGATGAGGAAGGTTGAATTTAGAATAGGTGTACCTGCATTTGCTTGGAGGGGGAGTGGAAAACCATTTGGAGGGGAAAACACGCTCAGTACATACAACCAGGATTTGAACCACGATATCCCTGTCATCAGCAGTCTAGTCTATTGCGAGAGCAACGCTTTATACCATGTGGCCAACTTACCGGGTCTGCATAGGTCTAAAGTTTTGTAAAAATAAAAACGGATCTAGGATGTTATGATTTGTACTAATTAAAAATCCACACAAGGCATTGTTTAGAAAAATTTCACGACAGCGACAAACTAATATAATTCTAGAACAATCCCTACATTCAACCCTGCTCCCTAAGGTCATTAATTCATCACTACAAAAGGTGAAGAAACGATCGATTTTTTTTAACCAAGCTAGGAATCGAACCCCGGACCCTTAACTCTCTATGCAGATGCGTTATCAATTGAACTAAAGTGTCAAACCTTTATAGAACGTCTTACAAACTTTCACTGGTAAAATAACCCTTTTGGAGCCATCGCCTAGCCGATGTCTCTTTTCCAAATCTTTATAAAAAGAAACAATAAACAAATCCTAAATTTAATAAATCTTTAGGGGTGAGATTAACAAAGCCGCGACAGAGGGTAAGAAAAGCTTATCAAACTTCAATTAAAAACCTTCGTTAATTTGAGATCATACTTTCACTATTATAAAAAATTAAGGAACAATAAAAATTAAACTGTGGTTATTTTATATAAAGGTGTATTTATTAAATTTAATTTACTTTTATAAAAAATAATTTTGTAAAAACATGGTGTTTTTTTTTCACCTGGTGTATCAAAAGTTGTTGAATATCTGTCATGGCATAGCGGATTTAGACGAAAAATTTTTAAAGATGAAAAAAAAGTTGCTTTAAAAATTCAAGGACATTCTCGAAAATATTCAAAACTTTGATATCCCCCATGGGAAAAAACGTTGACCTGGTATTGGGGGAAAAGGTGTCGGATTCTGTGTGGGGCCCAGGGTTCAATTTCTGTTCGGTACCGATTTATCTGATTGCCAAACCCTTTCCTTCACCTCTGACAAATATTCTTGAATGTGCGGGAATACCAGGCCTCCACCGTGGTTCGGATCCCACGTTAAACTGTAGTTCCTCCATTTCATCTCACAATCACCCTACCATTACACGTTAGCGTTAGTGCATATAACCAGAAACGGGTAGTAAGACGCGGTGATGTGATGATGATGATAAATAATAATATAATAATAATAACCATGTGAAGAAAATTAAACTCAATGTTTCAGCTGGAGCAATATTTTATTAATTTGGTCAAAAAAAAGTGTTGCTATAAAAACTGCAAAAAACTTCCTTACACTCCAACCTTAAGGGCCAAGACTATGAAGCTGATTAGAGCCACAACAGTTCTGCACTGTCTAATTATTTAAAGCGGGGGAGGGGGGGGGGGGCTTGAAAATTGAACCAAGGTCAGCATGAATCATGGTTGACCATTTGACCACTTAACCATGGGTATGGACTTGTAATATAGATTATATAATATATAGTTTTGAAGGATGAAAAAATTTCAAACTGAACAGGTATTTTCTCATAATTGCGGGCCAGTTATAGAAAAAACAATCGACGGTGAAGGAGGCTTAAGCCGACCTATTTTAAACGTTTATTTTCGCGATTCCGTAAATCACAAGTAGTAAAATAGTAGTATCTGAACTCTATTATTAGAATAGTATAAACACACACTAACTCAAGAGAAGTTGAACAATAAGTAAAAATAACCTTTTTTTAAAACAAACACAAAATGTATATGAATGGATTCTCTTGGAGTCTATAGGTCCTTGCGCCTATTATACTCTTTCCTCCGCGCCTCTCAACCTAATTTGTATAAATAAACGACGAGTGGAACAAAATACGGTCACAAGTGTTCCCAACACTCCCCTAAAAGAAACATCGAGTTAAAAATACCCTTACGTTACTCCCGAGCTGTGGTATTTAGTGTCAAATAACTGGAAATTATGTATTTTTTAGTCAAAGCAACAAGAGAGGATTCTTTTAGAGATATGGCCTACCATACTTCCAAGCATTGATCTGGATTGTCCTGGCTCAAAGGTACATCCCGAATCACCCGCCTCGGTGGCGTAGTTAGCTAACGCTTTAGTTGTGATGAGCCCGACGAGGAGATCAGGGTTCGAATCTCGGTCGGGTGAACTTGGGGTGGTTTTTCCTAAATGGTTTTCCACTCTCCCTCTGCGTAAATGCGGGTTCCCTTCCCCTAAATTCAACCTTCTCAATCCCTAATCCATTAACGTAATTAGTACTTAAGCGTATAACCCGAACGGGTAGTAAGACGCGGTGCTAAATTTAAAAAAAAATACATCCGAAGTCCCGGCCGGTTTGTCATTTTGTCCCGGTTTGTGAAATTTAGTACGTATCTATAGTTTCATTCTTTAAGAAATTATCCACCTCGGTGGCCGCGTCGTCTAAACGCTCTACTCTCGTGTCAAAACTAGACTGACGATGATGGGGAGATTGAGGTTCGAATCTCGGTCGGATGTACTGAGGGTGGTTTTTCTTTTACAAAATGGTCATCCACGCTCCCTACACGCAAATGCGACTATACCCCTTCTAAATATAGCCTTCCTAATCCCCAAAACCATTAGCGTAATTAGTATATAAGCGTATAACACGAACGGGAACGCAGTGGTAAATTAAAACTTTAGATAAATTGACAGATGGTACCACCCATACATGAGTTGTGCGCATGCGTTGGACAGCATTAGAGGTTTTTTTTTATGTTTATTAAACAACGTTTGGTCTGAATAAAGAGTTAGAATTACCGAAACAGTTTATTAAGCACCACGTCTTACAACCGTTCGGATTATACGCCTCTATATTAATTACGCTGATGTAGTAAGGATGAGGAAGGTTGAATTTAGAATAGGTGTACCTGCATTTGCTTGGAGGGGGGTGGAAAACCATTTGGAGGGGAAAAACACGCTCAGTACATACAACCAGGATTTGAACCAAAGATATCCCTGTCATCAGCAGTCTAGTCTATTGCGAGAGCAACGCTTTATACCATGTGGGCCAACTTACCGGGTCTGCATAGGTCTAAAGTTTTGTAAAAATAAAAACGGATCTAGGATGTTATGATTTGTACTAATTAAAAAATCCACACAAGGCATTGTTTAGAAAAATTTCACGACAGCGACAAACTAATATAATTCTAGAACAATCCCTACATTTTAACCCTGCTCCCTAAGGTCATTAATTCATCACTACAAAAGGTGAAGAAACGATCGATTTTTTTTAACCAAGCTAGGAATCGAACCCCGGACCCTTAACTCTCTATGCAGATGCGTTATCAATTGAACTAAAGTGTCAAACCTTTATAGAACGTCTTACAAACTTTCACTGGTAAAATAACCCTTTTGGAGCCATCGCCTAGCCGATGTCTCTTTTCCAAATCTTTATAAAAAGAAACAATAAACAAATCCTAAATTTAATAAATCTTTAGGGGTGAGATTAACAAAGCCGCGACAGAGGGTAAGAAAAGCTTATCAAACTTCAATTAAAAACCTTCGTTAATTTGAGATCATACTTTCACTATTATAAAAATTACTTTAAAGATAATATTATTATTATTAGCACCGCGTCTTACTACCCATTCGGGTTATACGCACTTACGCTAATGTGTAATGGTAGGGTGATTGTGAGATGAAATGGAGGACCTACAGTTTAACGTGGAATCCGAACCACGGTGGAGGACTGGCATTCCCCACATTCACAAGATGTCTTGTCAGAGGTGAAGGAAGGGTTTGGTAATCAGATAAATCTTTGCCGGGACCGAGGATCGAACCCCGGCCGCCAGCATAGAAGTCTGACACCTTACCCCTAGACCACCAGGTCACCTTTTTTAAAGATAATAAAACTCGGGTCTAACACCGTAATTCATTCGGTAACTAAAGTGTTTGCCTACTGAGCTTAAGGACCCGGGTTCGATTCCCGGCATTCTTGGAAAAGGTATTATTGATGAATTGTGGATTTATCCTTTCACAGCGATGAATTAACTGCTGGGGGTCTGGGTGTTGTGTCTATCCTCTATTTAAGTTATGTTATTAATCTTGTTATGTTATATTCAATCAGTTCAACATGTTCATGTTAAAATACCCGATAAAAAAATTAATATTTGTCCGTTATAAGCAAACCAGATTAGCTGAGCTTGACATCGAATCTGCATGTCCACCGGTGTGGGTAAAACCGCTTTAAATTAAAAGCTTTGCCACCCGCATCGATATACGGCACCTATCTATCCCATATGGTTAAATCGGTGACGTGGAGAGATCGGGGTTCTAATACTGGTCGGGTGTTTTGAGTGTTTTTTTTTTGTTAAACCATTTTACACTCTTTCTCCACGCGTATGAGGCTACATTTCATCTAAGTTTTAACTTTATCTTCCCTCATCACAGTAAACTTGTGAATAGCTTGGTCGGATGGTGAAACGCGGTGCCTCTAAAATAGTATTATTATTATTATTATTATTATTATTAGCACCGCGTTTTACCACCCATTAGGGTTATACGCTTAAATACTAATTATGCTAATGTGTTAGGAAGTGGGAAGGTTGAATTTAGAGGAAATGAACCCACATTTTCATGAAAGCCGAGTGGAAAACCATTTGGGGGTAAACCCTCCCCCCCCCCCAACTTCACCTGACCGAAATTCTAACCTCGATCTCCCCCATCCTCGGCAGTCTAGTTCAACACGAAACTAGCGCGTTAGCTAAATACGCCACCTAGGCGGGTGACTGAATAAAAGAGTACAAGCTACGGATGTGTGTAACTCTACTATTTCAATTTATTTTATATTTCCCGCCATTTTCTAATATGTTCACTTCAGTTTTAATTGAACTCTTCTAGTTCCAAAACAGTGGGCCGTTGCAAGGTCAGAAATCAAACCGGATGTTGCTCGCTTGACTGTGCTTGCTGCCTGGTGTGTGTGTTTTTTCAAGTCCTGTAGAGGTACATAAATTAGTTCAAAAGTAAAAGAAAAAAAATAATAGACACACACAAGATAAGCATGGTCGTAATATTAGTGCATTAAAAAAGTTCTAAAACCAACATCAAAATAACTCGTCGTTTGTATAAGATACGTGCCGTGTTGGTTTATTTTATTCAAACGTTTGTAAATTTTTGTTTTGATGGAAAAATGTTTTAATACCTAAACAATTTTGATTGAAAAAAAATTTCAAAACATGAAAAAAAAGATAAATATTTCTGCCATGTGGTTAGTTTTGAGAGAAACTGTCCAAAAATAAAACAAATAAAAAAATCTGAAAATAAATATGGCAGTGATAGTAAACACATACGTCACGGTATTTATAAATAAGATAATATATGAATGAGATATATTACCGTAATATGTTACTGCAAAGAAAGAGTTCGCCTTGCTCTGTTTTACGTCGACCAAAGGGATCGTCAAATTTTAATGAATCCCCAACCATAAAACAAAACTGTTATTTTTGACTCGAGTTAAAATATTACATCTCATCAGAAGTAGCGAAGCAAGTGTCCCAAGTTTATAACAACACAAGTAATTTGCATATTTTTTATGATCGTACTAATTTTGGTTATGCAGTAACCCTTCCGAGAAAATAATTTGTTTACAACAACAAAATCGAGGAAGAAGGGACTTTATTTTCACTCCGTCTTACTACTTACTATCCGTTTTGATTATCCGTATTTGATCACACCAACTCCGGTAGGAAAGAGGAAGATAGATTTTAGATGAGATGTACACACATTTTCTTGGAGAGAGTGGCAAAACCATCTTAAGGGATGGAAAAAAACACCCTCAGTATACCAGGCCAGGATTCAAAACCCAACCTCAATGTGACCGGCAGCCCAAATTAAACGAGGTTGACGTTTAATCCGCGTGTCCACTGGTGCGGGTGGATTCACTTAAGCCGGGTTCCGGATTAGGGGCTTCGGTTCTATCCTCGAATTGATATAGTGGATGTAGTAGTGCGGCTTACAAAGGGTGGCTACTATTTTCTTACCACTAAATTTTCTGTTTTTTACGGGTTCCCCAGAAGGAATTTCTATTTTTTTAAGCCAGCTTAGTGTGAAGAAAATCTTAATAAAATGTAATTTTTCATCAAACTAAGTACTAGGTCATGTACTTTAAAACAGGTTGATTTGTTGGGGAAATTTATCTTGTCACTTCACAGCCCTTGTTTAAGGGTATTTTTTAAGCTCATTACATTACTAATCGGGAGGAACATGACATCCAGGTTCAGTCGCCTGTTTGTAGACTTTACGCCACTCTGATGGTACATAACGTTGCCCAGAGTACAATTAATAATAATATAATAATATTTAGCACCGCATCTTACTGCCCGTTCGGTTTATACGCTTTAAGTACTAATTACGCTAATGGATTAGGAATTGGGAAGGTTGAATCAGAGGAAGTGAATCCGCATTTGCGTGGAGGCAGAGTGTAAAACCATTTAGGAAAGATCACCCCCAGTTCACCCGACCGAGATTCGAACCTCGATCTCCCCGTCCTCAGCAGTCGAGCTCAACACGACAAGCGCGTTAGCCAACTACGCCACCGAGGCGGGTAGGGTACAATTAAGGCGGTTGTATACACGTCGTTCTTACTCGAAATGATATTATATTGAATATGAAGGTGTGGGCCAGTGGGAGTCTTAAACATAGCTTAAGCCTAATTTAACAACACCTGGCGACCTTTGGGATCATTCACCTTCAGATAAATATACCTACGAGCCGGGAATCGAACCCGGGACCCGTAGGTTCATAGCTAGGTGCACTGACTCCTACACCACTGTGCCAGGTATTTAAGGGGTATTAAGACATTTTTGAATCATCATAGCACTTTATGATTCAAATCACTTTTTCGTCCATCCAAAGACCTACTATTTTAATCTTTTAGTTACTTTATTAACAAATATTCCAATAATTTTTCTAGATTTTAGAAAATCCCTGCAAGCCACTACCGCGGAAAAAATTTTGCATTGAAAATGTAGCGAAAGATGTCAATCTCTAGATATGGGTTTACGGATGTGACTGTAATCCCGAGAACAAATCCGTTGTCGACCTCTGTGGTCTTGGGACAAAGTGCTCACCTTAGTAACCGCTGTTCACGTGTTCAAAACCCATCCGGGGTCAACGATTTTTCTTGAGCGATAAAATTCCTTAGCACAACATCCTTCGGAGAGCAGTTAGAGCCATTGGTTCCATGTCAATTGTGAAACGTAAAATAACCCTGGAAGACACGAGAAAATACCTTTCCTGGCAAAATTGGTAAGACCTTTCGCTCTCGCTCATAGAAATTCTCGTGGACTGATATAATCAGTCGGTTCAGAAAGTGCACGTTAAATACCTCGAATAATTATTTTTTCTAATCTGCCAACCCTGTGAGAGAGTTTTAGCACATCGTCTTACTAACACTTCAGATTAGGTTATAAGCATATGTACTTACTAATTACCCTAGGGAATTAGAGATGAGGAAGGTTGTATTAAGATAAAGTGTAGCAACATTTGCGTGGAGGGAGAGTGGAAAATACTCGCTTATAATATCCTCTCAGAGAGAAATAACTATGGCCCTTTTTTAGGCCCGTCCATTTCCCCTGGCTGGATTGTAACCAAGCGATCAGCTACTTTCAGAGAGTCTACCACGCTATCCGTGCGGCCAAAACCCGTCTGTCTTCACACGCGCTAAACGAGGCGCGAAAAGAACGAGCGTGTGTCAACCCCTTCCTCCCCTCTCCCCGCCGAAAGAGACAGCTGAGAAGAATCGCTTCAGTCACCCATGTGTCTTTGGTGTGACTTGGACTGAAACTCAAGGAGGGGAGAAAAAAAAACCAAAGTTTTAAAATAAATCTCAAGTTGTAACCATGCTGGGTCTCACACGGCCTCTTAAAATGTCGAATATTTACTTTATTGCAACTCTAGGATAGAGAAGGTATTGTGATCTTAAAAAACTCAGTTTTATGAAAGTAGAAGTTTCATGACTCCCTGAACATGAAAAAGGTTTTTTTTTTAAATTACGTTTGTCTGTGTGTTCCACAACAACTGTCAAATGTGTGGACCAATTTTTAGCGAGATGTGTTTATTAATTATATTATTATTATTACTAGCACAGCTTCTTACTACCCGTTCGGGTTATACGCACTTACGCTAATGTGTAATGGTAGGGTGATTGTTAGATGAAATGGAGCACCTACAGTTTAACGTGGGATCCGAACCACGGTGGAGGCCTGGCATTCCCCACATTCACAAGTTGTGATTAATACACGTCTTGTCAGAGATGAAGGAAGGGTTTGGCAATCAGATATATCTGTGCCGGGACCTAGGATTGAACCCCGGACCCCCAGCATAGAAGTCTGACAACCTACCCTTAGACCACCAGATCACCGTTTAGCGAGATGTAACAGGGACATTCTTTTAACCTACGCCGAACAACGTATGTGCATAGTTTTTCGATCTGGTTAGACGTTTCAATATGTCTACCGCTCAAAAGTTGTTTTTCTTTAATAGCTCATCTCAAGTAATATGAATTTAAAATTGTAAGCATTCGATTCGATTATCTTTTTAATTTCAAAATTTTTGGTGAGACTTATGTATTAAACCACGTGAACAACGGTTTATATTAAATTAAAATTTAATATAGTATTCATTCATTTTCTGTTTAATTTGATCACCAAGGAGAAATATCAACTTGAAATCCAAAGAGAGAGTAATGATAAGAAAATGGCATAATTATTATGACGTGATGTACTTGGCAATTTTTGAATGGAGTGAGGTCTACTCTTCACAGAACTACTATTAAGACTGTAGTAACGATAAGAACATTGAAGGAGTGAAGTCTTCCGTCCACAAAAATAATAGCAAGACTTTAATAACGCAAGAACATGGAGTAAGTGAGGTCTACTATTCACAGAACTTGGTAAGTTTATTGTGTTAGATATATCAAAATAAGGTACAAAGAAGACAAAATATAACTAGATGCTATCATTCCGACGTTTAAGTAAACCATTTATTCTTTTTGAGGTTTTTAATACATGCTTGGGCTACAAACACCTGGGACCTCAATTAAATAAAATTCAGAATCCACCGATACCAAAACCCCGCGTTGAGACCAAGTAATTTATACCTGAAAACGATTCGATTTGTCAAAGCTAGTATGGAGATGGTATGGAGACGATAATGGAATGGAATGCATTTTAATAATGATATCCATAAATAATATAAAAAATTCATAGATACATTAATTTCTATGAAATTGAATAGGTCGTATATAAATGTATAAACGTTAATGAGCTAATTAACCGCTTCGGTGGCCGCATGGTCTAACACGGTATTCTCGCAGTAGACTAGCCTGCCGACTACGGGGAGATTGAGGTTCGAATCTTAGTCGGGTGTTCTGAGAGGAATTTTTCCAAAATGATTTTCCACTCTCCCTCTACGAAAATGTGGATACATATCCTCTAAGTCCTACCTCTCCGCTTCCTACCCTATTGTTATGATTAAATATTAATAATAATATCCCAGACGGGTAATAAGACACGATGTTTAAAAAGAAAGAAAGAGTAAGCTCTAATTTTTATCTGTGATAAATTGCTAACACGTGATAGAAATCGAACCCAGGACCTGTAGCTAGACCACTTTAACCACTTAGCCAGCAGGATGTTCCTTTCAGTGACCCCACTCCCCTTTACCTTACAATATTAGAATAGAACGAACCTAAAACATAAAATTGATGTCACCCGCGATAGAAAAGGGTTCCTTTACACGTGTACACTCCGTTCAGCCTGAAAGGTAAATATACTTACCTTAATGACCCCATATTATGAACTAAGTCATACCCGCTTCAGTGGCAGAACGATCTAAGGCGTTACTCTCGGTGGGTTGGAATCCCGGTTAGGTTTACTGAGGGTGGTTTTTCCTAAATGGTTTCCCCCTCTCTACTTCTACGCAAATGCAGGTAAATAACCTCTAGAATTCTTCCTTCCTCATCCCTACCTTATTAAACTAGTTATTATTATTCATATATTATTATTTTATTATATTAGTAGTAGTAGTAGTAGTAGTAGTTAGTAGTAGTAGTAGTAGCACCGCGTCTTACTACCCGTTTGGGTTATACGCACTTACGCTAATGATGTAATGGTAGGGTGATTGTGAGATGAAATGAGGACCTACCCGTTTAACGTGGGATCCGAACCACGGCGAAGGCCTGACATTCCCCACATTCACAAGTTGTGATTAATACATGTCTTGTCAGAGGTTAAGGAAGGGTTTGGCAATCAGATATATCTGTGCCGGGTCCGAGGATTGAACCCCGGAACCCCATCACAGAAGACTGACACCTTACCCTTAGACCACAAGGTCACCCTCTAACTAGTTATCATAAATTAATAAAACCTGAACAGTTAGTAAAGAAACGGTGATGAAAGAAAAAGTTGTGCCAACTAAAATACGACTTCTAACTTTTAGGATATACGGAGTGTACCTGTAGTTGGACCTTCCTCACTTTCATCTCTCCTGGGACCCGTTAAAGAAGAACAAGTTGTGGCACCATTTGCCACACCATTAAAAAAAACAACCTCTACTTACATGTGCTTTGAAAGATAATAGCCCACGGTAAATCGAGTAAAGCATTAGCCTCGGCTGCGAGCACTTTTTGTTTCTTATTACAAGTTGCCGAGGCTTCGTTGCCAGAAGGTTAAAAATAACAATGAAGGCGTGTTTAAACCTCCTAACCTCCCCCCCCCCCTCTTTCACTACTCTTCTGTCAACGGGGGGCCCCACACTAAACCAAACAAATGAAAGACCTCCCCCTCCCCCCAACCTCCCTCTCCAGATACCAACCACGAAATGGGACAGGAATCGAAAAGAAATCGCTCAAATGTTGCCATTTTTAAATGTAAGGTGTGAAGGACGTTAAATTCAATCGAACATCTCACTCTTATAACATTTCAAAATGATCTACAGATTTTACCCGCTTCGGTGGCCGCGTGGTCTAACGCGCTGCTCTCGCAGTACACTTGACTGCCTATGACGGGGAAATCAAGGTTCAAATCTCAGTCGGGTGGTACTGAGGGTGGTTTTTCCCTAAATGGTTTATTACTCTCCTTACACACAAATGCGGGTACACTTCATATAAATATAGCCTTCCTAATACCTAAAAGCATTAGCGTAATTAGTAGCCTACTAAATAGGCGTGTAACCCGAACGGGTAGTATGACGTGGTGCAAAAAAAATCTACAGATTTTCAACAATATCTATATCCATGTCGGTGGTCACGGCGTCTGACCCGTCACTCCTTTTTTTTTCCACGGCATTTTACTATTCGTTTATGCGAGACCTCCCCTGTGGTTCGGATTCCACGTTAAACTGTAGGTCCTCCATTTCATCTCACAATTAACCTACCATTACACATTAGCGTAAGTACGTATAACCCGAACGGGTAGTAAGACGCGGTGATAATAATAGTAATAGTACTATTCGATTGGGTTGTACGCATATGCAGACTAATATCACTAATGTGTTAGGAATAAGATTAGGAAATTAGAGGAGGTATAATTGTATTAGTATGGAGGGATAGTGAGAAGTCATTTAAGGGAAACCACCCTTAGTATAATCGATTGGGACTCAAACCCCGATACCCCCTGTCATCGGCAATCCAAAGTCTATTGCGAGAGTGACGCCTTTCAGAGACCATGCAGCCGACAAAGCGAGTTCGCGTCGATCTCGAGTTACTGTGGATTCACACTTTCGCCGAAAAACAATAGAAGGGTATAAAAGTAATCACCTGACGAATTCTAAGCCAATCGCAATATTTCAGCCCCGTCGGCGCTGTCCGCTCGGCGTGACTAGAAATGAATTCAGCTTTCTCTTTTCTGCGTGACAACATCAGCTCGTGGAGACATAATAAAATCACAAAACCAACCGACTAAATCCGTGTACAGGAGGTAATCCACCCGAATTCGCGTGGAAGTAGAAAGGAAAACCACCGTCAGTAGATCCTACCGGAATTAGAAACCCGATCTCTTCTCCATCAGTAAGATAGTCTAACACGAGAATTACGCCTTAGGCCATTAGGCTAATGAAGAGGTAAGAAAAAAACCACTTAAGGTGCGGCAGAAGGGGGTGCAAGTATTTTTCAGTTTTTATAGAAAATAAATTTGTTTGCCGAAATAAATCAAATATCTCTCCAGTAGCAATGTAGAGTTTAGTTTTTTGCACATGCTAATATCAACAGATCTCGAATATCTGTCAATGGTGTCCTGGAATTAGGTCAAAACCTTTTCTCTTTATTTAAAATGTTTTGACAACATTCCAGGACACCTTTGACAGATATTCAAGATTTGTTGATATTAGCATGTACAAAAAACTAAGCTCTACATTGCTACTGGAGAAATATTTGATTTATTTTGGCCAAAAAAATGTAATTCTATAAAAACTGTAACATTACTCGTGCTCCCTTCTGCCGCACCTTAAGTTACTTGTCTCTTCTAAGCTTAGCTGTAAGTATTTTTTGTAGAGCTCCAGGTTTCGAATTTTGGCACAATAAACAGGATTCCTTTTTCACACTAGTTTTTTATTTTTTATTTAGCACCGCGTCTTACTACCCGTTCGGGTTATACGCTTAAGTACTAATTAAGCTAATGGATTAGGAATTGAGAAGGTTGAATTTATAGGAGGTGAACCCACATTTTCGTGAAGGTATAATGAAAAACCACTTAAGGAAAAACCACTCCCAGTTCACCCGAGCGAGATTCGAACCTCGATCTCCCCGTCCTTGGCAGTCTAGCTCAACACGACTAGCGCGTTAGATAACTACGCCACCGAGGCGGGTTTTTCACACTAATGAATGAACGGCCGGATGACTTAATGTGTCACTCCTTAAGTTTAATTAATTCATAAGTAATTTGCTAATCTATTGTCTTTAATTATTTTTTTTTAGATTTCTAAGCATCGCGTCTTACCAACTGTTGGGGTTATACGGCTAATATATTTAGTTGAAACAGTACACGTTAAATATGGCTAATAAAAATTGGTCGGATCTTTAATTGCAATCTCCTGCATTAAAGTTTAAATTTATTTCCACCCTGAATATTTATAAAACAAAATAAGTAAACAAAGTAACCGTTCATAAAATGTTATGTCAGACGGACATTTAGTCTAGGCAGTTAAAAATGATTTATTGGTCCGCGCTAGGAAATAGATCGCCTGTGGTCTATCCATACGTTGGTAATGTGATTACTGATTACGTATTAACGTAGACTTATACTGTAGGCAGTGTGATTACGTATTAACGTAGACAAACACTTGAGGGGCGCCGGTGGAACGATCAATTCTGCCCTTTGGTGTTGATCCAAGATCTGGATTGTTTATTTGAGTCATGGTTACAACAGGAAGTAAATGAACCTTTTATTTGATAGCGGGATTTATTTTAAAATCAAGGAAGGATGAACGTACCGTACTCCGCGTATAACTAACCAGCCGGGCTATTCTGCTCTCTGCCTTATTATCCATCCGGGCTATTCCGCTCTGTCTTATTACTCATCCGTGCTATTCTGCTCTGTCTTAATACGCCTTCGTGCTATTTTGCTGTCTTACTACAC
Organism: Timema cristinae; assembly: GCA_039000515.1. Classification (NCBI taxonomy): domain Eukaryota; kingdom Metazoa; phylum Arthropoda; class Insecta; order Phasmatodea; family Timematidae; genus Timema; species Timema cristinae. The sequence goes on along the minus strand of JBCFYV010000100.1, from coordinate 44,620,150 downwards.
TTACGTGTTATTCTGCTCTACGTCTTACTTCCCCTCCGTGCTATTCTGCTCTACGTCTTACATCCCCTCCGTTCTATTCTGCTCTACGTCTTACTTCACCTCCATCCTATTCTGCTCTACGTCTTACTTCCCCTCCATCCTATTCTGCTCTACGTCTTACTTCCCCTCCGTGCTATTCTGCTCTACGTCTTACTTCCCCTCCGTGCTATTCTGCTCTACGTCTTACTTCCCCTCCGTGCTATTCTGCTCTACGTCTTACTTCCCCTCCGTGCTATTCTGCTCTACGTCTTACTTCCCCTCCGTGCTATTCTGCTCTACGTCTTACTTCCCCTCCGTGCTATTCTGCTCTACGTCTTACTTCCCCTCCGTGCTATTCTGCTCTACGTCTTACTTCCCCTCCGTGCTATTCTGCTCTACGTCTTACTTCCCCTCCGTGCTATTCTGCTCTACGTCTTACTTCCCCTCCGTGCTATTCTGCTCTACGTCTTACTTCCCCTCCATGTTATTCTGCTCTACGTCTTACTTCCCCTCCGTGCTATTCTGCTCTACGTCTTCCCCTCCGGACTATTCTGCTCTGTCTTATTACCCGTTCTTCGAGCTATTATTATTTGGGTCTTACTACTCGTCCTACTTATTCATGTTCATGGATATCATATTATCAAGGCATTGGATATGGATGAATAAAAGTAGAATTTTGAAGAAGTGTACCTGCATTTGGTGTGAAGGAAGAACGGGCATGGATATATAACCTCAATACACCCAGCAGGGAATAGAACCTCTGCCTCTCCATCACCAACAAACCAGACAGACGAGACGCACGCCTTTATCCGCGTATCTACTAGTAATCGTGTCTTTGTACCAAGTACGTAATGTTTCCGCGTTTGCATGGAGGAGAATAGAGAGCCACGTAGGGAAAACCACCTTCAATATATACAACCGGGATTTTCACCCTCACCTCCTCGTCACTGGCAAACTAGACTAAATGAGCATTTATACCACATCCTCATTGTTGCGGTTATGATTGAAGTTAAAGTTAAATAATCAATGAAGTAAGCGTACCTCATTGTCCCTTTTGCCCGACGCCAAACGTCAAACAATACCGCGTCAGTACAACATAAACCGAACCCTCTTTCCTAAACCACGCCAGCGTAAACTTAAAACTTCTTGTAGACAACGAAAAGTTGTGTTTATTTTCTTTAATTCTCCAAGACGTGTGTATTTTTTGGGGAGCTTTCAGGAGTTTACGTTTTATTTCGATTTCTCTCTCATAAGAATTAATAGTCTGATGAAGAATACGGTTTTGATGGCAGGCTTTGATGAAAAAAGACGGTAAAATCAAAATATATTCCTCCACCTACCCCCCTCCAACCTTCCTCTCCGAACCTGTATTATTACGTCAATAAACTGGCGGATCAAAAGCCATCGTGGCAACCATTACACTAATGTTTACAGACTCGTGACGTCATAAAGGTTTACAATGTTTGCCGTGCAATTAAGCAGACAGAATAAGAAAATACTCTAGACCCTCTTGTTTTAATTATAGTTTTTACAGACACTTAAGGGCGATTGAGGGCTATCAACGACTGAGGACCACACTTCAATTCGCACATCTTAGAACCCACCGGAACTCAAACCTCAATCTCTCAGTAAGGTGTAAGGGGCTTGTTTCTCGTCAGAAGCACAATGCCTCGTTTTTGAAATCCGTAAGTTTATTTCACGGCTTAGTTAGTCTAACAGAGAAAAAAGGGTGAGAAGGCCACAGAAAAGAATAAGTATGTTTCAACCAATATTTTAATTTGTAATACAAATATATTTTTTACGGTCAATGTTGCTAAGAATTTACTTTATTATTGATAGGGGTGTGCTAAGTTTAAAAATGTCGAAGATGAAGTTCAAATCTCCTTCGCTTCGGCTTCGACCTCCACTATAAATTTCGCATCTTCAATATAGCCTATTATGAACAGATTTGAAATATCCCCGAAATATGATTTATTTCAACACATAATTATTTATAGAACAACCACTAAAACGTATTTCAATAGCTATATAGACTAATGATTCCATGGCATCTATAACGCAACCATAGATAAATTCAAAAAATGTCATCAGCTAATATATAGTATGCTTTGATTAGTTGTTTTTTTTTATATCTAAGTCTGACAAAAAGTACGAGTGACAATTCGTACCACTCGATTTTTCGCAATATTTTGTACCACCCTACCTGAAAAGGGTCTACGAATGACTTCAAAATATTTACGATGTGACAAATGGTATCCCTTGTATCTATTTAGATAAAAAAAAAGCTAATATGTGCAAGCAAGGCTCATTACTGGATAGTAATAGCTGTGAGAACGTCAAAACTTCAATTAGTGTGAGTTAAATAGTGAGTTAGGTTAGATAAGGTTAAGTCAGGTTAGGTTAAGTTTGGTTTGGTTAAGTTAGATTTAAAATACTTGAAATGCTCCACTACCAATGGCATTCTCTTTTGAAACGTGACTTTGCATATCAGAGGCATCTTACACACCAATTAAATTAAATTCGTCTAAATGAATTTAAAACTGAAACCTGGTACACCTTCCCATCAAGTGGTACCATTTGTCGTATCGTGGATATTTTAAAGTCATTAGTAGACCCTTCTCGGGTAGCCAACCCCCTGAGTGGTACGAAAGGTCGCTGGTACCATTTGTCGGAGATTCCTTTCATCTCTACCTAGATGCACCTCACAGATTTTTTTTTAAATTTATTTAGCACAGCGTCTTAATACCTATTTGGGTTATACGCTTAATTACTAATTACGCGAATGTGTTAAGGATCGGGAAAGATGGATTTAGATTAAGTAAACCCCCATTTGCGTGGAGGGAGAGTGGAAAACCATTTAGGAAAAAACACCTCAGTTCACCCGACCTAGTTTCGAACCTCGATCTCCTCGTCCTCGGGAGTCTAGCACGAACACGAAACTCGCGCGTTAGCTAACTACGCCACCGTATTGGGCAATTAGCCGAATAGTCAAAGGTGGCGGTTCTCAAACTGGGGTACGCGCGGGACTTACCGGGGGTACCTAAGCAGCTCTCACGCGAAAATGGGCTGAATGACAAAAGAACCAAACGTGGCGGGGAATTTTCGAGGTGACTGAGGGAAACTTTCTCCTTTGATTACCATTTGGGGAAATTTTTATCTTGGGGGTTAGATGAAACTGTTAGTCTGAACGACCAAGGGGTACAATCTAACAAATGTTTTAAAAAAACCTGCTCTAAGACATCACTCTCGTGCTAGACTGGCCTGTCAACGACGGAGAGATCGGGGTTCGAAATCCGGTCGGTTCTACTGAGGGTATTTTTCCTAAAATGTTTTCCACTCGTCTCTCCACGCAAATTCAGGTAGATTACCTCTAAAACGCTTCCTTCTTCATCACTACCCCATTAAAGTAATTATAATATATGCGTATAACCTGACCAGGTAGTAAGACGTGGTAATAAAAAAACACTCAAATTTATAACAGGCACAGAACCCAGTCTCCTCCAGCCGTTTATTCGTCACTATGAAAGAGGAACCCATTTCACCATTGCTAAATATTTAAACCATGCCTGTTATCGAACCAGGAGCCTTGGTTAAGTGGTTAGACATGCTACCGACTTAAATAAAATGTTGGGCACATAATGTAGCCTGTTATTTACACTGGTGGACTAGAGACGAGGAAGGTAGAATTAACAGATAGTGCACCCGCATTTGCGTGGGGGTTATAAATCACCCAGAAAACCACCCTCAATACCACCGGGTGGGATTCGAACCTCAACTTTCCCGTCACTGAAAAACCAAACTAAACGAATTTATTATTATTATTATTAGCACCGCGTCTTACTACTCGTTCGGGTTATACGCACTTACACTAATGTGTAATGGTAGGGTGATTGTGAGATGAAATGAAGGACCTACAGTTTATCGTGGAATCCGAACCACGGTGGAGGCCTGGCATTCCCCACATTCACAAGATGTCTTGTCAGAGGTGAAGGAAGGGTTTGGTAATCAGATAAATCTGTGCCGGGACCGAGGATTGAACCCTGGCCACCAGCACAGAAGTCTGACACCTTACCCCTAGACCATAAACGAATTTCACATCAAGGGGCGTATTTATAGTCTAGTCTTGGGAGTCGACCAATCTCTCAGCACCTTCGTGCATAGCAAGCAGTTCGCGAGGGATTGGCTCACATCCTGAATATTGACCATACAAGGCGTTCCTGGATGGAGCCGTCCAACAGTAGGAGAACAGACGGGGGAGGTGGGAAATACAAATGACAATACGTCTCTATTAAATTACAGCAATCTATTTACATATATATTATTTTTTTAAGCACTGTGTCTTACTACCCGTTCGAATCATTCGCAAGTACTAACTACGATTATGTGTTAGGGATGAGAGAGGTCAAATAAAGAGAAGGTGTACAAATACTTGCGTGGAGGGAGAGTAGAAAACCCTTTAGGGGAAAAAAAACCCCTTTAAGTAGACACGACCGAGACTCGAAACCCAATCTTCCCATCATTGCCAGTCTATTCTATTACGATAGTGACGTCTTAGATCATGTGGCCAGCGAAGCAGCTAATTTATCTCTTAGTGATCAAATAAAAATTATTATTTTTTAGATTTTTAAGAGTGAAAAATTTAAACTTTTAAAATATGTTAACAAGTTTTTATGTATAGGGTCATAGAAAACTGTTTTGTATTCATTCCAGAGGACACCAAACTCATGTACTATTAAAAGTTTCATCAATATTTAACCTAAGAGCAAATTCTGTTTGGCACTATCTCAGCTACCTAGGCAGATCATTTTAGCAGCCCTTTGACCCGGTACCTACCGGCGCGGCGGGCCCAACTATATATATATGTTTTATATTTATCATAAGACATATTATATATGTTTTATATTTATCATAAGACCATCTCTGTACTTCCACCATATAGCAGAAAACATAACCATACAAAATACTTACTTGACCACACTCACCTTTGTTAAAGACTAATAAGTGAAGTTCCGGTATCAATATTTAAACAGAAGGGTGCAACCCCTAAGAAAGATCCGGCAGTTTTTTTTTAATTGATGGGAGAAAAAGGGGGGAGGGGGGGGTTAAGGTAAACGGGTGATCTGTGCGCTCGTTTTAAGCCCAAGGTTAATTGAACCCGATATTCAGAAATTAACATATCCTAGGTCAGCCTAACTAAACAAACAAACCTCTAGTAACGTACAATATGGGTCGCCGGTCACGTAGTGGTATAGTCAACACCATAAAGTGTTGGCTTTGCGTCTCGATATAGTTATTATTATTATTAGCACCGCGTCTTACTACCGTTCGGGTTATACGCACTTACGCTAATGTGTAATGGTAGTGTGATTGTGAGATGAAATGAAGGACCTACAGTTTAACGTGGGATCCGAACCACTGTGGAGAACTGGCATTCTTCATATTCACAAGTTGTGATTGATAATAGATTTAGTTATTTTGCTCGGCACTGTATTACTCTGGTTTTGGTGGATGTTGAAGTTGGGGATATGGGGGACGCGAAAAAAGATTAGTGTTTTGAAAGGTTTTATATCAAAACTTTTTTTTTGTCAAAATTGTCTATAAGAAATACAAAAAAGGACTGACCTTTTCTCGCGTTCTATACACTTCCACCTTAACCGTGTCATTAAACAGCGTCGCCATTATTATTTTGGTATGAAATTCCTTTTACTATCCAGGTTTTCCCAGAAGCCATTCCCATTTCTTCAGACACTTTAAGAGAGTTATACAGAGTAGTTAAATATCTATTTGCTGTTTCAATGCTCTGTGATATATTTGGATTGGTATCCTATTATCGACTATCTCAGTTCTCCAAAATCCAAGTGTTTGGATAATGATTATTTGGTTAGTAACTTATGATTGTATTGTATGATTTTGTTATTTTTGTATTGTTTTGTTGAAAAATGTTATCTCGAGTGCAGTTCATTTATCTATAGCTCTTTCTCTCTCACAACATTAAAAACGTATTCTGTTTTAAATAGTAAAACTGGACCTCTGGATTTTTTTTATTATATAACATAATAAGAAGAAATTAATTTTAAATATAATTAAATTGACTATTGTGAAATCGTGTCATTGGTGTTTATAACAGAATGATTCGACTTGTATAGAAAAATGTGTGTAGTTGTTATGCAAACAAATGTTTAAGGCAGAAATGGAGGTAAGAGGTAAAAATAATATAATATGTATTCAAATTCACAAATTTTGATAAAATTACTGTGATTACAAGTTGTTTTCTAGGAACAAAGAAAAATTAATATGTGCGTTCCCAGTTTTATAGGTACGTGACAACCAGGTCCAAGAGTACTCTGTTGAGGTACAGGCAGTTTCAACAGAATATAATATAGTAGAACTCTGGTGAAAGAAGCTTGCAGACTATACAGTAGCCCCATGGCTTCTTTGGTGCTGAGTGACAGCTTTAAAAAGTTACCAGACCAAATTATGTATCCCTACGCCGAACCATATGATCTGCAAAAAAACATGTGTTTATCAGTCATTTATGACAGTTTAAAATTTAGGTATATGCCTAAATGTTGACTGTCAGAAATCAGCTGTGAACTGTCAGTCAGCACCAAAGAAGACACGGGCTATTGTACAAACATGTTATACTTGTTTGTTGATAAACATTGATCAAAAATAACTAAATTATTTAATGGGTATTGAAACTATCCCCAAAAGTTATCTCAGTAGGTCACATAACTTGACGAATGTATATGTGAAATTTGTTTTGATAATGTTTGTGACTGTCAAAAAAAAAGTGCCTTTCTATCTTAATCGAACTATAACTTTTGACAACACCAGGACGTTTCTAAATCCAACACAAAGATTGACATTTTGTATTTGTTTGTTTAACAACAACGCTTTTAAAAGGCTTAGTATAAATAACATTTTAAAAAACCCACCACCAAAACATGTGGCTGAGATTCGAATAGCGACCTATAATATCACTGGCAATCAAGTTTATTAGTCAACGTGATCACTGTTTATTAAATATAAGTTGCTTATACTATTTATTGAGTAACCACTACACGCATCTTATAATATAATGTAAGCACATTTTATATAACATAAATAATCTAAAAATAAATAAATTCACATTAAGTTAATCTCTTTTTGTTAAAATTAAACGAATTATTCAACAACCGGTATTAAATGCACCATCAATTTTTCCTTCAAATAAAATTATGTATTTGTGATTTGTCAACAATGACGTCTAAAAATTACTTTACGAGAGTGCGTGATATTAGTTTGTTTTGTTCTTTATTCAAAATTTCAAAGAACAAAATAAACTTATTGACTTTATATCAAACGTTTCACACAACATTAATTACTCAACTTACCATACCACCTGCAGCTGTGTAAATCATTAATGTCACAAACAAACCTATATGACCAAGCGCTGATCTTAAACGTTTCCACTTATTTATTTTCTCGTCATCAATATCACTGATCAATTCCTTATCACTCATTTCCACAATTAAAATCACAACACAAAATCACCACGACCTAGGAAAACTGTTACACCCGATCTTTAAACTAAACGTTTTATCAAAACATTGTTGGGTGAAGGATTTGAAAAGTTTGTTTGACTGGTCGAAAGGAACCGGTGAATCGTTTCGAGGCAGTGTTGCTATGGAGTTGTATGAATCCTTGCCCGATCAGACACGTGGTCTTTTCCGGAGACGCTCGTGCGTCTAGTTGGTTTTTTTTTTTTTAATCTTTTCTTTCGCAACGCGGGATGGCTGTGCGACCAACCAAGAAGAAACACTCCCCCTCTTTCCATCTCGAACGGTTTCAACAACAGGTTAGAATGGACCCCTAGCGCTCCCCACGGGAAATAATGTAATTTTAAAACACTCTCGCTATTGTGTGGTTTCTCGCTAGATCAGTGGTAAAGTATGTTTAGGTATATGAACATTAGACCATCGGATCCAATTAGGTTTAAGATACCACAGTGGCGTCGTTAGAATGACAGCTTGAGATAGGAAAGGGGTAATGTAAATAAAATAAGATTATCTAAGGTGGGATGGGAGGAAACGCAAATTAAGGTCTATATTTTTGCAGTTTTTTTAACAACAAATGTTTTTGAGCTAAATGAATAAAATATTGCTCCAGTAGATCAATGTAAGTTTAATTTTACATACATATCTAATCATGGCGTTCCAGTGGCGTATTTTGAGAAAAATTAATAGGTATGCTGTATTCTAAAAGTTGCAAGGAGATTTTGGGGCCGAGGATCCTCAACCACCGTTGTCCAAGAACGTCAAGGGATTATTTCAAGCTTTTATTTATCCATAACGATGATTACCATCCACTCAAAATGTAATAAAAGTGACTCCATGGTGTCAGCCCGCATTCAGGCTATACCTACCGTGTGGCTACCAAACTGTTAGGCGAATTAGTGCCAACTCTTGAGGATAGAGGGTGTCACGTGGTCAGCACAACGATGACTCCAGCCATTAAGCTTGGTTTTCTAAACGGAGCCACTACTACTTTATTCGAGTAGAACCTTATTTATCCACTCTAGGCTGAATCTAGCCCGTTCCAGACCCACTGCTTCCCAGATAATCTGGACGCACCGGGAATCAAACCCGGGACCTCTGGGTCCGTAGCCAGAACCTATGACCACTAGACCACATAGGTGGTCCTCAAATGGTAATGATATATACATGGTTAGAAATTTAAGTAAATATTAATGTCGGGGCTAAGAGTGGTATGAGCACATTTCTGAATGCATAGAGAGAGAGAGATAGATCCTATTCAATTAGCCTAGTGTAATTAAAAGCACATATTTACACATATATTTTGCTGTAAGCAGGGTACACCCAAGGGGGAGAGGGGCAAACAGGGTATTTGACCCCTCCCCCTCTTTGCCCAACACCACAAATAATGTTAATATAAATTTAAATAATATTAAGTATAACTAACATTGAAGATTTGTCGAATGTATATGCTACATTTTAAGACCAGGCTTCAGACTTAAGCTTAATATTCAAAAAATTTACCGTTACGCACAAAATTAACAATTAAAAAAACATACAAATAATAGCTTCAATATCGTTTGCATTATTTAAATCTTTAATTACTATAAAACTACTCCAAATGATTTATAAAAGCATTTAATATTCATAAATATTCTCAGCTTTTAGGGCTTAGGAGGCTGTGCATCCCCAAACCCGCTCTCTCCATCAAAATGTCATTCTTGCTACAGTCTTGATTGAATGCCTCCCCCAAAGTAAATGGCTGGGTGCGCCACTGATTAAGTAAATTATAATAAAAGATATTTTAGTTTACCTTTTCCCTCTAAATCATCTTGAAATGGTGAACTCACACTCCTGACTTTTGGGATTATTTGATGTATAATTATATAAAATCACAATAACTAATAGGTCATTAATGTAAAACAAAAACTAAAAGAACACTATTAAAACTTCACGAGCCTTTCTACTAAAGAAAAACCAGAATTACCGTCAACTACGGTTAAAGTGGCCTCGTCACCCGCCCTACCCCCTTTTCCCCACTCTATCCGTGCTGAAATTCCTAAATTTTAAAGAATGGTTAAATGTGTTTGCCTCATACATGATAATACAGGTAACTAGAATACCTAAACATAACTCAATGTATTTAATTAGTGTATAATTTAATGTTTGTTATGTACCGTATACTATTATTTTACAATTAATTATATATTTATTTTATGTATTTTTACTTAAACTATACTAAATTAATGTGGGGAATGCCAGGCCTCCACCGTGGTTCGGATCCCACATTAAACTGTAGGTCCTCCATTTCATCTCACAATCACCCTACCATTACACATTAGTGTAAGTGCGTATAACCCGAACGGGTAGTAAGACGCAGTGCTAATAATAATAATAATATACTAAATTAGATTAATAAATAAACATTGTGACCTTGAATCTTTTTTCAATAGTTGGCACAATGCTTAGCTTGCTTCACATGAACAGCATGACCTGGGGTGTAAAAAGTGAGCTCATTAGCCAATTACTTATGGGTGAGCGGAAAGGAATGTGCTGCAACCCCCTAGACATTGGGCAAGGTCATTAGAGCCTCCCTAGCTTGCCTTGCGTTTTTCAAGTAGCAATCCCTGGGTTTCTTACTGTGCAAAGTAGAACCTTTTGGAAGAAGAATTACTTAAAACACAGTATTCTTGGAATATGAACTAATATTAGTTTTAAAATTTATTACATGTATATTTATTAACAATCTAAACATTAGTGTTTACACAGTTCACACAGACAGCATTGAATTAAACAAAAAAAACTAGTCCATATCATTTTGGGTATGCGGCGCAGGACTGGCATACCCAGAGAATACACCACTGCTGCGTTCCCTAACGTGGTGGGCAAGAACTGGGCATATACCGGTAGCTTATAAAACAAACAACAAAACTAACTCTATCCACACTTCTCTATCCTTGCATACTCCCTTCCCTTTAACAACATTCATACACCCGTCATACATGCTCTTTTATTATTAAAACTAATGTTTTTCTTTTTCTCACATTCGTCTACAGAATTTAATCACGTCTTACAAATAGTAATCTCAACGATCTCAAATGTACCTGCATTTTCAGAGGAGAGTGAGAAACTATTTAGGAAAGAGCATCCTCATTACACCCAACTGGTATTACTCCCCCCACAACCACCACCTACCCCCTCCCCAAGCCCATAAAACTATGCTCACATTTAGTCACGTCCACAACATTTGAAATACGTATTTTGATACATTTATTTATTTTACTGAAAAAAATAAATCCTCTTGGGGGGAATTCTTTTTAAAGGGGTTAACGTTAACTTCCATAATATTCATAATATTTTCATTGTTGTATGGACAATTTTAATATCTTGATTTTTTTAATGTTAAGGTGCGTGTACACCAGAAGCAAATTTTGCAGCGAGGCAGGCACTGGCGGCTCGCGAATAGGCACTGCGGAACTGCAGCACTCCCTATTTCCACTTGATATTATCGATAACATTTAATATAATCAGTCCTTTTATCTTTAATTCTTTATTAATTTTTGTAGTACAATATATATTCCTTAAGCTTAATGTCAGTACTTCAGTAGCCATTCCCCAGTTTATGAAAAATATAAAAAAATCTTTGGATGAAACTGTGCGCCTCACAGTGTCAGCGACGTGGGGTTTGACTGTTGTGCGCATGCGCACATAGGAGAGGGGTTGGGAGGAAGGCGGAACTGCCAGGTATAGAGAGCACTGTTGCTCTCGCAGTGCCGGATCTGGCGTGATGGTGGAAGGAAGTGGATTTTTTTTTACTCAGCGTTTGTTGTGCTTAAAACCCGTATACCATATTCTTGAATGTTATAAAGTGTAGAAGAGTGTAGAATTAGATTATTATTCTGCTTCCAGCTATTCTATTTGATTCCTTTTTTTTCGGTTCTTTTATTTAACAGAAAGATTAAATGCACTTGCAGTACTTTCAATGGAGAAAAAATTTCCTCAATGTCATCCAGAGATCAAGGAAAAAATTATTGAACTTTTTGCGCAAATTAAAACAAGAAGAATGGATTTCATTTTTAAATGAATAGATCAAGCTTGAACTGTAACAGTTTAAGTTAAAGTAAGTAAAAAAGTTTGATTTTTTTTGTTAAGATTTTATCAAGTTCCTGAATAAGTTTTCTTTTTATATATGTTTTTTTTTTACTCTTACACAATTTTAAAACAAAGGCTAAAAATGTTCTGGAGCAGCGCCCCTACTAATTTTAGCTATGAGCCGCCACTGGAGGCAGGTTGAGGCCTCACTTTGATATATCAACACGTGTTGGCTCAGCCTCATATTACCTCGACCTACCTCACTGCAAATTCGACTCTAGTGTACACGCACCTTTAAAGTTGCGAAACCTTAATCAATGACGGACCCGTATTGGTGGGTACGCGGCTGAAGCGTCACGCTCGCCAAGTGGTTTGTCGGTGATGGTGTAATAGGTAGATAAGGATTCGAATCCCACCCGAATGTACTGAGATTATTATTTCCTTATCAATCTCACCCTCCTTATATATAACCCTGATACCTCAGTGGTAGAGCATTGGTGAACTAAGCCAGAGGTCCCGGGTTCAATTTAATTAATTTTAGCACCACGTCTTACTACCCGTTCGGGCTATACGCTTAAGTACTAATTACGCTGATGGGTTATGACTTGGAAAAGTTGGATACAGAGGAAGTGAACCCGCATTTGCGTGGAGGGAGAGTGGAAAGCCATTTATGAAAAACCACTCCCAGTTCACCCCACCAAGATTCGAACCTCGATCTCCTCGTCCTCGGCAGTCAAGCTCAACACAAAACTAGAGCGTTAGCTAACTAAGTCACTAAGGTGGGTATCCCGGTTCGATTCCCGGATGGTATCGGGGCTTTTATAGGAAGAGGAGTAATTACCATGATCACCAGTGTTTAGTTAATTAGTCTTAAGTTAAAATCTTAATTGACTTCATAGCGTCATATTCACCACCATTACCCGCTCGCCTAATCGGGAAATGAAAAGAGCCTCCACGGAAAGTATGTACGATCAGCTAATCTTTACACTACTGGGCTACAGTTTTATGTAACCCAGACACGCCATTACTATTACCTGTTGTTTATATCACTGGCCCCTATTTTATATAATTTGTATAGTTTTGATAATATTATTTAGATTTAACAAAGATACCTGGATACGAGGATCGAACCCATTATCTTTATCTGTCCAGATGTCATTTTTCAATTAAAAGAAGATGATATTTAGATGCAGCTAGAATCGTAATTAACAAATATAATAACTTGGCTATTTAGTCCACCAGCTTTGATAATTTTAACGAAACAATTTATCTTTTTTTTCTTTAGTAGGTACCAAACAACTCAAAATAATATTATCGTTTTAACTTTAGACAACCCTGTCTCCGGAGGAAGATACATTAGTTTATTATTTATTGTTATACCCTTATTGAGCTCACTGCTTAGTGATGTTCAGCTAAGTTAACCGAAATTCTTTCTGAACACCTGCTACTATCCCTTCTTCACCAGCTTTTTTCTTTAACTTGAAGTACGGTAAATAAATAGCGTTGACTTTCTGGACTGATTGATTATATCAGCAAACGACTTATAAGCTAACTTAAATCTAGAAAGACATAACAACCAGCCCTCGGCCGTTAATTCATCGTTGTGAAAGATGAAACTCACGGTTCACCGACAAAAACATTTTCAGCAACGCCGAGAATCGAACCCTGGACCCATAACTTATTAGGTGGACACGTGATCTATTGCAAAAAGGTGATGGAATACTTCGCCAGTTCAATTTAGCGTGGATGTTCTCCCCCCTTCCTTTCAACAATAATTTCATGTTTATATTGAAAATATAATCCAATCCATGATTTTCCATTTCGAGTCGAATCCGAATCTTGACGAACCAGCTCGAATCGATTCCGAATCGAATATCATGCTCAACATTTTTTTCCGAATCTAACCCAAATCGAATATCATACTAAGAATAAAATTTCGAATCGAATATTCTATTTTGAAAATGTTTCAAATCCAAATCAAATAACATATCCTTAAGAGTCTTTGAAAATATTTTAAACTTAATCTTAAGTTAAACAAGTGAACAAATCCTCATGACTATAATAATAATAATATAATTATGAAAGGTTTTAAACTAAATAAATTACTATTTTTTTTATAATGGTTTGCTGCATAAGACGATAGAAAATTGAAATTATTCTTAAGTATGAAAAGATTCAAATTTCGAACTAAACCCATCGAATCCGAATCTTAAATTTACTTAGATTCGAAATTTTGAATCCATCACGAATCTCTCTAATAATAAGACTCGAAAACTCGAATCGAATCTTAATCTTAATAAGATTCGAATTTTGATTTTAAATTTCGAAGGTTTGCACAGTCTTAAAAATAGGCCTTTTTTCTTTTAGGCGAGGGCTCGTGAGCGGTCCACAGTTCTCTCGAGCAGCAATGCAGCTCGCCTGTCTCCTGAGTTTCTAGATAAATACAGCTTCTTTTATTTTTAGTTCCATGTTTTACTATTCGTTCGGGTTGTGAGCTTATAGTACTAATTAGCTAATGGTTTTAGGTCTTAGGAAGACTATATTTAGAAGAAGTGTACATGCATTTACTGGAGTAAGAATGAAAAAACATTTGGGGAAATCCATCCTCAGTACACCCGAGATTTGAAACTCGATCTCCTCGTCACCGGCAGTCTAGTCTACTGTGAGAGTAACGCGTTAGACTACGCTGCCACCGAAGCGGGTTATATAATGCAACTCATTGCCATTATCAGTACTCAGTACTTTAACCAAAACAGGTTTTCATGCTAACCATTATATTCTCCCCTTTTCTGTAGACAAGTCATAAAACCTAAGTTAATGGATGAGGCAATCAGTCAGACGCGCTCATATGAAAGTCTACATAAACTAGTTATTTTCCATTTGGTCGTAACTATTTCCATAACCTCATTGATCCCTTACGCTAGATTTATCATTTACGTTTCCCACGTATTATATATTTTTAACTCGTGTGTTTAGAATTCTTGTAAATAAAATCTATTAAACATCTTTCATAAGTATTTATGGTGGTAAATATTACAGTGGTAGACTTTTGAAATAACGCGCTTAGGTATGACGTGTCTTACACTCCTATCAACCCTCAGTATAAGAAAATACCCAAAAGGTAGCCTATTACGTCCTAAAGTATATTGTTATTTGGTTTATTAATATTATAGCTAACACAATATATTTATTTTCAGTAACAATGGTGCTTCTATCAAATGTTGGCTATGTTCCAAAATAGAATATTTAAAATAGAAATGTTAATTCTAGTTATGTTTGGTAAATTGTAAACAGTTGACATATGAAATATCATATAGGGTTTTATCTAGAATGTCAACAAAGCTTGTTTCATAAAGTAAACAACAACTAAATTTAATCAAAGTAAGTATCAAATGGTGATAAGTTAGTAGGTAAACAAAACCAATATTTTTTAAATATTTTAATTTATAAGTGTAAAAATAATTACATTTCTCTGACTTAACCCACTATTGTTTGTACTGTTATCTGAAGAGCCTGGCTTAAAGAAACATAATTTATTGGGCCAAGAACGTTTACACTTTTTTTTTAAAGTATAAAATATTATTTTTACTAAACACCATTATAATTAATATTAGATACAAAAAAAAATCAGCCGTCTAGATACTAAGATTATTTCACTCATAATTTAGAAAATATTCTCTTGACTCACCTATTTCACAGGGTTTCACGAAACGCAAAAGTCTACAGCAACTACAGTCCCATCTACAGTCTTTATATTCCTAAGGTGCATAGTGGTCCGTAAGAGATCGACTCCACACTAGTCGATTGTATACAAAGACCTTATTACTTAAGTCCATAGTCCTTACCACACTATAGAAGTTGACTAAATTTTAACTTTCTAAGGACTAGTCAATATGGGCAACTAAGTACTATTAATCACAGGCCACAGCAAAGTAAATATGTGCACACTTGTTGAAATGAAAGCACCAATGGTAGCGAAAGGATCATTTGCTATGGAAACAAATAAGAATGAAATGATAGATTTACAAAAGGTGCTATTTATGAAAATTAAAAAAAAAAAAACGGAAAGCCTAGCATCTCAGAAACAGTTTTCTGAGAAATAACAAGATATTTAAAAGATTAGCATCGCTATGGTGGGTTACACTTACATTAGTATTCTTTATAACCTTTGTTTCACAAAACACATCTGATTGTGCATTTCTCTATACAATTTTCTTTTGAATAGTTCAATTGGACGCAGTCTTCGACTTTCTCATTGGTTGGCACTGTCACATGATTAAGGAAACAGACTGTGTGACTATGATTTTAATTCTCAAGGACACACTAGGACTATAAAGGTGCGGAGCTTAAGGATTCTCTAGATGGGACTTGTGCCTTAAACATTTTGCTTATTTCCATAGCAAACTCAAATCTTGCAAATGTGATATTATTTCTTTTTTCCCTTTACTCAACACAGATTGTAGATATTTTCATGTATTAACATTAATCAAACACATTACTCTTACATAAATTCAATTAGTAACTATACAACAAAAACAAACAAAAAGTTTTTGAAACAAAAGAAGTAAAGAATTGCCAACTTAGGCCTAAAATCAAAGATCTATATGTAGGCCCTTACACACTTTTTAGATGTTTATCCATGATGCAACCCTAAGAGTTGAAGTAAATAAGTGGAAAGGAAAGTTGTTTTTTCTCAATTTACTCATCTCACAACCTAAATACTATTGATGAAGAATTAATTTTGGCATACACCTATAGTACTATTTACAAGAGTAGGTAGGCTTATGGATTATTTATAGGCCTAAGGCAAGCTACTCTTGGCAGATTGTAAGAAAAGTGTACCCTTCATCTCACAAGCCATTTGTTCAACCACACATAAAATAATGTAATGAAAGAATGCATGTTTATTGGTCTTAAAGGGCAGCTTTGATAGGTAGGCTACTGAACGGGATTAAATTGTTTAGTATATAACAGTCTTATTAAGTCAAGATATCCTTGGCGACAACCCACAAGACCACTAAATTTATGCATTTTACTTGATTTTTTTTTTTAGCAGCAATTCAACTTTTAGCCATGTCTCAAGGTAGTGCAGTGGAAGACGCTACTGAAAGTCCCAAGAAGTTGGTGGAATATGAAATTAACGATTGGTTGATTCAATGCACACGAAGTCACATCTTACATTCAAACTGTTCTTGCTATATTGAAGCGAATGCGGAAAAAAAGTGTTCTTTCTGTATGTAAGTGTAATTTTGCACGTTGTTTCATAATATTTCTAGAAAATTAAGGGTTTGATACCCTGCTCAAGTATGGTTTTAAAAAGCAAATATTTCAACTAACTTATTGTTGTTCCAAATTTTGTTCAATCTAACTGATAAATAGGTTTCATTTTATTCATTATCACGCTAAAAATTATTTGGGTAATTTTAAGTGTAGTCCCAGATGTTAACAACCCTGATTTTGTTTAGCACCTTTTAACACAATAATTACCTATGAGCTTATGATAATAATCCCAATAAGAGCCGTACTGTAGGTCTGCTGACATCTGAAGAATCGACGCACCCCCACAAACCACAAAAAAAAAACAAGGAAAATTTGGAATGATAAAAGAACAAAGTAGCCTACCTAATTTTTTTTTAGAAATCGCTTTGAAATGGGTGTTTCGGTTTTTGATTGCTGTATGCTTGAGATCCTATTTCTCAGCCGACCTACAGACAGAATTATATTTTTATTCTTTTTTTATTTATTTTTTATTTGTTTTTCCAAGAATAATCTTGCAAAATATAACAATGATTATTTTTGGTTTTTAATTTATTTTAATTGCTAAAATTAAAATAAAACAGATTCTTTCAGGAAGTGGGGAGCGGGGGTGCGTTGATCCCGCCCTCTTTGTTTTCTAAGGGGCACGCCCAGCAGCTACACCATGTGCGTGCTTAACACAGTTGTTACTAGTCGAGTTTTAGATTCTTTAATATTTGAATTTTTCATTAAAAAAAGTTATACAAAACTACTATTGTATTCAAATAGTACATTCATAAAACTTTTTGAACTTTAAACATTAAATTTAACTTGATTTAACTTAATCTAATACTTCAGTGGTCAACTGGTCTTAGACCTGCCTCGATGGTGTAGTTAGCTAACGCGCTAGTTTTGTGTTGAGCTAGACTGCCGACAGCGAGGAGATCAAGGTTTTAATCTCGGTCTGGTGAACTATGGGGGAGGGGGGGGGGGTTATCCTGAATAGTTTTTCACTCTCCCTCCACGCAAATATGGATTCACTTCCTCTAAATTCAACCCTACCAATTCTTAACCCATTAGTGTAATAAGTACATAAGTGCACGTGGTGCTAAAAAAACTGGTCTAAGGTGTCAGTCACTCTTGTAATAGATCAGACTGTCAATAACAGAGAGATAAGGGTTTGAATCTGATTTGGGTGTACTGAGGCTGATTTTTCCTTAAATTGTTTCCAACTTTTCCTTCATGCAAATGTGATTACACTTCCTATTTATTCAACTGTCTTCATCTTTAACACGTTAGCCTACCAGTAATTTAGTACAACCCAAACCAGTAGAAAGATGCATTGCTAAAAGAAAACCATTGAATTTTCCTCAATATTTCAACTGAAAGTAACTTTGTGTATGGTAAAAAAATAATGTACATATTTGTTTGGGCTTATAATTTTTGTGGTATGACATAAAAATTAAAACAGATTTTCATTATTCGCCAAATACAATCATACTTTGTCAAAGGCTACCAATACTGTCGAATTAATCTATGTAGGCTTAGAGGTTGGATTTTGAAAGAAAAATTAGTACGTAATCCATTATTTACACCGACTTTATTTTGACAGATTCAACAAATTGGAGCTGCCACATTTGCCAGAAATGGTGTTTCCGGACAACGTCCTTCTTCTCAAACATTGTAATGGCTGTATTTTGGAATTCAATGCTCTAGATGCGCTCACAAGTGTCAGTATTGGAAAATTAATTTTAAAAATTGCCTGCTCAGATTCTTGGAAAGAATCAAGGTAATGTTAGTTCTTTTTTAGTTTTAACATCTTTACTGAAAGTGATTAAGTTCTACAGTTTTTTTTAAAGTGGTATATTTTTCTCCCTTGCTTAAAATGCTTGCCACGATTTTTTGTTTGTCTATTTGTATATATATCTGCCTCTATGGCTAGTACACCTGAAAAGGTTTAATGAATTCGGTTCACACTTTAGATTCAGACTCTAAGGCATTTTTTTTAAAATTTGGATTCTAGCCCACAAATTAAGAAAAAAATTCACTGATTGATACATTTTGAAAACACATTATTTAAAAAAAATTGTCTTAACGATGTTTAAAATGGTTATGTGGGGGAAATTTTGAAATGTCAAGTATAATAATGTATACCTACTTATATTTGTGAGAAAATTGTTTAGGGGTATAAACTTTATTTTTGAAATTTTCAAAATTTTTGCTTTAATATTTTTTTCAAACTGTTTACCTACTGTATTTGGAGAATGTTTTACATTATAAGTAAGAATGTTTGTTTCTTAAAGAAAAAAAAATCAATTAAGGGTAAATGAGTGATTTTGAAATTGTTATTCTTTAAATGGGCTTAGCAATTTTATTTCTAAATTTATATGTGAAGAGAGTTTCATACGATTATCAAAATAATGTTGTTTTTATCCAGTGTTTTTATAGCAAAACAATTATTTGGTCAAACAAAATCAAATATTTCTCAAATAGAAAGAGTTTGATTTTCTTCACATGGTGACCTCAACAGTTTGTTGAATATCTGTCAAGGAGGTCCTGGAATTTAATGATAACTTTTCCTTTTCATTTAAAAAGTTTCTCATCTAATGTTGCTATGCTCATGACAGATACAACTGTTGACGTCACCATGTGAAGAAAATTCTATCATGTTTCTACTGTACTGGAGCAGTATTTTATTTATTTTGGCGGAAAAAAAAAGTGTTGGTATAAGACTGTGAAAACACTGCCTTAATTCGCATTCCAACATTAGTTTAATAAAAACTGAGTTTTGAAAATTCTGTGACAAACTATGGCGCGAAAGTATGTATGATTGTGCCAAAACATTTATTTTAATAATTTTAAGGTCAAAATTATTAATTTTATAGTTATAAATAAAAATCTAATATTAGTACATTTTAACACAGTAATGAGAAGATTCTTTAGTTGTACAGTTATAGTAAAAAAATATATATAAAGCACATTCTAAACTAAACATAATTTTGGACGATATTTTATGAATCAAATCTAGATTGTGAAACATTTATGAGCTCCTTAAAGTATTTATTCAAAGAATCATTAATATGACCTAAACGCTTGCCGTGTTACGCTCGAATGCTGAGGACGGGGAGATTGAGGTTCGAATCTCGGTCGGGTGAACTGGGAGTGGTTTTTCCTAAATGGTTTTCCACTCTCCCTCCACGCAATGTGGGTTCACTTCCTTTAATTAAACCTTCCCGATTCCTAATCCATTATTGTAATTAGTACTTAAAGCGTATAACCCGAATGGGTAGTAAGACGCGGTGCTAATATTATTATTATTATTATTATTATTATTACTATTATTAATATGACAGAAACAAATCAAATTTATATATTTTACTGTAGGCCTATATGCACAAAGCAAACATTTTAACATAAAAACCTACAAGCATATTTTTATCCCAAATTTAAACATTCAGAAAGGATCTAGTTAGTTATGATCTATTACTTGTAAGTTTTATTCTCTGTTTTCAATAGGCAGGAAACAATGACTAGTATGAATGAAGTGAAACCATTTGATTGGACATTTTCGACTAACTACTCGGGAACTGTTCTCGGAAACTTTGTGGTTTCGTCCACTGCGGAGCGGATCGACATGGAAAAGCTGAGGCAGAAGGAACAAATATTATTTTATGAAGACCTCATTTTGTTTGAAGATGAACTTCATGATAATGGTGTTGCAACTTGTTCTGTTAAAATTGTAAGTTCAATAATACCAGAATCATTGTCAACTTAACCTTCACATATTGTTCACATTACATAGATAAGCTTAGTGATTGATCAGGATTCACATAACAAAATGTATAAAACACAAGACAATGAGTTGTACGGTTTGAAAACGAATTGCTCACTAAAATGAAATTTGAGCCGTTAGGGTTGATTAGGCTTCAAGTACTTGCAATAGATGCTTACTGGATCTTTATGTTCAAGTGTAAAAAGAGGCCACATTGTTTTGTTATTTAGGAGAAGCAAACAAACAAACTATACCGAAGAAGATGTGTGCACACTATAACCCAACAAATGAATTACTAAATAGGTGTGTTGATGTTGCTCACAACATGGCTAGTCAGAAAACTTCTCTTAAAATGAAAGAGCTCACTTTCCCCTGGAAAACTCATATGTTAAGTGAAAATCACATCAATCTTGAATTAAGTGCATCCTGTGGCTTCATTTAAAAATTGTTAGTCGAATCGTTACATTACATGAATGTTAAGTTGAGAGGGATCTTGACATAAAAGCTGCTAATATTACCAATAGATGACACTAACATATATATTGATGCATATGCTTCACTCTAGAAGTATTAGTTGATAGCATTCACTCTGTGACTATGCAAACTAATGAGGAAACATTGGGAATTAAAATAATTGTTTCACATGAATAAAGTTAGAAATACTTATATATGTGTGAAAATATTACATGCATGGAGGCAAATAAGGGTATCTCTTCTTCATCCTCATAAAATGTTTCAATTGCTTTACACAGCTGTTAATATAATATTGAGCTTCATCTGTTTAAAACAAAGTCACTCATTAAATAAATTATAAATCTTACATAATCTCACATGATAACTCACAATCTCATTAGTTAAACTTTAAAAATAACAATAATCCAAATGATCTGCTTTGGTGGCCGCATGGTCTAAGGCGACACACAATAGACTAGACAACCGATGACAGAGAGATTGGGGTTCGAATCCCAGTCGGATGTACTGAGGGTGGTTTTCCCTAAATGTTTTCAACTCCCCTCTCCTTAAATGTGTACACTTACTTAATTAAGTAACCTTATTTCATTAGCGTAATAGTAGGACATATGCTATAACCTGAACAGGTAGTAAGACGCTGTGATAAAAAAAAATCCAATGAAAATATTTTCATGACCAAAATAGCATAAAATCTTTAAAATAAACTCATTGACATACGATAATAATAAATATTTTTTTATGTAAAATTCTCATCTCATTTCCTTAAATAAACTTTTTTTAAATCAAACACAAACTAATTTAATTTATGTTTTTAGAAAAGATTTAGTCTCTCATTTATTTGGATTCACTCCTGGCCAGTTCAAAACAAAATTAAAAGCACCAAATTACATTTATATAGTTTATGCATATTCAATTATTTGTGGTTCTTTTGTTGTTTTTTCAGAGAGTGATGCCAAGCAGCTTTTTTATCTTACTACGATTCTTCCTGCGGGTAGACAATGTTATGCTGAAGGTGAATGACACACGCATCTACCATGAATTTGGAACAGACTATGTTCTTCGAGAATACACATCAAAAGAAGCGAAAGCTCAAGATTTAAAGGTAAAAGCACATTTACTCTCACCACCACATTTGAAGTTTAGGTTTGTTTTGATTCAACTTTGTTTGGCTTGGCAGATTGCAAGATGAGGGTACCTTAAAACTGAAGTCATTCCAAAGTCTTAAATATTTTAGATATTCCTAAAGTGCCATATTTACTTTCTTTGGTTGGCTAATTCACTAGAATTAAAATTTTGGGATTTAAATGGTGTTAATAGTGTTGAATACATAAATATACTTTGTAATAAATAAAATGATAGAATATTAGGAAAATGGTAGAGCACAAATAAAAGTAAAAACACTAACACATATTTACACACACTTCGATATTTCAATGCTATTATAGCATCTTCCTTAGTAAGTATTAGTAATTAGACTAATTACTACTATTTCCTGAGGAACATGCTATAATAGCATCGAAATATTGAAGTGTGTGTAAATATGAGTTAGTGTTTTTACTTCTATTTGTGTTCTATCATTTTATTTATTACAAATTGTTTTCGCTCAATGCACTTTATTTCATACATATAAATATACTTTGCTTTTCCTTTTATAATTATTCCCATAAAAGAATGTTAAAATCTAAATATAAGTACTTAACTTCCAAACTGAATTAACTTAAGACATATACAATAAACAATCAAAATTAACAGTAATGAATTTTAGTGTCTTGGATATCAGGGGAAAGGTGTTAATAACCTTTTAGTTAAAATGTATTAATATAAATTTAGGATAAAAAAAGGCGAAGGTAGTTTCAAACAAATACATTTATTTATAATTTAGGGTATTTAATATACAGTTTCTGAACTTATCAATTGATTAAACATCACTTATAAACCAACTTGATTCTAAATCTCACTCAAATACTGGTCTCCCGGTCAGTAATTCGTCATTATGAAAATGAGAGCTCCAATTCCACCAATGATAAAATTTTCATTCATGTCAAGAATTGAAACCAGGACACTTAGTTTAGTAGGCAGACACGTGACCAACTGATCTAAGTTGTCGGACTCACAAATACTAAACTCTTTCTGTCCCTCTCCTCTAACCACAAATAGTAATATTATCTTAACTGCCCCTAGGTGCCGGCGGCCATGTTGACCGAGCCCAATGAAGTTGCGCAAATGCTTCCTCTTGTGAGTTCTTCGTTTGAGAAACTCTCATTTCCCGTCCAGTCGAACTAAGTGAACACACACTTCATTACTTAAGTGTGCACCTCAACTTGCGGAAATAACTTGGAACTTCTGCTTGGAACAGTTTCCAATTTATTTAATTAATGATTCCATTTAGGAGAGGTAGCCAACACATTTACCCGGTTAAGATTGGAGTGAAAAATTGTTTTGATAAAAAACTATTAAACACAATACATTTTTAAATATAACATTTCACTGCCACAGGAATTTTCTTCAAGTTTATAGAGTAAACTATGGTTCTTGGCTGGACTGTAAGTGTTGACTGTTTACAGCTAACAATTTGTTATCTAAACCTAAAGAAGCTACCTGTTGTACAAATCCTGTTTGGCGGAGCGTACAACTTGAAGTTTGAGCTTCCACTCGATTAAATTAACATAAAAGAAATCTTACCTTCTCGAGGCACGTATTGCACCATTCTCTTATCCCTTCCTTGTTTACCAAACCTTCGTTTTTTGAAGAAGACTCCAGCCTGTCTGGGCAAGAAATGGAGGAAATAGCATTCCAACATATTGCGACTCTACAGATAAAATAATATTAATATTATTACATTTTGAATATGATAGCATATCACATTTATTATGTAAATTTAAGGGGTTTCATAAAAGAATATCACTACACTGTATTTTTCTATCCATCTATTCCAAGTGTTATCTTCTATAAAGTGAAATCCTAGCCAGAAAATATAATAAGCTGTTTACAGTCAACTTTACAGCTCAACTATTAACAATAGTCTACTCTAGGAACCTGCATAAACCGCTGTGATAGGTAAAGCTTTTCTTTAAAAATGTGTTATTGTGTTCATTGATTCAAAAATGAGGTGGCCCAATGGCTAGATAATTTTATAATAAAGGAAATTGATAAAACTAAAGAAATAGGAAAATAAACTACTAAGAATAAGAATACATTTGATGAAGAAAGCCCACCTAGGGAAAGAGGAAAGATGTGGGAAGAATCCAATGCACAAAGGTGACATCTTCTTCCTTTCTTCTGTCTTCTATAGTAGAAGTAGTCACACACACATTTTAAACACAAATATAATAATATTTGTGTTTATTGTGTTCATTAGTGTTTTATATAATTAGTAACACTCAGGTATGTGTGCTGGCTATCCCTCCTTAATTTAAACCATGATTTGACCCAGTGTTATATCCCACATAACCAACTTTATCTAATTGTGTTGTAAAGGCAAATATTAATATGAAAATAGCATTACAATAGATGGGTTATTCAAATAATCAAATCTGGTAGGAGATCTAAGGATTCACTACTTTTATCAAAAAAATGTTGTATTATTACTTCTCTTAAGTGCTTTTTATTGTCTATCAATGGTTTATCATAATTTAATTCTAGGGTAAACTCATTTATATACTAGAGCACTCTTTTCATAGAAACTTTTTTTTTTTAGCACCGCGTCTTACTTTCCATTTGGGTTCTATGTCTAAAGACTTATTAAATAATGTGAATAGTATCAAAATGGTGAAAATACATTTTTACCAATAAGTAAGATCAAATTTTAACGGCTAACCTTCAGGGTTTGTAGATAACACGCAGATCCAAATTCGAGATTAAGATTTTAAAACCTCTTTTGGTGGTCGAATGGTCTAAAAAGGTGTCACACTCACTCGCATTAGACTGGACTCCCTATGACAAGGAGATTGGGGTGCAAATTTTGGTAAAAAAATATATATATATAATATATATATATATAGGGTGATTTTTCCTAAACATTGTTTTCCACTCAAACCCCTTACCCCCCTTAAAAGTGGGTACACATCAGCGTAATTAGTACATATGTGTGTAACCAAAATGGTTAGTAAAACGCGGTTCTAAGTACAAAATAAATGGTAGAACCAGTTTTGGCCCACCTCTAATTACAGTAATAATGAATTAATAAATGACATAGGAGAGCAGACACACTCATTGGTAAGATTGACAGCTCTATAAAAACACGACATAGGCAGACGGCATAGATATTTCCATCTGTTCTCTCATCACTACAGGAAGAGAACTTAAGGCTGTCTACTGACAACTGTTTGTAAAGGGGGGCCAGTTTTTTAGAACTCCTTTACTAACTTTCATGACATTAACACTGTTAAGTCAACCTAATGTGTTATATAAAATTGCATGAAAGGAATTAAAAGATATATTAAAGACATTATTAAAAGTATGATCCATAGTACGCTATTTTGGATGATATGTGATGTTTTAGTGGTGTCTTTAATCGTGAAGTTTTGTGTTAAGATCTAATTGGTAATTTTCTTATACTTGAACTATGTATTGAAAGCAATCTCAAACTATAGATTAATTTATTTATTTAATACCATAGCTATTAACTCTACCAGACTTAAGATTTGAGTGTTAAGTGTGTGTGAATAAATGAACCGAGATTAGTTAACTTGACTATCCTTTCAGATTATCTTCCTTCCCTCTTACTTTATCATTATTATAAACTGTTTCCAGCTTGTGGTCGAGTAATTTTTCCTTCATCTTTCTCTTTCTTTCCGCCATTATTCCTCTATTTGCTTCCATCCTTCCCCTCACACTCGTACACTTGGGATGGTATGCAAGAAGGCCACTAAGTGTGAGGAGCGGATACTTAGTGGTACATAAGTGTAGTCACAAGCACACTTGTGGCCCACCTTCTAACCTACGATGACGCAAGCAAACCAATGCCACTAAAGGTCTATTCACACTAAGCGTCCACTTTGCGGTGTTTTTTTATAAGTTTCTTGTGTTCCTCCCTTCTCCTGCTTGGCCTCTCTTGAGGTATTTTCTCTCTGAGTTTCAACTCACATCATTTTCCTTAAGATTCTATCCCTACCACTTACATTAAATAAATTCACAGTTTTTCCAAAGTTTTCCAACATTTCTAAGTCATCGAACAATTTATTTGTTTTTAATATTAACTTTAGTATTTAAAAAGTTTTTTATTTGTTGCCCTGGAATTCCGTAATATATAAGGCATGAACCATCTGTTATAATGTATTCTGTCTTCATGTAGAAAATAAACTGTTTTCAATCATAATCTTTTTTTTAATAAGTTATTTACTAAGGTGTAAAATAGATTTTTAAGCAGGTCGACAAATATATTTGTACCTTGACAAGTAATTGTAAACAAAAACAAAAGGCCTATTTGGAGAAAATTTGGCAGTTTTATGAATTTTAATGAATGATAATTTTTTCTGTCAAGTACTAATAGCTATGCAATGCACACAAGATCCATTTTATGTCTTTAATTTACTAAATTTTTTAAAATGTACAATTAACTAAGTTCAAACATGATTGAAAGTACTAAAGCATTACTTTTAAACATTTGTATACAACTCTTGAGTGTTCATAGGGTATTAAGTGTGTAAATAATCAGCAGAGCCCTGCGTTTGTGGAGATCGCGAATTATCGCGAAATGTTAGATATGGCATTTTTTCTTTCAGATGTTCACATTTCAGGTTACCCTGATTGCAAATATATGCTCAGAATTGTCGTGATAATTCGCGAAATCGGCGTTTTAGTGCGATATTCGCGATTTTAAATGATTTCCGCGATAATCGCG
The DNA here is from genome assembly GCA_039000515.1 of Timema cristinae. NCBI lineage: Eukaryota > Metazoa > Arthropoda > Insecta > Phasmatodea > Timematidae > Timema > Timema cristinae. The sequence continues at coordinate 44,593,203 of JBCFYV010000100.1, read as the reverse complement.
ATTTAGTCGCTATTTTCGGCATTCGCGCTAATATTTTGGGATATTGAAAAATAAATTTTTGTGTAATATTTTGTCTTTGTGACTTGTACATACTTTTCCCGGACCAGCTGCCGCTAAATCTTACTTTTTTAATAAGTTGACAGCACATTTTTTTGCGGACTAGTGTTTTTTACCGTTTTGTCCAAACAAAATGTAATTTTTTGTTTTCACTTCAATATGTTTAGTTTACTTGTTTCAAACATTGTCCTGGAAGTCTAGTTTTAACCCAACAAAGTCACCTTAATCACGAAAGTTTGGTAAAAAACACTTTTTTAACGCTTTTGTCTTAATTCGATGATTTCATCGCAAAAATAGGATTTTTGTAATTCACCGCTTATTCACGCTTTTGGAAACTTAAAAACGAAATTGGGCTTTTTTATTCACCATAAAAGCAGGGCTCTGATAATCAGGTATTTTAAGAGTCCATCTCACCTCACAAATAACAGCTAACCTAGGTAGGTAATACACTCAAAACAAGTGTCACATCACAATGCTTTTTTCTTTAAACAAACAATTAGGTGTGCGAAGTTTTAACTTGGCTCAGAAACAAATGTCAGCTTTGACCTAGCTTAAAATAAAATCAGGCTTCAACAATTCACCAATAAAACTAGGGTCTACAATATAAAAAAAAAAATTTTCTTTAAATAAACGCCTGATATTTTACAAAAACTTATTTTATTACAATAAAATTAATGATGATTTTTTAAAAACTTTAAATATTTAGTATATGAATTTTCATAATTTAAATAAATTATAACATACATAGCTGATTATCCCCCATCTCAACCACCTTTTGACTAAGGGGCCTGCCTAGAATGCTGAGATATTGCCAATCAGATGTTGTGCTTAGATTAATTATCGATAAAAGCTTCAATAGTTCACAAGCTTAGGGTTTACTGGAACGCATACACAACTTATTTTCTATGAGCCTCTATACATATATATAAACTCACAAACAAAAATTTGAAATTGAAATTTTCTGCTCTGAAAAAGTTCCAAAGAATCACATTTTGGTTAATCATTTAGGGCCTAAATGGTAGGGAAATGAAAGATAATTGGTATAAGAGTGTGGAATGGTTTTCTTTTGGAATCAAATTATTTAATTTAATATGGGGATCACGTATTTTCCTCCTCATCCTCCATTTGTTCTCCTACTATCAGACAGATGCTACCATGTATAAATCTCCTTGGTTTCTGGCACATTTATAATTTCTGCTTGGCTATTCTAGCTCCTTAAATTACAAACAAGGCTAGTCCAAATATTTTCTCAATGAAACCCTTGTTGCAAGACAACCTAGTACTCTGTTTATTGTGTTCATGACTACATTACAATATTTAACTTAAATTACAATCCACTACTACATTGAATATATAATTATTATTATTACTATTCTGTGTTCTGTATTTTGACAGGCTCGTTGTTTTATTCAAATTGAGTCCCTTGGTATGTCCTATAAGCACTTCCCTTTTTATATTATGAAACTTCATCTTTTTTCTTTTTTGAGGTCATCCATCAGTCGTATTCGTCATCATCTTGGTCCCCTCACTCCCTTCCGCATTACCTTCTATATCGTCACTCGTCAAGTCACTTCTTCTGTTAATGTGAACCAACTAGTAGTATTGTCGTAGAATAACCTGCAAAATGGTTCCCCCCCCCCCCCCCCCCCCCTCCCTCCCATCATCTTTTCTTAAGAACACTTTCAGTAACTGCCCGATCTGTTCACTTTATCCTCTCTATTCACCTCCAGCACCACACCTTAAGATTTAACAAATATTTCTTCTGTTTCCTTATAGCTCATGTTTCAGGTCCATACAAAGCAATACACCATATTTAAAACTTCACCACTAGTCTCTTTTTCGTCTCCAGGTCCAGTTTATTAAGTCAATATCATCCTCTTCTTGTTTGAAGCAACCTCAACCATTGCAATTTTTTATTTTACTATATCTTAATGTGTGTAATGCGACTATTAAGAGGTTCCATTGAAAATCTCTTACTCCTTATTGATTGTGATGGTCGGTTAGCTTCACTTATGTATTATTGAAACTTGAAAACTACTTTTGATAATTTTAACAGCTCCTAAAAAGTGTTTGTTCGTTAATCTTTAAAAACTGTTTCTAGTAGTTTCTTCTGTTTGGATTTTTTACATGTGCTTTATAATATATCATTAAATAAATGTGAAATTTAAGTTTTTAATCCATGGTATATTGAAATATTTAGGTGTTTGTAAATTTATACTTGCATCGGTGGCTGTATAGTCTAAGGGGCTACTCACAATAGACTAGACTGCTGATGACAGGGAGATCATGGTTCGATCCTGGCCAGGTGTACTGAGGGTGTTTTTTCCTAAATGGTTTCTTACTCGCTCTCCATTCAAATGTGAGTACACTTCCTCTAAATTCAACCTTTCTTATCCCTAACCCACTAGCACAGTTAGTATGTAAAGTGGAAAACCCGAATGATTAGTAAGACTTGGTGATAATAATAGTAATAATAATAAATATGTTTTAACTTTTATATGTGCTTCATTTTTCTACAACTTATATTTATTTAATGATATATTGAAAATGTTTAATACACTTTTTAAATTTATCATATTATTATGAATGTACATTTTAATACACTTATTCCGTCAAATAATTATTTTATTTAATTTAAGTTTTTAAAATGATTACTGTAAATTGCTCAATATGATGTTTCATATAGAGGGTAGAAATGCTGCTTTTATATATAAACGTTAAAGTTTTAATTTATTAAACCTGTAAATAGAGACAGAAGCTCTGGACATTTTATAATCAAGTTAAAAATTTTAAAACCAAATTTACCAAGGCATGAATCTTTAGTTCACACTTGTAAAAATTATCTTTTTTTTTTTACAAAATGTGAGCTCTTGTTTTAAATGTAGCATTGGTCTTAATTGGCTATAGCCAGACTAATTTTTAATGGTCTAAATTACTTGTTTACATTCTGTGGTGTGAGTTTATGTATGTTTTTCTTACATTTTTATCTGTGATGCTATGAAAGCAAGAGTGATAATAATATGTAAATGTAATTTTGATCCATCTCTACTGCTCAAAAATAAAGGAGTATTAACAAAGTCAAACATTGATAAACCTTGTATAAGTGACTTTGATTATCATAAAATATTAACTTTCAGATTGGCTTATTGTTTGTGAAGCATTAAGATGGAATCTGTACTGATTAGAGGCTGCGCCAAGAAGGGGATAACTTCAATTTTAGTGGTTTTGTGTATATTTGCTTCCATAATTGGAGTACTATATATGAGCTATTATTTTTGTATAAGTTTATTCAATAAAATTATCATAATGAATCCATTTATATTTATATTAATCAGTGAATGTATAACCTCTATTACAATACCATTCCTGATGTCACACAAAGGTGGTTAAGGTATTTAAAAAAATATCTTGATCTGTAAATTTTTCCAAAAACGAACAAGTCTGCACAAAACTCTCACTGTGATTTAAAAAAGCATGCAGACATAAAAAAAAGGATGCCTTAGTAAAAAAAACCCATCTAAACTAAACCAATTTCATCGATTCATGAAACTTCTTCAACAATTGCTTCCATATTCCTAACTTATCTATATTAATTAAAATGAAGTTTTTGTTTGTATGTCATGAGTGTTGCGTGATATCTATCACACGCAGAGGGCTGAAATTTTAAAAATTGGTAGTCCCTGTGCACTAACATGTGAATCTCAAAGCCGGAATTTTAAAATGTAAAGCTGCCTTCCATGTACATCATTAACTAATAGCATTGCTCCTGGACAGCACCCATTACTTAAACTATTCAAATATAAATACTTATAACTAAAGCAAAGCCATCTATAAAGTGCCATTTAAACATTATAGATGATGTTTCAAGTAATATTGAAGCGTAGTTGATAATGTGAATTGCCATTTGGTTTCCTAGAAGAAACTGTTTAGCTTTAATTATCCTTTGAAATAAACAAATGTCAAAACTGCATCATATTTAAGAACTATTCAATTTAAGTAGTTTTTCAACTCGTGTGGAACCTTCAAAACAAATTAACTTCATAATTTGAGGCTTATTGTATTTAGCCGTTTTGGTTGAGGGGTTAGATATATGTATAACAAGTTCTGGAGTCAATTAGCAAAAAAAAGTTAGGTCTCAATTTAAAACTTTGAAATTAGTTTTAAATGGGGATGGATTATCACTATAAAACCAAAATATGTTCCCAAATCCATTTACCTCAGAATATATGTGTGATTTAAAAAAATATCAATATACATAATGGACTAAAAAAATATCTGTTTATGTCTGTTAAACTTTCTACAAATATTACTGTGGTATCCCAATTGGATCTTTTTTTTTTTAATGATAAAATATCTCTTTGTGAGTATTTTGTGATTAGCCATAATTTCTTGTTATTTGGTGACACAATTTGAGCAAACATCCTATACTAAGTAAAGTTAATGTAAAATTAGCTGTGTTTCTACTAAAATTTTTCTCTTTAAAATATTTAATATTCATTTTATTAAGTATAGCATAAGTTGTTTGAGTTGATTGGCCACTTCCAAATCATTTATGTTTCAATAATTTAAAGCAGATACAAACTCTAAACCAGCCCAATATCCCAAATTTTTAACCTTAAAACATTTTTTTTTTTAATTATTTCTAAAATATCTTTGTGAGTACAAAGGGAGACAAGGATTGACTCAAAACATAGAATAACATTTTAATTGTTTGCTGATCAAGAAATATAAAAAATGGCCAGATAAATTAAAATTGTTTGGAATTAATAACTGGTGGGGAGGGGGAGGGGGTAGCTTGATTGAGAGATCCGTAAGAATCCTCAATACTGGAATGACATACAGCAGTGGTGGGAATGGATTTATTATGCTCGATGACTCAGTCAGCATTGGAGCGCACAATGTAACCACTCTTCTCCCTTTTCCTCGTGCTCTCACTTGGTTTTATGATTTGTCACGTCGAGAGCTTTCAACAGATCGTCATATCCAGTCTAATTGGTAAAAACTATTGCACTGCGTTTCAGTTAGATTTACTAGAGTGAGCTTGGAGTACATTTCCTTTCTATGTCTTGACTGTTTCATGTTAAAAAGTAACATTTCCTTTCTATGTCTCGACTGTTTCATGTTAAAAAGTAAAATTATCTTTCGTTTTTCAACTGTTAAGAGTGGTAACTCTGGTTACTACCGAGCCTAGCCACTGATTCCAGCCCCAAAACTTCAAACAAAAACTTAATTGAACTGTAATTTTTTTTTACTGTGCTTTCGCTTATGTACAACTTCTTGTGTGACACCTTAGCTCGGTCACTAGTGTGTCTGTCTACTGAGCTAATTGTACCGGGTTTGATTCCTGGCATGGCCGAAAAATTTATCATTGAAGAAATAAGGGGTTCCCCTTTCACAGTGATGAATTAACAACCCGGGGGCTGGATGTTGTGTCTGTTCTAAGTTTAAGTTAGTTTATAAGTCGTGTGCTTATATAATCAGTCAGTTCAGAAAGTGCACTTAAACACCTATAATAAATTAAATGGAATGAAAAACTATACATTTTATGAAAAAAAAGCTATTATTTTTCTAATACATACCATATAAAATTAATTCTATAGTTTACAAATTGCTATATTTTTAAAAATCTTGGGATTAATTCTAATTTCACAGATTTTTTTTTGACAACATAAAAAAAATTATCCTCTGTTGAGTGTTTGAAGGACAGTGACAACATATTTTAAGTGCCAAAATACACAATAAACAGATAAGACTTGTCATTTTTGAGATCGACAAGATTCTAACAATATTGACCTGAGTAAACAATGTGTCAAGATAGTCTCACGTAACAGAAACTTCATTGAACAATATAAAAGCTATTTTTAGATACTCTTTCTGTCTGCTTTCAAAATGATGAAGTGTTGGATCAAATCAGAGACAAAATAAGTTCAGTGTCTTTGCAGACATCCTAGAAGGCTCGTAAGTGACACAATGAAGACCTACAGTAGTTTTATTCTATGTTTGTTGTGTATCTCACAAGGTAAGACTATTTGCCAAACTATTATAGTTGTTAATTACAGGTATAGCCACATTTAATTATCAAATTCTTATCAATTGAAAAAATGACACCTAGACATGAGAAAATATAACCCCAGGACGTTTATCTTAGTACACCAATGTTCTTATAACAGAGCTATCCTGGAGTCGTCCTGCGCCCAGGGTCATTCTTCACTCCAGAGTCTTATATATATTAATATTTAGCACCGCGTCTTACTACTTGTTCGGGTTATACGCTTTAAGTACTAATTACGCTAATGGATTAGGAATTGGGAAGGTTTAATTAGAGGAAGTGAACCCGCATTTGCGTGGAGGTAGAGTGGAAAACCATTTAGGAAACCCACCCACCCCCAGTTCACCCGACCGAGATTCGAACCTCGATCTCCCGTCCTCAGCAGTCGAGCTAAACACGACAAGCGCGTTAGCCAACTACGCCACCGAGGCGGGTTACACTCCAGAGTCGAAGGTGGCTGCGTTATCTGAGAGCTTGTGATATTAATTGATCGCTCTTGTGTACCTGACGCCTATCGCAGACTTTGTCTTGAAATATGTGTAAAGAATGACCCTTGGCACAAGAGACTCCTGGATAGCTAAGTGTTAAGATCATCTGCCTACTAAGACAAAGGTCTTGGGTTCAATTCCTGGGCACAAGACGACTCTTGGATAGCTAAGTGTTAAGATCATCGGCCTACTAAGACAAAGGTCCCGGGTTCAATTCCTGTGTACAAGTGTCATTTTTCAATGTAAGGAATATTTTGATTAGGCTAAATCTTAGTTTATATTAGTAAGGATGGCCAGCACATTTACCTCAGTAGATTTATTTTTATATAAAAGGCTGGTAAACATATTTTTAATGTGATAGTGAATGCTTGTGTTTAATAATTTATTTCTATATTTATTAGCTGTTTGTTTTTTTAAATCTTTTCGAGTATCACTTAGGTAAGTGTGCTGGCTCTTCCTCTTCATTTAAACTAAGGTAAGATTATAGTGACTAAAACAATAACTATATTATTAGGTAAGTTTGCATACAAAATGTGAATGCAAACTTAATTAGCTTTAGTGTCGTACTTGAAAATATAATTTTATATCAAGCCTTTCACTGTGGTTTAAGGTTAGGAAGGCTGACTATTAACATATTTGGAGGACTCTAGTTTAGCCACAATTTTAAATAATCTAGAAGTGTATAACCCAAATGGGTAGTAAGAGACAGTGTTATATATATATATAAAATTTAGTATTTGTGTATGATTTATCTATAGTTGAATAATGACATATGGACATGGGAATCAAACCTAGGATCATTGGTTAAGTGTACCAATGATGTATATCTTAACTATTCAAGATTTTCCTGTGATAAGGGTAATTCATCACTTATAGTGTACGGCGAGAGTTTGTGACAGACGTGTAAGATTCATTAGAAATATTTTCACTGGTAGCTCAGAATATTAATAATAATAATATAATAATAATAATTAATAATAATAATAATAATAATAATAAATAATAATAATAATGATAATGATGATGATAATAATGATAATGATAATGATAATAATAATATAATAGTAAAATGTTCTCATTGTTGGCAACAAAAAAGAAAAAAAAATTTTCTTAAAGGCCCTTCCTTTATAAATTGATATGTAGTAAGACAGAGTGCAATAATGCTAACAATGTTTTTATGTAATTTTTCTAGCTCACAGCAAGGACTTTGTTGGAGTTCGAGAAAGTGAAGCTTTTGTCTTACAGATAAGTTCAAAAACCATAACTAGAGAATCTGTCACAAAATGTGAGCTGGTGACTCCAGATACCAAAATTTATCAGGTGTTTCCTACGACCAATCTGCCATTTTATGCGACCAACTTTACAAATTATTCGTCTTATGAAAAGACAACGTGTGCCGTCAGCATCTCTCCCTTGACGTCTAGTTTGACGGGTCTCTATCAACTGAAAGTCTATGAAAATAAAAATACTGCCGTAAATTCTACTTATTTAAGAGTTCAAGGTATTTTTTTGTTACATTTATCTTAATTTTACCATATGGACACCTGATTTTCACTGTTACATTTGATAAAGGACTGAACAAAACACATTTTAACTGATTGAATTCTTTAAACTCCTTATTTTGTTAGAGGAAGCAAAGCTAACAACTAAGACAAGACACTTATTTACAAATACTTAAGAGAATATTTAGTGAATATTTGATTCAGAACAAAACTGATTCTTAAATTATTTGGTAGGAATAAATCTCTAAAACTTGCATATATTTCATTAGATTTTTAATTGCCCTTTCAAGTCTCGAAAAATATTAAAACTATAACTTAAAATATGTGAGATAAATCATGCTCCTAAAAAATAAACTAATTAATCTACATGAGTTGCAACAAATGAGTATTTATTCGTCCAAAAGGTTTTTTTCTCCAATTTAATATTCTTATCTTGAGTGATTAATACATATTATATGATTACTGTCTCGAAGGTAGGACTGAAGGGAAGTTGAGTTAAGGTCCATACTTTAAAAAATTTTAAAACAAAAAAACCTTTTTGGCCAAATAAATAAAATACTATAACAGATACATTTAGTTTAATTTTCTACACACAGTCATTCAACCAGGTCTTGAGTTAATTTGTCATTGAACATCAATAAAAGGAAATAATTTCGCTCAAATTTTTTACTACCCTAACAAATATTCAATAAATTTAAGATTACTATGTTTAGAAAATTAAAATAAATATATTTACCAAAGGAATATTGTATTCCTATGCTTAGAAAATATAACAAAATGTATTTATTAAATTTGCTGCTCTAAGCAATTTTTATTTATTATTTATTAATTTATTCCCTCAAAGGTGACCTGGCGGTCTAGGGGTAAGGTGTCAGACTTCTATGCTGGCGGCCGGGGTTCAATCCTCGGTCCCGGCACAGATTTATCTGTTTACCAAACCCTTCCTTCACCTCTGACAAGACATCTTGTGAATGTGGGGAATGCCAGGCCTCCACCGTGGTTCGGATTCCACGTTAAACTGTAGGTCCTTCATTTCATCTCACTATCACCCTACATTACACAATAGCGTAAGTGCGTATAACCCGAACGGGTAGTAAGACGCGGTGCTAATAATAATAATAATAATAATTTATTTCTGATTTGTTTTGCAACGTTCAGTTCCAACGCCTCTATGGCCTCAACGCGGGATACGTGTAAGTGAAGGTGAAGATTTTTTTGTATACCTAAAGGCCAATATGACAAACATGACGGAATGTAGAGTGGTGTTTTTCGATGGCTCAAATATGACAGATATTTTGCTGTTAGAGAATAAAACGGACTCTTTCATCAAATACAAAGGAAGTGGCTACAAGCAAGGTATTTTTACATATCATTACATTTTTTTAAACATGTTTTAAAACATATACTTATACACTAAATATGGCCGATGTTGAGATGTAGTGAAGTCATAGTTTGAATCTCAACGGGGGCAAATTTCTTAGTCTCCACATGATAGATCATACATAGAGCAATTTTGGAAGGACCCCTTTTAAACAAAATAGTGACAATATGTTATGTAAAAATCCAATTTAGACAGTAAGGAACGTTTTTGACACTTATAAATGATACTCAAACAATTTTCATATATTTATATGTTGTACCATGTGATCTGCAGTGGTAATTTCTGATAATATCAATACTTATGAAATTATACTAATAATAAAGTAAAATATTATCAAAGTTGACCACAAAATAACATTTTCTAAGAGTTCCTACCAACATCCTACTGTAACTTTTAATATATACTATCAATACCCATGAAATAACACTAATTGTAATAATGTAGTAAAATGTTATTGTTGATAATGAATACCTTGTTGTTAAAACAAAATGTATATTATTGATTGTATGAGTAGAACAGGACTGATCCAGTCTCGAATTATCGAAAATTTAAATTATATGGAAAAGCTGGAAAAAATGAAAACATTTGCTTGTTATTTAATGTAAAAAGCACCTAATATATATATTTTAATTACATATTTCAAAAATAATTTCATAAATATAAATATATGTACATATTAATCATTAGAAATTGAAAAGAAAAAAACTTTAAATTTTTATTATTTATATTTTATTGCTGTTTTTCTACTATACCATACATTTTTCATCATATGTAAAAAGGACGTACAAATCGATAGTGCCAACTTCTCTGGATAGAGGGTGTCATGTGGTCAGCACAACAAACCCTTCGGTAAATTAACATATGAGTTTTAAAAATTCCTTTTTAGTACAGCATAAATTTGAGATGTTTCTGAATGTTTGGACACAATCTCAATAACATGGGATTTGCCATAGTAGAGAGCACTAAGGCCTTAGTCTTCCACCTCTTAGTGATCTCTTAGTTGTTTGAATCTTGGTCAAGGGCATTAAACAATAGATTTATCAGGCAGGACTTGATTGGTTTTCAAGTCCACTACAATCAGTAGATTGTAGGTACTATAGAAAAGAGAAGTGCCTCTGAGGTGTTGTTCTTAACCTTTTATTACCTTTGGCTCTCTAAATATCCTAAAATATTTTCGTGGCTCCCTAGTTTCTACCAGCATATGAATCATTAAGATTTATTCCAAAATAGTGGCGTTATTTATTGATTATAACTAAATGTATTTAATGAGACCTCTACTGTTGAACTCTTTCCACTAATTGGTCTATTTTGGCTTCAATTGTATTTCTTAGTGCTATTCATATGCAGGAGTCGATTCAGAGTCGATTTCGCTGCCTCATTTTATTATCTACCATCGTGGAAAATCTCTCTTAACATAAATAAGTAGAAACAAAAGGCAGAAAATGTTGAATGGCGTTGGTAAACAGATTTGTACTATCCCTGATATCTATTATCCGTGCTTCCCCTCCCCTCCATTACTCCAAAAAAATCGAGAGTCTACTGTACTTACATGCTTACGATCATCGAATTCTTTATTCCTAAACGTAAAATTTAAGATGATTGACTTCAATAATAAGCAAATAACATTTTAAATTATTTTTTTCAAGGCTCCCAAAAAACCTTTTGCGGCCCCCCACTTAAGAATCGCTGGTATAGAGCATACTTCATACCCATAGTTACATATGCAGTGGAAACTCGGACTTTGGATAAAAGAGAAACAAGGAAAGGGGAGGCCGTGGGAATAAAGTTTTCTGAGATCATGGGATCATGCTAGCTAACACAAGAATAGATAGGATTAGGAATGAAGATGTACGGTCAAGAGTTGGGGTACATGAGATAGTTGAGGAAGTTAGGTTGAGATGGTATGGACACGTAATGAGGATGGAAGGGAGAGGATTCCGAGAAGATTAATGGATATTAAGTATGTATAGGGAAGAGACCGCAAAGGAGATCAAGGAAGATCAAGGAAGAGATGGGAGGAACAGATAGCAGCAAGTGTGCAAGTGAGAGGAGGAGAGTGGAAGAGAGTGTAGTGGAAGGGCAGAGGGAGATGGAGGCATTTTACTAAATAAACCCATCACAGGTTGGAAACAGTTGATGGTGGTGATGGTGAGTAGGGGTGTGTGACACTTCGAAATGTTGAAGTCTAAAAATAATCTCCTTTGCTTCGATTTTGACCCCCCCCCCCCCCCATTAACCTTTGCATCTTTGAAATGTTTCAAAGGAAGAAAAAAAACTTCAATAAGATATTAGGAAGAGATTTGAAATATCTCACTAAATATGACATATTCAATATACAATAATTTTACGAACAGTTACTGTTTAACGCTTACTAGAGATTAGTTGACATGTATACTGTAAGCCTAGCTAAATTCAGATTTGTCAGCATAAAATAATAGTGTACTCTATTTTTTTACTCTAAATCTTTCTTTTTAACTAGATGCATTTAAATGGATAATCAAAATTTATAAGTATTCATATGTGACAGAAAAAAACACCTTATCTTTGACTTCAACTTTGCTTTGAATATTTCAAGCTTCTGTTTGACTTCGCATCTAAAAAAGTGACCTTTACACACTTACCTAAAAATCTTTATTCTAATTCTTTAATCATATTGTACTTGGTGTGTTCATTAGGTGAGTGTGGATTTCGAGCTTCGGGTGTGACAGTTGCCAACACTGGAACCTGGTCTATTTATACCTTTAATAGCTCAAACCATTCATATGTTGCTGATATGGATATTACTGTGTTCAGTAAGTAAATACGAAACCCAGGCATTACATTCAAACTCAGGACGTTTGGCTGAGTGCACCAATGAATTATCTTCTTGAGGTCCTGGGTTCGATTCCCGTGTCAAGGTATCATTTTCAATTTGTATTTAAATATTTGGGAATCGGCCAACTGTACCAAATGTAAATTTCAATGTGTTACCTGCTTCAATGGCAGCATGGTCTAACGCGCTACTCTAGACTGCCGATCAGGAGGAGACCGAGGTTCGAATCTTGGTCGGGTGTACTGGGTGTGGTTTTCCCAAAATGGTTTTCCACTCTCGCTTCACGCAAATACGGGTACATTTACTATGTAAATATAACCTTCCTAATCCCTAAAACCACTAGCAAAATTAGTGTGTGAGCATATAACCTGAACAAGTAGTAGTAAGGTATAATTTAGAAGAAATGTATAATATGAATAAATGTAAAGGGAAAGTGTGAAACCATTTCAGTAAAAACACTCCTTAAAACACCTGACTACGCTTTGTACTCCTATTGCTCCATCAACTGCAATCTACTAGTCTATTGCGAGAGGGGTGCCTTAGACTTTACGACCACATATGTGAGCTATTGGTCGCCTTGTGTAGACAATAAAATTAAATATCAATATTTAAACATTAACCATAAACATATTCTCTAATGAACATTAACCTCATATTATTTTTATTTTTTTTTACAGACGAAACTTACAATATATGGACCAATGAACTTCTTTTAGGATCCAACAGCAATACTTATGTCAACCCAGAAGGAATTAAGTATTGTCTGACTAAAGATTCTGATGGAATTTTTTCCAAAATTGAGGTGAAATAATTAATTTAACTGTTTAATTGTGTTTCACAGCACGAGTAGACTTTTGAAATGAACAATCAACGATATGTATAATAGGCCTGGGCGGGATCCCAAGCTTCGTATAAAATTCGAGAAATCGGATGTTCACTAAACTTGGACGGGAAAAAATGATGTCCCGGAATTTTTTAGGAAAAATTAATATAAAAATAGTTTCATTTAAAAGACCATTTATCAATATCTAACCACACTATGCTACATATAATTGATGCTAACTTTTATTCCGGAATAGAGTTAAGGCAGAATTGTTTATCACAAAATAATTAAAGAAGTGGCTTTTAAATATCAAAGTATGCACAGTATAAAATATGTTAATGTTATTTTTTGGAATGACATCCATTTTCTTTTGTATTATAGATAGTAACAGTTGGATTAACTAATATTTTTGGAGTCCAACAAAGCCTTTTTGCAAGAGGTTTACTAACTATATTGTAAGAGGTAACTAAAAGCTGATTTTGGTAGGAAGAATAGTAGAAAGTAGTTACTAACATTACTAAAACAATTTTAATATATTCATACATCAAGTCTTGTCACTTTTGATAGACATAATTAATACCTATAGAATAACATAAATAGTATATTTAAATGTTATCAATTTTGGACGCAGCTAAATGTGTTTGAATTTTCTCTACCGTTCTTCCAACCAAAATCAGGATAGACACACTGACTGACTCAGTTGAGAAATGTTATTGATATTCTTATGGACAAGACTGTGGCTCACTTTTATTTATTCAGATTTTATTATTTAAGAACTTTTTTAGTGAATTTTTATGTTTGGGATTTATTTAATTAAAAATATACAATTTATAATAGTCATTAGGCCTAGGTTTTTTTTTACCTTAACTCACACTTGTTAAAACAAAACAATATCTGGTTTTTATTTGGAAAAATTGAAACTTAAAAAAAAAATGTTGAGTGTACAAATGTTTTTCTTTGAAAAATTCTACAAGATTATAAATTTAAATTTATTGTTCATACCTACAACTGCAAACAATTCATAGTTTTCATCCCATTTTCTAACCCTATCAAAAATATTCCTAACAGTATCACCTTAGTATATTTTAACTTGAAACAATAAAATTTGATCCCTTTTTGATCAAATTGCAAAAAAGCTTCTATTTTTTTTTTAATGAATGAGAAGGTTTTATTTTTTTAAACCCATTTATCATCCTGTTCCTGCGGAAAATTGTTATTTCCTGCCCAAAAATTTCCCAAGTCAAAATGTAATTCCTGCACAGGCCTAATATATATAAAACATGTGTCTTACTGCCGGAGAGTGGTAAACCATTTTGGGAAAACCACCCTCAGTACACCCGACCAGGATCAAACCACGATCTCTTGGTCGATGGCAGTTTAGTCTATTGTGAGAGTGACGCCTTAGACCCTGTTACAATTTTAATAAAAATGGTATATTATTGAAATTTCTATATTTTGTTTCTTACTACAAATTAAGCTGCCTTCACATTTTATCCTAAATGGTGTAGTGATGAGAATTGTAGGATTTTGATGAAGTGTCCTCACTTTTGCATGTAGGAAGAGACGTAAAACTATTCAGGAAAATCCCCTCATAATGGCCAACCAGGACTCAAGCTGCTGACCTCTCCACCAACAGAAAACCAAACAATACGAGACTGTCTCCTTTATGTACATTCCCATCGGTGTGAACCTTATCTAGATTATTGTAATTATTGGATTCTATCAGTATGCTACTGCCTGCTCTATTTATGCATAAATAGAGCCCTATGGATTACTCTGACCAGGAAGATTGGAATTTAAACCTGTCCATATATCGGTTTTACAAATTCCCTCCAGGCTATTTATTACTGGCTCAGTATCGCTTAGCCTTTTACTTTAGTTAAACCATTGATAACCTTTTGTTAAAACACCTAATTTAAAAACATAAGTTTATGATAGTAAAATGTATTGCTTTCAGAAAAAGAACTGTGTTTCGAGTATTATTAGTCCTGTGACGGACCACGATGCCGGAAACTATAGCTACAGAATTGCTCTTGATGGAAGAATGAGAGAAGTAGACACGACACTGATTCTCTCTGTCCACCAAGGTAATAATCTCTGATGGCATTGTCCCACAATGTGTATGAATATTATTATTATTATATTATTATTATATTTATTATTATTATTATTATTATATTATTATTATTATTACTATTCACCACATCTTACTACCCATTCGTGTTGTACGCACTTATACTAATATATAATGGAGAGTGATTGTGAGATGAAATGGAGGATCTACATTTAACGTGGGATCCGAACCACGGTGGAGGCCTGGCATTCCACACATTCACAAGTTCTACTTCTCTCCCTGACTGTGAAACACCTTCCCAACCAAACTGCACACTTCACAAACCACATCAAAGAATAGCAAACAGTTCATTCATCATCAGGGACAAAAAAAAAATCAAATAAATATCCCTTTACAAAGTACTCAAAATTGATGAGCCTATAATTCTGTCATTCTTGTTTGAACCTACCCGCCTCGGTGGCGTAGTTGGCTAACGCACTTGTCGTGTTGAGCTCGACTACTGAGGACGGGGAGATCGAGGTTCGAATTTCGGTCGGGTGAACTGGGGGTGGTTTTTCCTAAATGGTTTTCCACTCTCCCTCCACGCAAATGTGGGTTCACTTCCTCTAATTCAACCTTCCCAATTCCTAAATCCATTAACGTAATTAGTACTTAAAGCGTATAACCCGAACGGGTAGTAAGACGCGGTGCTAAATATTATTATTAATATTGTTTGAACCTGGCGTATATTTAAAACTCTAAAGCTTGGCTCAACATCCTAAATTTGAGTACTTGCAGATCTATACTAATGATACAAATATTAAAAACTTGGTTAGCTCAGTTTAAAATCATGCAGGCAAATCATCTAGGTTCACTTTTTATATCTGTCATTTTCCAAATTTATAATAATTATATTATATCATCAAACAGATTTTTATATACAATTTCAAAAGTTTCCATTTTCCAATCATATGTTAGGGAATATGCACTAAAATAAAATAATTTATTTACAAAAGGTAAAAATTAACACTGTTACATAATATATAGCCATTTGTTGGGATTATACTTAATTTAAATTAAATGTGTTTAAATTTGACACTTGGACATGTGAATCGAACTCGGGACTTATGTTTTAGTTCATCGCTGCCCTACTATGGGACCATTCCTGGTTAGCTCAGTGGTAAGAATAATTGTGCATTAAGCCGAAAGTCTAGGGGTTCAATTCCCATGTTCAGGTGTAATTTTTCAACTGATTGAATTTAAAATAATTTACATTTACATAATTTTCTGTTTCCAGCCTGGGTCAGTTTTTCCCCTACCAGCAGGCTAGGCCTGTCGTAGCTTCATATGCCTTATAATATAACTTAAGACTATGACAAGCACAACATCAAGTCCCCGACTGTTAATTTATCAATATGAAGGGGTAACCCCATATTTTCATCAATGATAAATTTTCAGTCATGTCTGGAACCAAACTCAGGACCCTTAGCTCAGTAGGCAGACACACTACCAACTAAGCTAAGGTATCAGATAATTTAAAATAATGTATTTCCAAAATTGTGTTTTAGGTTAATTTTATTCTTTTCTGTTGAATATTGTAGATGATAAGCCAAGTGAAACATACAAGGAAGTGAAAACACTCATAACCAAGTCGGAATCGGGCGAATGGAATCTTCTTTGCCGCATGCTGATCGGCGATAATAGCGATGAGGCGTCATTCTGCCGCTTTCTCCACCCTAACGGGACGGGTCTTCTGATGACAGACGGAGTTGGTAACAGCCAGTACAGCTACTACGGTGAAGGCCTTAACTCCAAATTATACAGAGACTGTGGAATCACCATCCACAAACCAACTGTGGCGGATAATGGCGTTTGGAACTGTTACATTTATTGGAACGAAAAACTGAGGATAGGAAGACTGCAAGTTAATACTCTGAATGGTTTGTAATAGGGACAGGACTGTCAAATACTCAAACCTTAGAATTTCTCAAATTATTGAGGAACTCCGAGAAAATATTGTATTCAAGATTTGAAAAAATATATAATTATTTTTTAAAATCTTGTATTTAAAATCGTTTTAGAGCTATAATAGTTCATATTTGTGGGTAAGCCCAATATAATTTTGGGACAAACCTAACAACCAAACCCCAGACCATTAATTTAACACTAAACTGCATATATGACTTATAATGAATGCATCACAGTAAAAAATTATAATATTAAATTATACTCCATCAGCTAAAGTTGATTGGGCTTCAAGTACTTAAAATACAAGCTTATTGAAGTTAAAAAATAAGGTTTTATAAAAAGAAGCTATGATTTATCTATATTATAAATTATAACATACAGCATAGATAAATAAATGAAGTACTAAATAACTGTTTAACATTGCTCCCAACATGATTGGCTGGCAGGAATACGTTCACTTCATGTAACATAACAGGAAAGTTTTTCCTTGTACAACGCTTACGTTGCGTGAATGTCACACCAACATTAAGTTGAAGTGCATAGTAAGGATTTCAATATAAAACATAAGTATAACCTTTATGTTACGATATATGAACATTAAGTTTATCCTGATTTAGCATGATGTGGTAAACTAATGTGAGTAACTCCTTAATGCTCTCGGCTATGGGAGAACCCGTCTTACCCCACTATTTTTTGTTTAAAATTGCCACCACTTTGTTTCAGATGGCTTCATACAACCGATACGTTCAAGAGTGTCTGGTAGTGCTAATATGGTAGTGATGGAAAGTACAATTTTGGAACTTTATTGCCAGATAGATGCCATATTGGATTATTGTTGGTTCTTGCGGCCCAACGGCTCTCATTTTGTACCTGATTATGACGCTGCCAACTTGAATCTGGGCAAGTGCAGTGCCAGAACTGTACAAATGAACAGGAACGACAGTGGGGAATGGGTGTGTAATATGGGGATCATGGGACACCCTGAGGGAGATTCGAAACATAGCTTCAATGTCACTGTCGCAAGTATGTGATGCTTTTTTTTTATATATGTTTAGAGTACAACCTCGATCACCGAATCACTTGGGACTAGGCCACAGACAAGGTATGCACCATACATAGAGCCTTACGGAAGTTTCATTGCACTCCTTGACCCAGGTTGAGTCCTTGTGCACTGGGGAGTGCTAGTTGCAATCCTCAATATAACAACACTTCCAAGAGAAACAACTCACTTTCAAATTGTTTGTTTTAAAGGGTTGGTGGTCCGAACACACTAGTTCAGCAACCAGCAATCCCATCCCCTCCTTTTCCCTAATTCACCTTTGTAACACCTTTTAAAGAACCAACCTTTTCATATAAGTAACTGGTCAACATTATTTGAATATTTATTTTTTACAACTAGACAATTTGTAAAAATAAAAAAATAGGACCATATTATTATAGGTTTTCTTTTTAATTTACAATCTTAGTAGGCTCATTTGTTGAGTTGGTTTATGGGGAAAAGGGCAGGGTCACTACCTGAACCTAGCTTTGGGAAAGCCAGTTTATCGACACTAAAAGGCAACTTTAGTCTGCTCTCGAGTAAAACCATCTTTAAAGTGAAGTGTTTTTTTTAATAAATTTCTGTTTGATAGCGATGTTGTCACTTGGGACTCTAAGTAGTGATCCCCCTGTTGAAGAACTCGAGTTCTCCCAACGAGCGCAGTCATTTTAACCTGGAGGCTGTGGGTCTGGTGTATACCTTGTCTTTGAGCTAGAAACTATCTGGTTATCAGGAGGGACAATTATTCAAGAAATTATTTATTTTAACACATTCATGATGCAATCACATACAACAAAATTGTAATGTGTAAAAATTTAGTTTATTGTAAGATATTACTACATTTTATAACTTTACTGTAGTTTTGTTAAATAGATATATGCGTCAACGAATTCCAAACATATTCTGATCATAGTGTGTCATGTTTTAAAAAAACTCAAAAAGTGTATTTTGGCTTGTCGAAGTAAATCATTTCTTTTTTTTCTCTTGTTTGGTTGAATCACCTGTTGCCGGCCCGTCCTATCCCCCATTACATTGTATTGCAATACAGTATTGTAATGGTTTTAAACAGGGCTGGAAACTGTAAGATCAAGGTTGTACTATATTTTATTTTAAGAATGGGGATGTAAAAATTTACATGATAAAATTATTATTGTTATTATTATTATTATTATTGTTTTGTTGTTGTTGTTGTTGTTTAAGATCCTGAAGTTTCTCAAAATGTGTTTTTATGAACTTAAATATTTTTTCAGAGAGTTATTAAAATTCCTATCAAATAAATTTAAAATTAATTATAATCTTTTTGAATTACAAAACATATACAAAATTAAACGAAATTAAAAAGGTATGCAAAATCACTACTTGACTTCTTAATTGTAACAGGTCAATCTTGTTGAGTTAAATGTGAATTATTTATATTAAAACTCTATTTATAACATTATTATTACATTTCAGTTTGAAGCATACCCAAAAGATTGTAAAATATTGACCTTTACGCACTACTAATTTCAAATATATGCTACAGAATTTTTTCAAACTATGATATTTAAAAAATATTATATAATAAAGAAAACAACAAATAATATATATTTTCTTGAAAATTATTTCTGTACTTTATTCTCAGTTTCAAGATTGATGGCGAAAACTCCCCACCAAAAAGCAAAATTAAAAGAGAGCACTACAATTCACTGTGCCACTGCACCTGCCGCTAAAACTCTTAGCTATTGTCGCTTTGTCAGGCCTGATGGGGTTGGCGTCAGTCCAGCCAGAACTTCCAGGTATACCATTTTAAAATAATCACTATGAAGCTATGATATTAATTTAGCTTTCAAATAGGGATGGGATCTCAAATCCTTAAAGAGTATTCGAGATTTTAATATTCGAGAAAGTGTGGCTTCAAACTCAAAACCTTAAAAAAAAAAAAAAAAAAAGTGAAATTTGTTTTAGAGCTTTAATACTGCTTATTGGTGGTTCAAAACCATTTATAACTATAGGATGAACTTAACAATCAGCCCCCAGACTGGTAATTTAATACTTAACCGAATGTATGAATGTTATAATGAATGCATTTTAGCAAAATTTGTATTTTCTATTATTTTCTTAAATTTTTCCTTATGTTTATAATTTTTTCCAAGATTTGGATTTAAATTTAGATTTGGGAATTGAAGGTAAATTGGAGATTTGGATTCGTAAAATAGTGGATTCGACCCATCTCTACTATTGAACATGTAATTCAAAGTACACGTTTTAAAGACAAATCAAAATATATCGCTATCTTCAGAGAAAAGTATTTTATAGCAATGTGGAAGTTTATATTGTTATTTTTCTCAAATAAATTTCTCTTTTTCAAGTAACTTTCAAATAATCTAACGTGATCATATTAAAGTTCAATTAGTGACATATAACATTTGGCAGATGCGTATTAATTGAATCCTATTCATATTTTGTTTTATGAATTTTTCTTTACATCCATTACTGTTTCCAACCTGTGGCCTGGGTCAGTTTTTTTATTCAAGCCTTATATTTTTCCACTTCTGGCTGGCTAGTCCTGTCGTAGCTTCATATGCCTCATAATCTACTAGGACAAGCACAACATCCAGTCCCAGGCCAGTAATTCATCACTGTGAAAGGGGGATCCCACATTTCACCAATTATAATTTTTTTGACCATACCGGGAATTGAAACCGAGACCTTTAACTCAATAGACAGACACATTACCTACAGAGCTAAAGTGTTGGATAGTTAAAATATTAAAGTGTGCATAAGTAAATGAGGGTTTTAAGTGTTTTTACTTTTTATTTGTGCTTCATTTTTAAAAATTCTATTGTGATAATTTAAGGACAAGTCTGAAAATGTGTATTCTAGTGTTGTTGTTCGTGCAAGTGTGTGAGACAATCAATCATGTTTGCAGGACCATCTTAGATCGATATACAAGCACTGGCGGAAGTCTGGAAAAAGGAGATTGCATGTTGACGATCAACGAGGTGACTTCAAGGGATTTCGGTCATTGGAGGTGTGCGGCTATAATTCAGGGGGAGTATGAGGAGATTTATGATCGCTTCACTCTCTTCCAGTCTGAAGGTGAGCAAAATGGGAAGGTTGTATTTACCTAGTCCGGGGAATGAAGGGAAACTTAGTTCGTGTAGGCAGTGTAACTAGCTTTTGTCTATCTTAACAAATGAGACAGGATAAAGAAGAAATATTTTAAAGAACTACACCAGTGTTTGCTTGGAAATTGGATGAAAAATACAATTGTGGAAAAAATCTTCGTTATAGAAAGCAAGGATCAAACTCTGTGTCTTTCATTTCAAAATCAGCCTTAGCAAAATTGGTTTGAAACTTTGTCAATGAGCTCTACTATATCCATTACTGTTTCCAGACTGTGGCCTGAGTCAGTATTTTATTCAAGCTCTATATTTTCCACTATCGACTTGCTAGGCCCGTCTTAGCTTCATTGCTTTATAATATAACTTAAGACTAAGATGGTCATAACATCCAGCCCCCAGCCATCAATTTATCAATATTGAAAAGGTAAACCTGTATTTTCATCAATGATACATTTTCAGCCATGCCGGGAATCAAACCGGGACCCTTAGCTCAGTAGACAGACACGCTACCGACTGAGCTAACCTGTCGGACTGTCAAATGAGCTATTTGTTTCAACTTAGGGTGGTCAAACACTTTGAAATATTTAGAAACTTTATTATTTTCTTCTGTCCAAATATAGATGACAGACCCATAAACACAGCAGCAATCAGCGGCATTTCCGTTGGAGTGGCAGCGTTGGTCGCAAGTGTCGCCTTTATTGTGTACTATATAATAAAGAGGAACAGGCGACGATTCATGCAACGTCTTGACCAACCTGGTGACAACATTGTGAGTACAATACACAGAGCCAGATTTAGAGCTGTGGAAGCTCCGGAGCTCTAACAATAAACAAATCATTTTTCTTTTCAACCTTTTGATATTTTATTTCAATACAAAATATTAACTGAATATAAAAGAGTTAATGTGTTAAATTAGGGAATATAGTTTTATCACAAGAGCTTAGATGTGTTTGAAACAAACATTGTGTGTGTGTGTGTATATACATGCGTATATATATATATATATATATATATATATATTATCTTTATATAAATGGCAGAAAATAATGCCAAAACCTTTTTTTTGCGACAGTTTGTGGAGGCTCTGAGGTGTTAGCTCCTTAAATCCGGGCCTGATCTTAAGACAACATTTTGTTCAATACACAAACCTTTGTTTAGAAAATATATTTTAAATATTCTAAATTGATAAATTTTGTGTTTCTAGTCCGTGACATCTTCTGGCGCAAACTCCAATGATGGAATTCAAATAACTCAAAGAGAAAATCATGAGATGAGTCAACTGAATATTGCTAATCGCACTTATTCATGAGATGTTTGAGGAGTAGAAACCACTATATAAAACTGAGTAAACATAAAATACTCAGCTCTACAATGATTACAAAAGTGATGACAATATTCCTAGTCTATTTTTTTCATGTGTTAACTAGATTTTCTGTGATTTATTCATCTTTGGTAAGGAAATCTGAAATATTCATAAAGGGAATGTATGTTGTGTTAACTTGACTAATAATTTATTATATTTTCAAGTTTTTGCTTCAGGACAAACAATTTATCCTATTTCAAGAAAATTAATCTATATTTTATCACTATAGCTTTTAGTGGTTTATGCTATTTTGTAAAAGCTTATTGATTTGATTTTATTATAGCTATTTATCTGTGCTAATGATATTATAATATTATTTTAATCAATGTAAACATATCATTTGTATCCCATCATTATTATAAAGTTCATAAAAAACAAATATATATATATATATAGGCCTATATATAAAAACAGAAAAATAGGAACATGGAAAAGGAATTATCAACTTTGAGGATAAACACTAGAAATTGATCTGTTAAATGTGAATATATTATGTATTGGTATATTGTCTTTGTTTTGAATTTTGTCATTACTTTTTTGTTTAGCTTAACTAGCACATGCTTAAATATCACATCATCCCTAAAACTATTTTCTTTTATTGATTTTTTTAAGTTATATAAATTAAAGTGATTAACTAGACACATAAATTTAAATTCTAGGCCAAGCTAGATCATCTGAATAAAGAATAAATAACACACATTTAAATTGCATTTTTTCCCCTCCTTGGGATATATCATATACACCAGTATCACTTGAAATAAGTAAAATATGGTCCAATTTTTATAAATATAGCCTTACCTAACAATTAGAAAAATTACTTAATTTACCTTCATGTATTCATACGTCAAGTCATGTGATCTACAGCAGTCACTTTTGATAGATATTATCAATACCTATTAAATAACACTAATAATATAGCCAAATGTTACAGTTGACCACACAAAAAAAGCTTGTTTTCTAAAAGGTGGTTCCTATTAAAATTGGACTGTACCACCAAAAAAAACCTTTTGCAGACAGGTGTCAAATCAGTGACTCCCCAATTCTTTTAATTGAAAAATGAGACCTGGACACAGGAATCAAATGGGTTTGATTCCTCCCATGTTCAGGTCTCATTTTTCAATAAAGGAATAAAATATTTATCTTTGGCAAATAACGTAATTAATAAATATAATAGCTTGGCTATTCGATCCATCATTTACTCCCAAGTCAAAACTTAGGAAAACTGCACACACCTATTTTTATTTATGTATTTATTTTTATATTTGAGGTATTTAATGTGCACTTTTTGAACTAACTGATTATATCAGCACATGAGAATTTCTATGAGCGAGAGCGAAAGGGCCAATCAATTTTGCCAGGAAAGGTATTTTAACATCTTCCAGGATTCTTGAACATGCCACAAATATCAGGAGACCGGCGGCTTTACTTCCCCTATGAAGGAAGCTGTGCTATCGATTTTTGTAGCTCAAGAAAAATCTGTCGACCTTGGCTGGGTTTTAACCAGTCAACATTTAGTCCTGGAGTGAGCACTTTACCCCAAAACCACTGAGCTCAACAACACTCTTACTAATCAGTGTAAAGTTACTCATGCGTATTTGATATAATCCTTTGTAAATGTGATAAACTCTCAGTTAAAGCTGTGTAAACCTATAATAAAGGAAATGTAAAGAACCAATGTTAATGCAAGTCTGTTACTGATTAAATTAATTTCAAACAAGATACCCCCTTTGACCACAACAAGAAAGCTTAGACTGTATACAAGAAAGGAAATCAAATTTCACAATCTCAATGAGGTTTTTCAGTAAGTGTAAAACTATTCTCCGATGATACCTCACAAAACCTTTTTATTTTCCAGCTAGTATAACTGTACTGAGCTATACTCAGCTGGTCTAATGTTGAACTATCCTTCTAATTGTCATTAGAACTAGATAAATCAAGATATTGGTGAACATATATTTGGTGGGTGTTATTTTATTTAAATTAGGAAGTTGTTGATCGGCGGAGCAAAGTATATCCTAATGGACAATGGCCATTATCAAAAGATCTCACCTCTATCATTTCATGAAGGCATGGTGTATAAACTTCAACAACCTTCTTTAATTTATTTTATATGCTACATGACATTAAACGAATGTTCGGGTTTAACACATGGGAGGGCAAAAATGTTTAGTTAAATTGAAGTACAGTAGATCCTTTTCCATAGAACCTAGAGTATAATTTGAATTTGAAAAAAAAAAAAAAAATAATAATAATAATAATAATGCTAACATACAAATTACTCAAAGCAAATCATACTAACCCAATCTCCCGAGTTAAACTTAGGAGCGTAAGCCACTACACAAGTTTTGTGATTCATAGGAAAATACAATATTTAATATACTATTTTTACTATGATCAATATTTACTTTATATTATGGAAGCTATTGGGATGTACTAATTTTTATTAGTCTATTTAAAACTAGCTATTAACAACAGTCTATAAAAGTAGAGCTACCTTGAGTTGGATTAACAGTAAAGGAGCCAGCTTTAGTGTGGAGAGAAAATAGAAAAACACAGGGCCGTCCTTATGGGTATGCAAATTATATGGCTGCACAGGACCCGACGATTTGGGGGGTTCTGCACTTGTTTAAGTGACAGAGGGTAAAACAAACTTGGTTGGGAAATGTGTGCATGCACGCTCTTAAACTGCTTGTATAGATGATCTAGCAAATATTGTCAGACTTTAAAAACAAAACATAATTATGAGGTCTGACACATTGAGCAAGTTATTCATTTTAACTCCACCAATTTGCATTTGTCTGTCTATCTGTGGTGAATATGTATCACAATAAACTTTGAATATAAGGCTATTAAATAATTTAATTCTAACTTGGCACAGTTGTACTTTGTACCTTTATACAGATCAAGATCGTTGGGAATAAAATCGACCATTATATGAATAAAAACATGGCTTCTAGCATTGCGTATTATTATCTTGTGCATTTACTTTCTAGATCATTTCCTGATAAATAAGCCACCTTATACAGCTGAAAATTGGTATGTAGGCGCTAACTACTGTAATACTATTAACCAAAAATTCAGTTGTTTAATATAATTTTTGGGTAGGTGAGAGGTGGACAGATAATTGGGGTCTGCTAAGGGCAGCCCTGAAAAAACATCCCTGTTTGTAATATACTTTGGCGGGAGTTTTCACCTACATCGAGATGGAGCTAGGGATTCTTAAATAATAAGGCAGATGCACATTTGACTAAGCTAGAGTATTGAACAAAATTTGTCTAAAAACTAGATTATTTCCAATAATGAAAACATTTTTTTTTTCTGTTTAATTAAATTACTCACCATTTAGTTCTTATTGTCAAAAATTTTAAGCTTATTTTGGGTAGGCAGACCTTTTAGTAACATACTTACTTGCGTTAAATATATCGATAAACAAAGCATGACTTATCTTTTAAAAAATACATAAATTAATAGCTCATACAGTTTTTTTTATACTGTTCCTTTTATGTGTGAAAGAGAAAAATAAATACCCGAAAGTTTCTTTCTCTATTGATCAATACTGTGCAGATGAGAGCGATGCCATTTCGTACACTACGTCCCTCTGATGGTCTGGACCAGTGATCATTTAACAGCAAACAGGTGCGAAAGAGCATGAAAGTTTTGATAAAATTGTTACAAAATTCTAAACAAATAAAGGTGTATTTTTCGTTTTTCAAAAGTTAGGCTAGTTTTGTTGCGTTTTACATCCTCTATGAGCGCCTTCTCACTTTGTTGCTTCCAAATGTTTATCCTCTTTGTAATCGAAATGATCAACCAATAGGAAAGATCTTCTTCGTGGTGCAATTTGTGGCAGGCTTCCATTGTGTTGATATCACAAGAAATTTTTTGTTAGATATTTATAAACTTATTCAAGGTAACGTATATGTGATATTAGTAAAATGAGTGATCTGGATATAACTTTAAAATATATAGAGTACTATAATCTAAAAATGTGCATCTTCTCAATTCAATTAAATTCCTAGGCTAATGTAACGCCATTTATTTATTAATGCCATACTAACAACCCGATTATAAATAATTTGAATTTATTGTTTAAATATTTTTTAATAATTGGCTCCTTTTGGTAATTTGAAATATAAGAGCATTCCTTTTGGCTTCGTTGTTCAGATTGACCATTTATAGGAAAGAATTATTAAAAACTATTCAGTCCACAATTAAACTTTTGTCTAGGACAAATGTGTCATTTGAACGACGTGAATACTTTGAAAAAATATACATGCTACTCAAATTCGGTTGAAAGCTGAGATGAACATTTGCAATGAATTTCGTTATTGATATAATCTAACCCGCCTCGGTGGCGTAGTTGGCTAAGCGCTTGTGTTGAGCTCGACTGCTGAGGACGGGGAGATCGAGGTTCGAATCTCGGTCGGGTGAACTGGGGGGGGATTCCTAAATGGTTTTCCACTCTCCCTCCACGCAAATGCGGGTTCACTTCCTCTAATTCAACCTTACCAATTCCCAATCCATTAGCGTAATTAGTACTTAAAGCGTATAACTCGAACGGGTAGTAAGACACGGTGCTATTTTTTTTTTCATATAATCTACAAGTAAGGAAGTTATTACTCAAAATATTGGGCCTTCCCAAAAAGCAACATTTTAAGCAGTTTGAGAAAAAAGAGAATCAAAACATTTTCACGTTTAAAAAATATATAATATATATATATATATTTTGGTATAGTACGCTTTATTCGTCCCATTCTCGTTCTTTTCTCTATTAAAATGGTTGGCTAGGTACTCATATTAGACATAATTTTTTTCAAACATGAACAAGGTAGACTAGAATTTGAATTGAAGGAGGAAAAAAAAACCATAATAACTTTAAATTAGATAAGATAAAGTTCCTTTCATCTAAGTACACACATCAGATAACTTTATTGTCATAATAAGACAAATTTAATTTATATATTTTTTCCATTTATTTGAGGTATTTAACATAAGCACTTTCTGATTTGACTGATTATATCACTGCATGACTTTTAACTAACTTAAATCTAGAACAGACACAACATCCAGCCCCCGGCCATTAACTCATCACTGTCAGACTCAAAATCCAGCCCCGGCTGTTAATTCATCATTGTGAAAGGAGAAACCCACATTTTAACAATGATAAATTTTTCGGCCATGCTAGGAATTGAACCCAGGACCCTTAGTTTGGTAGACAGACACGCTACCAACCAAGCTATGGTGTTGAACAGTATATATATATTTATTATTTGGACACCTTCCTAACCCACTTTAACATAACATTTCATGTGTTATTAAATTAAATTTATAATCTATATGAACATTTAATGACATTTGTCTGTTTGTCTTCCATAAGCATTTCGTGATATTTACCTCAGGCAGAGGTAGCCCCTGTGCATATAAACATATACACCTAGTCTGGAATTTTAAATTTTTCATCAATCTCAAATTTATCAAAAACTATCAGAAGAACCATAATGAGTTTTTTTTTCTGCCTTTTTGAAGTAAAGAAAAGCATTGCTGGGGTAGCCTGAAATTTCATTGTGGTTACCACAGGTAATGCCGGGTACTGTTGCTATTTATATAAAATAAAGAAATTAATGTAGTAATTAAACATCAAGTGGTACACGTCATTTAGGGCACAATCACAAATTAATCACAAAGCATCACAGGAAAGATGCACATCATAGTCAAATTTACATAACGTCAGAGAGCCCCATTGGGGCTGGTGTTCGTATTATTTATGTCATTTATATTCTATGTTTATACATGGTATTCCTACTTATCGCGACAAACAATAAAATCCAAACAAACACCCAGAAGTTACATTGATTGTGTGGTTTCGCTTAACCTAAATTTTAATTACATCAGAAATTTTCTTAAAGGTCTTTTCTTCTTCTTTATTGATTAGCTGAGTATTTATTGTCTGCTTGCTTAACTTTTTCATTAGTTAGCACGGTTATGTGATTAGGATATGAGTTATGTAGATGTGATAAAAATGGCTAAAGGACTAATTTGGATACTGAGCCTACAGACTATTTAGATGAGGCATAAATGGTCCACATTAGACGTATCACACACATCATATTTCAGTTTTTTTTTTTTTTACATTATTTTTAATGAGACTGCATTCAACTATCCACATCTCATGCATCATACTTTGGAACTTCCGATCAAGATACAAAGAGGCAGATTCAAATGTGATCCGTACGATGTGTGTGGATGACATCACCTATAAACTTAGCATGAAACATACAAAAATATTTGGATCACATGAGCCATATTAAAATATTAGAAAATCTTTAGGTCATTTTCTAAAAAATCTAGGTATAACGTATGGTACTATCCATACTCTAACATTTTCTTGTTTTGTTGTGTAGCAGATACTCTCTTTCTCTCTCTCTCTTGTTAGTCTTCTTCCAAAGCAACTAACAAGTTCATCCCCACTATTTAAAATTGCATTTGAAACAAGTTATTGGAACTTGTAGACCGGCCATTTCTAGTGGTCAGAACCCCTGGCTCCTGATGTAGAAGTCCCGGTCCGATTCCCGGTGGTGCCCTAGTTAATTTTTCTGACTGGGGAACTGTTCCTATGGTCACCATGTTTTGGTTAATTAGACCTAAATTATGCTTAAGGTTCTCACTGGCTTCACATCTTCTTAATCCCTCTCATCACACCATCTCATGTGGCTATGACAGACAGCCTCCAAGGTTTATCCTGGGTAAAGTTTTGTTCCTACAGCGGCGAAAAGTCTACAAAAATAAGAAAAAACATGTACACACGAAAGGTGACACAATAGAACTGGAGGATAAATGTTGGAAACAGTCTCCTTCTGAAATCCGACTGCAGTGCACACAGTACACTAGACAAATCCGATGTGTACAGTCCATCCGATGCGGACCAATGGACACTAACGTTAGAATATCTCTAGGAAGCCTGATGGTTTATAGTTGTTAACCTTGCGGATGTCGGAGAAGTGCAAGTCATAGACCAGAGTTTACCAAGAATATCATTGTATCAATGCTATATATATTATGTATTAAATGTTCAATAATGAGGCTAAGTGGTTTTAAGACAATATTTAAGGCTAGTATATAAAATTAAACTCTAGAGGGTTAAACATAAATGTCAAAGATCAAATTAAGAATTACTATAACTTGTGAAACTGTAACTTAATCTGTGGTTTATTGCTAAGGTAAATAAGACTTGTAAACTGTACCTGTAACCTGTTCTAATAACGTGTAGAACATTCAATGACTTGGGGCAATAGCCCATGTGTGACTAATCAAATGGTGACCGAGTGGGAAGATCATTTATACAAAGCAGTTTTAAAAAGCTCTGCTTACCATAGCGATACTCCATTGAACTTAATTTGGCTCACATCGTATAAACCACAATATTTCACCGCTGTGCTTTTAGCTCCTGTTCAACACTTTTCTCTTTCTCCAAACTTTTCCACCCATACCATCCGTTAAATTTGTTATTCTACCATTACTTTCCTCATATTCGTCTTTTGAAATAGATGACTGTACTTAGAACATAGCTTGTTACTAATTGCGAGTCCGTTTGTATTTTTCAGATGCCGAATATTAAACTTCAAAGCTCCGACGGGGAGGTGTTTGACATTGATGTTGAGGTCGCAAAATGCTCTGTTACGATCAAGACCATGCTAGAAGACCTCGGTTAGTCCCATCATTTTTTTACAATTTAATATTCTACAACTGTCATTTATTAAAAGGGTTGGGTTTTTTCCCCACAGTATTCAACAAGTTTAGGCCCTACATATTTAATTACACTAATGATTAAGTAGAATTTAGAGGAAATGAACCTAAATTTGTGTGGAGGAAGAATATAATCAACCCATTTAGAAAAATTACCTTCACTACATTCAGTGAGGATTTGAACCTTGACTTACTCTATACTGGATAAGCAATGCTTCATTTAGTTGGCATAGGCCCTACCCACCAGGGCATGTGAAAGCTTAGATTATTTTAGTGAAATTGCTTACTCTCCAATGGCAATAAATTAAAAAAATAATAGATTGTGTGAATGTAGACAAGTTTGTGTAAACAAATTAAACCAATTATGTTCAAATTTGGGCTATGCTTTGTCTTAACCTGGTGAATAACTTTGTGCACGAGTGATTCAAATCTCACTACAAGTGTTAGTAGTCCTTTACATGCTTCAGTGGCCGAATGGTCTAAGGTGTCACTATCGTGTAGACTGGACTCCTGATGACTGGGATGATGGGGTTTGAATTTTGGTTGGATCTACTGAGGATGGTTTTCCTAAATGGTTTCCCACTCTCCTTCCAAGCAAATGATAGCAGATTACCTCTAAAATGCTTCCTTCTTCATCCCTGCCCCATTATAGTAATTATATGCATATTCCATTAAAAATAGCCTTGTGTTAAGTAACTACAAAAACAAATCAGCTTATTAAATACATATTTGATTATAATAAGAAAACTAGTCATTTACAAGTGGTTTTAATCCTTCTGTCACAGGTATGGATGACGATGAGGAGGAAATTGTCCCCCTCCCTAATGTTAACTCCGCCATTTTAAAAAAAGTTATCCAATGGGCCAC
Organism: Timema cristinae; assembly: GCA_039000515.1. Classification (NCBI taxonomy): domain Eukaryota; kingdom Metazoa; phylum Arthropoda; class Insecta; order Phasmatodea; family Timematidae; genus Timema; species Timema cristinae. The sequence goes on along the minus strand of JBCFYV010000100.1, from coordinate 44,561,954 downwards.
TTTCCACAAAGATGACCCCCCACCACCAGAGGATGACGAGAACAAGGAAAAGAGAACTGATGACATAAGCAGCTGGGATGCAGACTTTTTGAAAGTTGATCAGGGAACGCTATTTGAATTAATCCTTGTAAGTTTTTTAATTAGCGTAGTTAATGCAGGCTTCTAACTCAAGCTGATACTGAGATACAATAAAAAAAACACAAATCAAAACATTCTAAGTTTTGCACAGGACTTGATAACCTCTTACCTATACTTACTGGAATTGAAAAAAAAGGAGAATCAATATTAATATTACCATCTTTATTTGATACTGTATATCTATTTTAGCTCTCAAATCCCGGAAAGTGACATTTCTGTTTTTAAGCTAGAGCTGTCACAATACCATTTTTCCTTGATTCCAATACTCATTTTCAACCTAGACTTTTCGATTCTTGATTTTGATTCTTGAACATTTCTATTTATTATTTCTCTAATTAAAACATTATTCAACTTCATAGCTTAGGGGGGGGGGGGGGAAGCTAAACAAAATTAAATAGCGATTAAAAAGTTCATTTTTAATTTTAACAAAGAAAATGATCCATTTTACCAAAAATATTAAAGCGTATTATTCATGATTAACAAAATAATTATGAATTACAATAGTAAGGATGTTTTTACTGACAAGTTAAATAATTAGAAAAGGGGTAATCAATGTTAAATAGTCTTAATAAGAGAGATAATCGATTACTACTCGTTCTGAAAGTTGTTGTTTTGCTTAGTTGTTAGTACAAGAGAGTCTCGAAAACTTGACCTAATGTGAACCGAGATGGTGTCAGGTTATTGAATTTCGAGTTTTATGAATTAACTTGCATAATATGCATGTTCACTAAACAAGGATGAATCACAGTACACTATTGAATACTATATGTACATTTGTACTGTAGTATTGTACGGTACAGTAACAGTAATATAGTATGTGTTAATATAATATTTTATTGATTCGAATAACACGTTACTGAATTGGAAAATTAACAAATACAGCACTTGTAAAAACACCACGGCATGACTATTCCACTCGAGTTACACAGACAAACTGAGAGGTTAAACAGTTGAATGACCTTGGATTGTGATGACTGGCGCCAACAACTGTGTGCACATGCGCGTGTCGAGTTTCTGAGACTATTGTACTTTCTTTGGGAGTTAAGGGCCAAAGTATCAAGAATTGAAATATTAAGATAACTTCTTTCTATACTAGTAATAATTTAGGGTATCGAAGAGTCGAGTGGGAATCTCTTCTGGAAAACCTGGAGGAAAAACACTTTTGCAAAAATGAAATTGTTGAAACCCTACATTTGTGTTATATGCACCACTTACAACCAAACTGAGGTTTTGCACTTGTTTTATTTTTGCCATTTTCCAAGCTAGTGCCTGTTTAAGCTCTATTACTACCCTCAAAGTTGTTTTTTTCCTCGTACCTAGTAATGTCAGCACTAGGTAGCTATCTAAAATTAACTCAAACTGGAACATTAAACTTGGCACTAAATAACAAACTTAGTTTAAGTACTTCAAATATTTTGGTAGCTAAATTAAATTATTTTAAGTTGTCCCTAGTTAAATATACCTCTAAAATTCCAACGTTTGCTTTAGGCGGCTAACTACCTTGATATAAAGGGTCTTTTGGACGTCACCTGTAAAACTGTTGCCAACATGATCAAAGGAAAAACCCCAGAGGAAATCCGGAAGACTTTCAATATCAAGAACGACTTCACGGCTACAGAGGAAGAGCAAGTGAGAAAGGAAAATGAATGGTGTGAGGAGAAGTGAAAGACTTAATTACATCAATACTAATTATTTTACATGTTCATTTCAGTTTACTCAGGACTTTAAAAAAAGATCATATTAGTTATATCTTGTATATTTAAAAAAAGAAGACAATGACCTCTAAATAATAATACTTTCAATAGCTTAACAAACTTCTCAAAATAATAACTAAAATATAGTTTTGCAGAATTCTTTAAACTAAAAGAAATCCGGTTATTTAAAGATACTCTGTGATAATTACAATGAACCCCTTTTTTTTTCTCCCTCTAATATTTTGATTTTTGTCAAGTTTTAATATGTTTAGATGTGCTTTAATATGGTATTGCTATGTTTATATTCTTATGTAAATAGTGCTTGTATTCTTAAAAATTGTACCAATTAAAATAATATCTATTATTTTCATCCTTTATTGTATACTAATCACATCCCACTTTGGTGGCCACATGGTCTAAAGCACTACCCTCCCATAGACTAGACAACAAAAGACTGGGAGATTGGGTTTGATCCTGGTCAGGTGTGACACAGTGGTTTTTCCTAAATAGTTTTCTACACAAATGTGGGTTCTCTTCCTCTAAACTCAACCTTCCCAATTCCTAACTCATTAGTGTAATTGGTACTTAAGTGTGTGACCCAAATGGGTTGTAAGATGCGGTGCAGTAATAATAATGTTAGAGTAAATCGAAATATTCTGAAAAATTGTGAAATAACACAGTTAAGTAATTATAGTGCATACAGTTTTTTTTATATATAAATGCGCTTGAAAAAACAAAAAATATCTTATTTGACTTTGAGTATATATCATATCTTTGATTCAAATTTGCTTAGAATTGAAAAAGCAGACTTCACAACCCATTAAAATTGAGTCTCATGAGATTAAATCTTTGTTCATTAAGGCCCAGTACTTTATAAACTTATATTAAAGAGAGTAGAATGTCTTAAGAGTATTTAATTGATTATTAAAAGCATACTAAACTGTTAAATCCTACTTGAAAAGTACATCTTGAATAATTATTTACGGTGACCTGGTGGTCTAGGGGTAAGGTGTCTGGCTTCTGGTCTGAGGTCTGGGTTCAATCCTCGGTCCCGGTACAGATTTATCTGATTACCAAACCCTTCCTTCACCTCTGACAAGACGTGTATTAATCACAACTTGTGAATGTGGGGAATGCCAGGCTTCAACCGTGGTTCGGATTCCACGTTAAACTGTAGGTCCTCTATTTCATATCACAATCACCCTACCATTACACATTAGCGTAAGTGCGTATAACCGAATGGGTAGTAAGACACTGCTAATAATATAATGATTATTATTATTATTTAGACAGCACCCGAATCAATCCAGAGCTCACTAGTTGTGTAGTCTTGTCCACACTGAGACTTTCAGAATGGTTTGTAATATTTACTTTCTCTCAACACTTAAAGAGAGAAAGTATTGAGATTGTCAAAAGATTTAAATTCATGAAACCAAAGAAAATGTTCATAAAGTCCTCCCACCCTTGAGGAGCTTTTGGAATTAGATGTCTTAACCCTAAATATAAGGGTAGTTTAATGAAGAGCAAAAAGAGTAAAAGTCGAAATTTGTCATAACGATTTTGATTAAATGTTATATCTAGACAGTCTCTTTATTACTATTTCCAATTTTAATAATTTCTCCAACTATTAAGAGATACGAAATATTATTATAAAACAAATTCTTTCTGAGCTATAATCAAATATAATATATACTTTTCAATTCAGGTCTTTGAAAATGCATTTGATTATGTTCTTTAGTAGACAAAGATGTTTCTCAATATTTCTGTAAGTGTTCCTAGTTCCTAATGCTATAGAGGAAGTAACAGTGTGTAATTTTTCATATATGATCTTTGGTGTAGTATTTTTACAACAATGTATAATTTGTTATATTATTTTATTATTATTATTATCACTGCATCTTATTATTTTGGGTTGTAAACACTTACGCTAATGTGCAATGGTAGGGTGATTGCGAGATGAAATGGAGGACCTGCAGTTTAGCATGGGATTCAAACCACAGTGAAGGCCAGGCACTCCACATATTCACAAGTTGTGATTAATATTGTCAGAGATGAAGGAAGAGTTTGGCAATCAGATAAATTTGTGCCAGAACCGGGGATTGAACCCGGACCCCCATCATAGAAGTCCAACACCTTACACCTAGACCGCCAGGTCACCCAATTATTTTATTAAATGTATATTTTAAGATAAAAGCGAGAGAGAGTTTGTGGTGCACCATACCATTTATTATAATATAATAAATCCAATGCATATTACATGAACTGGTAATATTAGTAATAATACATTGCTAGAAAGTAAAAAGTTATGACAACATGCGATTCAATTGAATGTTTACATATGAATATTAGATTGTAATATACACTTCATTTTACCCTTAAATAAATCAATCTTACTTTCCATGTCTCTCCTGGCTTAGCTGAAAAGATATGCCATAGTATAGTCTGTTACAATAAGCTTGAAATCAACTTTGGTGTTTACATAGTCTAGGCGCCACTGTGAGATCAAGGTTCGAATCCTGGCTGGGTGTAATGAGGGTGGTTTTCCGCTCCCCCTCCATGCAAATTCAGGTACACTTCCTCTAAATTAAACCTTCCTCATCTCTAATTTACTGGCATAATTAATATTTGTTGATTTTGGTCAGAAAAACAGTTTACATATTTCAAACATTTCTTTACAGTCAGCATTGATAATATTTTAGTGATGTGTGAGACTCGAAAATATCTCGAGAAATAAAAAAAAAGTAATGGTTTAAGAAATTAAAAAAAAGAGGAATTTATTATTTCCTATAATACTGTAATAACCCAAAAATAGGCCGCTTTTTCCCCCAAAATACAGCCTTTATTAAGAAATGTTTTGGCTATAAATATTGTTTTTCAATATCAAACTTTGGCATTATAAGCTTTTACACTACAAAATTAAATTATAAATGTTCATTATAACTACCTCTCACTATTTTATTAATTGCATTTAAAATGTGTATGAGTTATATCTCGAGTGTTTGAATAACCATAAGATAATCTAAAGCAATCACCAGCTCAAATGTCAAGAAGGAATTTTATAAACTAAATACTTACTTTAATAAACATAATTTACATTTTTGTTCTTTTAAAGGATGTTGTGATACTTTTTTAATTCCCGTCTCGAATTGAAAAAAAATTGTTTTCGCACATCCCTATAATATTCTATTATATTAATGTTATTTTATAGATATTGATATATATCTAAAGTGATGTTTAATAACTTTAGTGTCCGACACCTTAGCTTAGTCAACATGTCTGCCTACTGAGCTAAGGGTCCCTGGCATGGTCGAAAATTTATCAGATTAAAATATGGGTTTACCCTTTCACATTGGTAAATTGACGGCTGGAAACTTGGTGTTGTGCCGGTCTTGGTCTTAAGTTGGATTATAAGGTATATGTAGCTATGACAGGCCTAGCAAGCTGGTAGTGGAAAAATATGTGACTTTAAACAAAAAAAAAGAGTAACTTTTGTAATTACCAGATACACTGTTCTTCCTACCAAAAATCAGGGCATACTAGCGTGGTTTGCTTGCGTCATCATAGGTTAAAAGGTGGAACGATAGTGTGCTCGAGACCACACTATTGTTCCACTAAGCATTCACTAAACGTTCTTGCATACCGCCATAGTGTTAAGAAAAAAAAGTTGATATCGTTCAGGGTAAATAGAATTTACATTTTTAAAATTGAGTATTTTTGTATTTAACAATATTTTGTAATCATTTATTTTTCACTGTGTGTCTTTATGATTACAAAAAATATATATATATTGCATATTGAATACAGTTGCTTTGCTTTTAATCACTTATTTAAGTTCTTGCACTATTTCTCTAATAACAAAAAAAAACACTTTTTTTTAAATCACTTATTTAAGTTCTTGCACTATTTCTCTAATAACAAAAAAAACACTTTTTTTTAAATCGCTTATTTAAGTTCTTGCACTATTTCTCTAATAACAAAAAAAAAACACTTTTTTTTGACATTTTGTTATTCTTTGAAATTTCTTTCAAAGGAATATATAGTTTTTCACTTAGTTTTTATAACCTAATTTGATTTTAAAATATCAAATTGGTTTTAGTGTCTGGGCACTTTTGTTTAATTAATAAACGTAAAAATATGCTGGGGTAATCCAGCGGTAAAGTGGAACACCGTCCTCCACAGCTGCGATTCCTGTTAGCGGGATCACACAAAGCTGCTCCAATGAGTACACCGATAACGAGCATAAGCCACATAAGAAATAGGACTAAGAATGCGCCCAGAATTAGAGGCCACTTTCTGCGAAGCCATCCAATGACACCCTTTTCCCTGAAAAAACAGAAGAGGTTTTATATTTGTTGCTTTTACCATATCATAATGCTGGTTGGTAAGAGAATGCAAAGCTTTTAAAATTTTAATTATACCGGTACTTTGAAAAAAAAAAAAAACTTCAACTTAGTTTCAGAAAAAAAAAATGGCTTCAAATGTTTTTTTCTATTAAAATATTGACTTAAGTTTCGAAACAAATATCAGTTTCGACTTTGCTTAGGAAAAAATTCCGGCTTATAGACGTTTAGGAATCCATGCCAATAAAAACATTGACAGCTAAAATATTCTATTTACTATCAATTATCGCCATTCTTAGCTGTTATACACATTACAAATTAATATTAATGCGAAAAAAATCGGGAGTAATTAAATTATAAGTTGTGGAAGTAGCTCTTATTTTTTTTAAATTTGGATGACATTACAAACATTTCTGCAATAATAAATTTTCCAATTAATTTTGGTATATACAATTAAATAAATGGGCACAGTATATTTTTACAGCATTAAACCATTAGGCCTAAATTATTATTATTAGCACCGCGTCTTACTACCCGTTCGCACTTACGCTAATGTGTAATGGTAGGGTGATTGTGAGATGAAATGGAGGACCTACAGTTTAACGTGGAATCCGAACCACGGAGGCCTGGCATTCCCCACATTCACAAGATGTCTTGTCAGAGGTGAAGGAAGGGTTTGGTAATCAGATAAATTTGTGCCGGGACCGAGGATTGAACCCCGGCCGCCAGCACAGAAGTCTGACACCTTACTCCTAGACCACCAGGTCTCCCATTAGGCCTAAACAAAAATATCAAAACTTAAATTCAACTTTGAGAACATTTCATAGAAACAAATTGACAAACTGGACCAGGAACATTTGTATTGATTGTGTCTAAATAAACTATTGTCTTGCTAAAATACTTGCATAACATTTTAACCCAATGTTGGCATCAGTGGTTGAATGGTCTGTTGCGGGAGTTCTCAACCAAGTTAAATCGATTTGCCTTGGAGGTATAGGAATCAAATATAACTAGTTGTAGCTAGCTTGTATATTTGTGAATTGCCTTTTTTTCTATCTATAAATATAATAAAATCATTCTTATGATTTTGTTTCTTCTGTTCTGTTTTAACCATTCATATGTAAAATAAAACAAAGCTATCACTATAATTTGAAGCCATACTGGTGCCTAATAGGACTGATGATTATTATAAGAGGATATTAGGAACATATTGAGCCATCTATCTGTGATTAGTATTACAAAGAACTTAAGAGCCCCTGATCTAAGACACCATTTTTTTTCTAACTGGGCTCCACCATAGCTATCTCGGCCTGTGTGAGGAAATTTTAGAATGTTCTTTATACTGGGAAAATGTTTTACTCGAAATATAATCTTTTAGGCTACATACTATTTTTACAATGTTCCTCCCATAACCTCTAATGCGGATAAATTTCCCTTAAACTACCTTCCTCATACCCGTTAAATAGTGTGCATCGGAGCTACGTCACTCATAACCCAGTAGTAGAAAGATTATACAGTACTAATGTACTAATTGTACATCCTTTCCGTGGAGGCTCTTTCCATGTCTCGATGATTTGAGATGATGGTGATAGTATGAGGGTGTGGAACCAGTGGAAACACTTAAACATAACGTATGACTAATTAACCAAACCCTGGTGACTGTTCGGGTAGTTCCTCTTTCGGGAAAAAATACCCAAGATATCAACCGGGAATCGAACCAGGAATTCTTGAGCTCGTAATTAGGTGCATGACCATTATACCATGGGTCGGTGGTCTAGGGGTAAAGTGTCGGATTTCTGTGCTGGAGTCTGGGGTTCAATCCTCGGTCCCGACACAGACTTATCTGATATCCAAACCCTTCCTTCACCTCTGACAAGACATCTTGTGAATGTGGGGAATGCCAGGCCTCCACCGTAGTTCGGATTCCACTTTAAACTGCAGGTCCTTCATTTCATCTCACAATCACCCTACCATTACACATTAGCGTAAGTGCGTATAACCCGAACGGGTAGTAAGACGCGGTGCTAATAATAATAATATACTTTATGGTCCCTACTTGTGGAGTACTTTGGCAACCCTCAATACAGTAACGCAAAAAGTGTTGCCTCACTAGGGAAGCTCAAGGCGTTAATGCCGTCACACTAAGCGTTAGTATCGAAGAACTGTAAACTAGACACTCTTCAGTGGCCACATGGACTAGAGCGTCATTCTCATAATAGACTATACCGCCGATAACAGAAAGAATGAAGTTCGAATCCCGGTTGGATGTACTGAGGGTAGTTTTCCCTAAATGATTTTCTACTCTACCTCCACGCAAATGCAGGTAAATTTCCATTAAATTTAACCTTTATCATCCTTAACTCACTAGCGTAATTATTAAATATGCGTATAACTTGAACAGGTAATTTAAAAGGTGTTAAAAAGAAAATATAGTTTAAGTGGTTTTTAAGCTTCAGAACTGCCATTTTTATATACAAAAAAAAAGTACCACAGTATGAGGGTATTTTACTTTAGGTAGATGTCGCTCAAAATTTAAGATATTTTTTACGTTAATATATTATTCAAGTATATTATATGATAATTCTATAAGCTAGTTTTTTATGTTCTTTTCGATCTTGTTCATAGATATTCTCGTGCGCTGATATAATCTGTCGGTTTAGAAAGCGCACGTTAAATACTTATATAAAAGATAGATACATTTATTATGCCTACATTTGCGTGGAGAAGATTGGGAAACCATTTGAGCAAAAAAACACCCTAAACAGACTTGACGGATATTCAAACCCTGATCACCCCGTTATCAGCAGGTCAGTCTAACACTAAAGTATCGAAATAGTTTATTATTATTATTATTGAATCATAAATACTTTTGCCGCTTATCTCGTATCAGGCGAAGTTCTTCTTCAAACGAGAGTGTACCAAATTTCAACCGGTCAATCTGTTCTTCACAGAGTTTAATCACCGGATGTTTCACGTGCATCAAACGACTGATATGATTTTCATCAACCATTTGCTCGATCTCACTATAAGTATCATAAGATGATGAATTCTCCTGCCAATACATTCTTTTATCTATAATAGTTTTTTCCGAAGTGAAATAAATAAATGTCGCTCAAAATTTAAGATATTTTTTACGTTAATATATTATTCAAGTATATTATATGATAATTCTATAAGCTAGTTTTTTTATGTTCTTTTCGATCTTGTTCATAGATATTCTCGTGCGCTGATATAATCAGTCGGTTTAAAAAGCGCACGTTAAATACTTATATAAAAGATAGATACATTTATTATGCCTACATTTGCGTGGAAGAAGATTGGGAAACCATTTGAGCAAAAAAACACCCTCAGCAGACTTGACGGATATTCAAACCCTGATCACCCCGTTATCAGCAGGTCAGTCTAACACTAAAGTATCGAAATAGTTTATTATTATTATTATTATTATTATTATTGAATCATAAATACTTTTGCCGCTTATCTCGTATCAGGCGAAGTTCTTCTTCAAACGAGAGTGTACCAAATTTCAACCGGTCAATCTGTTCTTCACAGTGTTTAATCACCGGATGTTTCGTGTGCATCAAACGACTGATATGATTTTCATCAACCATTTGCTCGATCTCACTATAAGTATCATAAGATGATGAATTCTCCTGCCAATACATTCTTTTATCTATAATAGTTTTTTCCTAAGTGAAATAAATATTACAACTTTATACTTCACTTTAATGAGTTTCTTTCTTCTGTTGCTAAGCAAATGTAAGAACGTTTGTTAACCAAACAAAGCGTCACTGCAACAACGGTATAAGCTACACTAAAAATATATATTTACATTATCTCATTTACTACCTACTCTGTTCATCACGGTGAATGTTTTGCCGAAAGTTAAACCAGCCGTATTTAAAAACAAATATTAAATGAGAATCGTAATGGTTCTTACCGTTAATCAATAATACTATATCATGTTAAACATAATTAGTTTGCGGGCTCACGCTATGGAGGTTTTTTTTTCCGTGTGTAACTTTCCTTAATAAGGACATTACCTATATTTCAATTTCCATTTACCAATATCAGAAGAATTAATTAATATCTTAAATAATAATCATAATGCATTATTGTTTTCGAAGCCAACAATACTACAATCCATGGAAATATTTGTTATAGTAATTTATGATTGTTTGAAAATATGATTGAGAAATTTAAATGCATTGTAAATGCAATGCAAAGATAATAGAAGGTTGCGCCAGATGGATTGGCTGAGCTTGTGACGTCACTCAATACACAAACCAGCGTACTACATACAAATCTATAAGAAGACAAAATTCAGTTGTTAAAGATTAGGTTACATCTTGAAACTTCAAATAATAAATAAACCTATAAAATCCACACTAATGTTCAATTAACGTAATTAATCTATTTATTTTTAAATAATATGTATGTTTGGCTGTCTACCGTTGTGTACTGGTTAACGCAAACAATGACATAATCAAATTCCTTCAAGTTTTGTTATTATCTTTACATTTGTACCTACACCTTTTGATATATTTTAAATTTTTTAAATTATTGTGTTGTTTGGATGAACTTAATTTATAAAGCCCGATTTACTTACGAATGAGCATCTAGAAGGCCCCTTTTTTTTTACCAGAATCCTTTGTAAGAAAGAGTTATTCTAAGGCAAGAATTATTGGTGGATTTCACCACGCAAGCTTTACATTTCGATAGATATATTAAAATTTCTTACGTCAATACAATTGTGTAATATCTCCTGCATTATCTATTTAATAGCTATTCACTGGATTTTTTCTTATAGAGAAAAAAAGTTTTTCAACAACAAGCACAATCCTTTTAAAGTGATTAAACAATTTAAATAAAACTTGTGTTATTCATTGATGAATAATGTTTTTCGAGAACATTTTTCAGCTTAGCTCCATGGTATCCGACCGATGTCATACCATCTAAAAAGTAAATATAATATATTATGTTAAATTTATTTATTTAAACATATTTATCAATATCTTAAATTTGTAAAATATATATACATATTTGATATAGTATATTATTCCCCTGCATTATTCATTGTCATCAATATCAAGTGGATTATATTTTGAAGGACCGATCATAAACGAAATATAATAAAATAATGTAACCTATAACGTTGTTCCAACCAACGCTTTATTGTTGATAGGCTTTACTTTGACTTCTTGCCAACAGGTAGCGTTGGTGTAGCTTGTTTATGTTCGCAGAGGTTGGCGTTTGACGGAACGAAGCAGTTTTCTTTACAGTGTGATGTGTCAGTTTGGATTCGAGACATGTGCAGACGTTAAATTCTTAGGTGTGCTTTAATTTGGTGGATATTGAAAAAAAAAAAAAAAAAACCACAACGAATGTGCTATGATAAACGTGGATACTCACACTTTTCTTATGGTTCGGCTTAAGGTATGTGTGTATTATATCCTTAATAGTTTACCATTGTTACATTTAAATATTGATCAATATAATTAATCTCTCTTTTTATTATTAAACTTAGAGCCGTCACGTGGATTTTTTTAAATTAAGAACATTACAAGTATATGTTTTCTAAAGAGTATTTTTAATTTATGTAATACAGTACAATAACTTTTTAATTAACCGGTAGTTAATTATTTTTCTTGAGGAATTACTAGAAGGTATTGATATTAATATTACTGTACACTAGAACCAAGGTAGAACGAAACCTTTAGAAAATACAAACATATTTTTTGTGTTCATCATTGACTTTACAGGATGTTTGAAAGTTATTTTTACAATGGCAGTATTTTGGATATCACCTGGGTGCTTTGAAAACTATCAATGGTCTAATGGTGTTTATATTGAGTGTTAGTAACTTTTTAAACTTTAATCAATAAGATCTTTGGGTTTTCTGTGTGCCTACATCTCCTTTATTGTTAATTTAATGTGTGTTAATTGTAGTTGGTAAGAAAGATATTTCATTTAGTATCAAAGTTGTACAGATATTTTTCATACATCCTGTATTATTACTGTAGTGTTATTTGATTGTTATTGATAGTATCAATAAAAAGTACAGCTGCCTATTACATGCTTTTACTTACATTGTACAGATATTAGAATTAGTTTATTAACATTTTGTTTTAACTGTTAAATATTTTTCTTAATACTAAAACCCTACGGTATTTTTAAATTTCTGAATGGAATCTTATAAAATGTTTAACACCTACAACCCTGGATATGTTTGAAAACACTTTAAATTTCAAGAGGAAGTTATTATTAAGGACGATTCTTTGTCATTTCTATTCAAACGACCTTACCACGAGACATTGCAGGTAATTCCCACCCTCCTATTTGACCCTAAAAATAACAACACATCTGTGGATTCGGTTTCTAATACAAATATAAGTATTAAACATGTGCTAATTTGACAAGTTTCTAAAAAATCATACATACTTGTCGGCATGAAAACTACAGTCCAATTTTCATATTATTATTATTATTATTAGTAGTAGTAGTAGTAGTAGTATAGTACCGCGTCTTACTACCCATTCGGGTTATACGCACTTACGCTAATGTGTAATGGTAGAGGGATTGTGAGATGAAATGGAGGACCTACAGTTTAACGTGGAATCCGAACCACGGTGGAGGCCTGGCATTCCCCACATTCACGTGATGTCTTGTCAGAGGTGAAGGAAGGGTTTGGTAATCAGATAAATTTGTGCCGGAACCTAGGATTGAACCCCGGACCCCAGCACAGGAGTCCGACATCTTACCCCTAGACCACCAGGTGTCCAATTTTCATATTAATAGTCATATCTTCTTATAGCTAAAACCGCTACTATTATATCTGCTTTCATGTGTTCATACGTCAAGTCGTTATATGCAGCTATAACTTTTGATAGGTATTTTCAATACTTGGAAAATAACAATACTAATATCTGTTTCGCTGGCCGCATGGTCTAAGGCGTCACACTCGCAATATACTGTCGGTGACGGGGAGATCGAAGTTCGATCCCGGTTGGGTGTACTAAGGGGGGTTTCCCCCCTAACCCCGCGCAAATGCGGGTACACTTCGTCTAAACTCTACCTTCTTCATTCCTAATACAGTAGAGTAATTAGTAGGTTATATATGCGTATAACCCGAACGGGTAGCAATACGCGCTGAAAACACACTAATATAGTAAAATGTTATCTATGTTGACATAAAAATACGTTTGTGTTTTCTAAAAGGTTATTCCTACCATAATCCTACTATATGTGCCCTTCGTCTAACCTGTAAGGTTGTACCTATCATGCATTATTCCACTAAAGGCAAAACAAACAAACTATTGTTTCTTTTTGCAATAAAATAATGTTTACAATCGAGGTCTACCGGGGCAAAGAGCGGTCCTTCACCTCTTGGTTGCCCCGGGTTCATATCCCAGCTGGTATCTTGAAGCCAAGGTCGGCAGAATATGAGTTGTTAGGTGTAATATAATCAGGAAGTTGCAGGCGCAGTGCTAGTTGTTGCGACAACTAAGAAGGTATAGCGGGAGGCATTACCCCCCCTTTGACAAATGACGTAATTTGTTTTTTTAATCACAGCATCTTCTTACCTGTTCAGGTTATACGCATTTGTAATAATTACTCGAATGCAGTAGGAATTAGGAAGAAATCATTCTAGAGGTAATCTATCCGCATTTGCGTGGAAGGAGAGTGGAGGACCATTTAGGGGGGGGGGGGCACTCATTAGACCCAACCGGGGTTCGAACACTGATCTCTGTCATCAGCAGGTCAGTCTAACACATGAGTGACGCCTTAGACCATTAGGCCACTGAAATGGATAGTAATTATATATACAGTAGCCCTATAGCTTCTTTGGTGCTGACTGACAGCTCACAGATGACTTCTGACAGTCAAAATTTAGGTATATACCTAAATTTTGACTGTCAAAAGTGACAGCTGCTAAACACATGTTTTTGCAGATCATCTGGTTCGGCGTAGGGATACGTAATTTGGTCTGGTAACTTTTTAAAGCTGTAAACTGTCTGCTGTGAGCTGTCAGTCAGCACCAAAGAAGCCATGGGGCTACTATAGTTGCAATGAAAACAGGAAGGACAATATTTGACCAATACAAAAAATTTACTAAAAACTATTTTCATATAATCATACGTTGAGTCATGTTATTATTTTGTAGCTGTAACTTTTATATTCAATACCTATAAAATAAAACCAATAGTATAGTTAAATGTTATCGATGTTGACTGCAAACAAATATGTGTGAATATTTTCTGAATGATTTTTCTTTCCATAGTCGTACTATAGATTGTTAAGTTTTCCCTTCGTTTGATGCATGACCAACGCAGCCTAGCGTAAGTTTCAAGAAGCACGAAGCAGAGCAATCTATATATTCTTGTCATCAAATCTATCACGAACAAGGGTGTACACACTACAGAGCTCACTTTTGTCTGATATTGCCAGGGCCACCCTAAGGCGCGTGCAAAGGTTGCGGCCGCACGAGGAAGATATTCCGTCAGAGGTTCAAACCCCGACCTATCTCACCACTGGCAATCCAAACAAGACAAGATCGGCGCCTCAGCCAGCGTGTCCGCCAATACGAGTCCTAGCGAGATTGCAATCATAACGTTCTAAACGTATTGTTTTTCCAGCAGCTTCAAAGAATTGTTTGATTGATTGGTAATCAGGTGGGGAGCAGTGATTGTTTGGTTGGTAAATCAGGTGGGGAGCAGTGATTGTTTGGTTGGTAAATCAGGTGGGGAGCAGTGATTGTTTGGTTGGTAAGTCAGGTGGGAGCAGTGATTGTTTGGTTGGTAAGTCAGGTGGGGAGCAGTGATTGTTTGGTTGGTAAATCAGGTGGGGAGTAGTGATTGTTTGGTTGGTAAATCAGGTGGGGAGCAGTGATTGTTTGGTTGGTAAATCAGGTGGGGAGCAGTGATTGTTTGGTTGGTAAATCAGGTGTGGGAGTAGTGATTGTTTGGTTGGTTCACTTTTGACAGCACTAAAGGCTATTAAAAAAATTAAATCCTTAAAAATACTTTGATCCTATTTCAACAATTCAAATCTCTAATAAAGTATGAATAAAAGCTCAATTTTAGAGCGAGAATTATGCTTCAAAGTCACTGCAGACCCCTTATTACTATGCAATATTTAAGTTACTTATTTATTTGTTAATTTTTATGAAATAGAATCGAAGTTATGTAAATTAATTTGGTATTTGGCTACAATTTGCTACTAACAACTTTGAATCATCAATATCCAACTTAACAGAGTACAAAAATTATAATAAAATGTAGATTTCCTCCCATTCCCTCTTCTATAGCTTTATTTTCAAGGTTCCCTCCCCTCTTTACTCACTCCCCCCCTAACAGCACTTAACTTAGGTATACCTTGATTTTCTTAAGAATAAACATTTGGAGCGTCTTTTTTGAAAATTCAAACACATTTATTGCGGTCAACACTGATAACATTTTACCATTTTATTTAGTGCTATTTATAGTTATTTATAATAACTATCCGTGTATCTCATTATTTGACGTATGAATACATGAAAGTACATCTATTAAATTTTTCTAACTGTCAGATAAGGCCTTTATTATGAAGATTGGGGTATAGGATTAGTACAGCCCGAACCAGACGTCTCGTCGCATCATAGCTTGCATAAGTCTGCATTAACCCGCAAAGTCTAGCACGCTACTCTTGCAATAGACCAGACTATCGATGACGGGGAGATCCATGTTCGAATCACGGTCGGGTGTACTCAGGGTGGTTTTCCCAAAAGGTTTTTCCACATAAATGCGGGTACAATTCCTCTAAACATAACCTTCCTAATTCCTAAAACGATTAGTGTAGTTAGTACATTAGCGTATGACCCGAACGGGTAGTAAGACGCTGTGTTCAAAAAGAAATTCTGCATTAGAAAACAGTGGAACTGAGACTAGTGAAACCATTTAAACAAAAATACGATAAAAATTGATATTTTTCTGATCGAGAAAAATTAAAGAATTTAAGTATCCCGGTTATTTGCTGTGAGATGGACTCTTTAAGAAACGTGTGGTGCCCGAAACGCACGTGGTACACCCCTGGGTATAGTGCCCGTCCATCCGTTTAGCAATAATTTCCTTAAGATTCGCGCTTCACAGAGTTTTCAAGACTAGCGAGTGGCCAAGGGGGGGGGGGGGTTCTTCGGCCGCGACCCATCTCCATGACCACTTTCCCTGACCGGACAAGTACGTTTTCTAGGCAACGTCTAGAAACAGCTCTAGAATTATTATTATTATTGTTATTAGAGATATTTAACGTGCGTTTTCTGAACTGGTTGATAATATCAGTACACACCTACTTCGGCGGCCGCATGGTTGGACTATATTTTCGACGACAGGGAGATTGAGGTTCGAACCTCGGTCGGGTGTACTGATGGTGGGTTTTACACCTCTCTCCACGGAAATGCGGATACAATTCCTTTAAATATAATCTTCCTAATCCCTAAAAACTATTAGGGTAATTAGTACATAAGCCTATAACCCGAACAGGTAATAATATGCGGTGCTAAAAAAAATTAGTACACGACTAAATGAAATTTAATTTTAAAAAAGACAACCCCACACTGGGTCCCTCCGGGCATTTATTCATCACTATGAAAGGGGAAACCATCATTTCACCGAAGATTAAGTTTTCAGTTATGCCGGGAATCTAACCCGGGCCCCTTAGCTAAGTGGGCAAAGACGCTACCAACCGAACAAAGGTGTCTCGACTAGAATTCTCACTAGTCAACCCTTTTAAAGGGAAAAGGGGAGGAAAGAAACTCGCTAGACATGTTCTAACACTGATACACTGTGTCCCAATTTGGTTATAAGTAAATAGATATATCTGACTGCTAGAAAAAAAAACCATGCGTCAAGTAATGTGATCTGCAGAGGTTTGTTTTAATATATATTACTATTGGTACCGCGTCTTACTACCAGTTCGGGTTATACGCACTTAGGCTAATGTGTAATGGTAGGGTTATTGTGAGATGAAATGGAGGTCCTACAGTTTAACGTGGATCCGAACCACGGTGGAGGCCTGGCATTCCACACATTCACAAGTTGTGATTAATACACGTCTTGTAAGAGGAAAGGAAAGGTTTGGCAATCATATTTTAGTTAACAAAAACCGCTTCAGTGGCCGAACGTTATAAGGCGTTACTTTCGTGTTAGTTTGGTCTACCGATGACTGGAAGATTGGGGTTCGAATCCCGGTCGATTGAGTTGAGATTATTTTTTTTTCCTTTCCGATAACTGAGAATTTTCCGGTTACATTTCCCAAAACTTGGGAAAATGTTCCGATTCATATGCTCTTCCGAACGTGCTACGGTGTCTTGACTGAAACAAAACTTGCCAGTGGAAGTGTATATCAGAAGCGAGGGGGCAGCAACCTCTGGGTGCACCGTCTTGTGTCGGCCACACACTCTGTTGCAAGTTTACAAGCAGGTCAAATACACCGCATCTGTTTACACTGGCTGTTATCAACCTTGGTCTTCCTTGAGATGCTCTTGCCGGTGACTGTGACGGCAGAGTGGTCAAACATAAGTCTATTGTAATAATACCCCTTTGTCCCTCTCCCGGGCTGGATACGGGGCGAAAATACGTCATAGATAATATGTGTGGTATTTAAGGCTGGTTACACACACACAGTCCCGAGTCGAATTGAGTCTTATGGAGTCAAGGCCTTTCACACTAGTGAGTCAAGTCATCGAGTCAACTAGTTTCATCAAAGAGCTCGTGTAAGATTGATGCAGTCCTAGCCATTTCTATAAATACATTTGTATGGAGGCGCCAGCGTAGACGCCTAAAAAGACGTCGCTTAATGTGGATTTACCCACATGAAACGATGCACCTTTGGTAGTTTTTCACATTGGTTTCCAAATAGCGGAAACTACATTTCTATCCCGATGTTAGGGATGGGACGAGTTATAAATCGAAATATTCTCTTGAACGGGAACAATGAGGTATTCCGTGGAAATTAATACTCTTGACTCGACTGGACTGACGAAGTCTGTAATCTGCAGCATCATTGACTCTAGACTCGGTTAGACTAGGTCAGACTACTCGTCGGTGTGAAAGGTATTGGTCCTCCACCGTGCTATTAAATACAATATGTACTTGTCTCAATTGGTGAGTCAGACTCGAGACTAGTTGGTGTGAAACCAGCTTAACATGCACTTAATGAACTAACTATATCAACGGTGACCTGGTGGTCCAGGGGTAAATTCTCAGACTTCTGTGCTGAGGGTCTGGGGTTCAATCCTCGGTCACGGCACAGATTTATCTGATTGCCAAACCCTCCCTTCACCTCTGACAAGACATCTTGTGAATGTGGGGAATGCCAGGCCTCCACCGTGGTTCGGATCCCACGTTAAACTGTAGGTCCTCCATTTTATCTCACAATCACCCTACCATTACACATTAGCGTAAGTACGTACAACCCGAATGGGTAGTAAGACGCCTCATTTGACTGGCTGGGAAGCGATTTCTACAAAACGTCCGACCACTGAATTTACGTGTGAAATGGACCTAAGATACATCTCTGGAAGTTTTCTACACGTACCCGCAATGATATGATATTGAATATGGCGGGTGTGAGGTCAGTCCTAACCAGGTCAAGTAAGCCCGGGACCCCTAGATTCATAGCCAGGTGCACTGACCAACGGATATTGTAACTATCGCAAAGAGTAAGGGGTGTTTACAAATTACAATACATATCGCCACGTTATGCAGTTTTTTGTTTTCTCTCTGTGCTATTTTGATCTTTGTGTTCCGTGTGCTTTTCGATGTTCTCAGATCTCAGGCACAGTTTTAACAAGCTCTGCTTATCTTGGAAATGTGACACGACACGACACGGATATCCAGTTATAATAGGGTCGTTAGTCCTTGATCGAAATCGTTAAAGAGATTCCTTAATGCGATGTAGAACGTAGAATGTGTTATCGCTGACCGCTGTTGACTGGAACGACAGACGGAAAGAAAACACGACCTGTGTTGTGAGATATGCTCCCTCCTCGTCTGACGAGTAGAGATACCGACCAGTCCACTGGTCGCCGTTCGAACCTCTTGTTGGTTGAATGAACTCGCGCGCTACTCTTCGTATTGTACTGGATTGACGGTGACGGGGAGATTGGGGTACGAATCCCGGTCGTTCGTACTGTTTACCACTCTTCCTCCACGCAAATGCTGATGTATTTCCTCTAAATTATACCGTCCTCAATAATGTAAATATGCTGATAGCCCAGACGGGTAGTAAGACGTAGGGCGTAAACAAAATATAGAGAAAAAAAACTACCCACTTAAGCTATCCGTAGACTTGTCGGCTAGGAAGGTAGATGGTGGAATTTAGATAAATTGTATCCGAATTTGCGCGGAAAGATAGTGGGAAACTATTTAGGTTAACAATTCTCGGTACACCGTCATCGGCAAACCGGATTATACTAGTTTGACGTGGAGGTCGCAGAGTGTTTGACGCGTGACTTGATCTAAGCTGAGATTCCCGGTGATTGGAAGATCAAAGGTTCGAGTCTTGGTTTGGTGTCCTCAAGTGTTTTTTTTCCTTTTGTGATTTACTTTTTTCCTTGTCCCGATTAACGTTATTGTGGGTGAACAACGGCCTTTTAGGAATCTTCCTTCTTACCCCTTACTTTTAAATGTATAAATTAAACATATATAGTAGATAATGGGTCATAAAGATATGCCGGCAGCGGGATACGAACTGTTGTTCCCACGGCTGGAAAACCTAGAAACTGATACGAACAGAAAGAGATGTGGAATGTGGCAGGTATGTTACACACGTATCAAATCTCATGGATCGTGCACAATCTTTGCCTCTTGGTGGTAGAATTGCGTCTCGGTAGCTAAGTACAGACATGGTCACAAAAATAAACACAAGCCGGTAATAATTTACCGTGTGTTTTTTGTTTTTTTATCATTGTCTTACTACCCCTTCGGTTTATACGCTTATGTACTAATTACACTAATAGGTTTAGAGATGAAGGTTATATTTATATATGACGTGTACCCGAATTTGCGAGGATGGAAAGTGAAAAACAATTTAGTGAAAACCACTATCAGTTCACCCGACCGAGATTTGAACCTTGATCGTCCCGTCTTCGGCAGTTTAGTCTACTGCGAGAGTGATGCCATAGACCATTCTACCACTGAAGTAGGTTAACAAAAAAATTCAATTATGAAATATGTTTGGATGAGATTAAGTCTGATAAACAAATTAATTCCTAGTTTTTCGTTATGTCACGGACTTTTATAAGCCTTTCTTTATATCTATCACGCTTAGCTTTTTGAATTTATTAAAATTTGGAACGACATTAAAAGAGTTTTTTAGTTGTTTTTTTTTATGAAAGGTGCGCGTGGGTAAGGCCATAGCTACTAAAGGAGAACGTTTCTGGTTAAAAAAAACGGGGGGCACTGATTTAAATAGTCGGGAAAAAAATATCACAGGAAACCTAAATTTGTTGTCCAAAATCTTAGAAGATCGTTGCCTTAGGACTTGGACCAATCCTCGTTGATGTGTTACCGGCTGTACTACGACGAACAGGTTTCGCCTCGGGTCAAGAGATATTTTACCAAGCGAAAATACCTTCAATCTTCTCGCCATCAGATAACACGCAAACCACAGCATCTCTCTCTCTCTCAGATCAGCAATCGCGCAGGTCTTCAAGTTCTTAACGAAAGGTTAAGATGGTAAAAAATAGCCGTCGGTTAATCGGAGGTCAATTTGCTGAAACGGTGAGGTCATTTTGGAACGATAACCTTCACTCTATAAGGTACTGTTACCGGATGTCTTGACTTATGGATATCTCTTCTTTGGTAAATAATAACTTTGGGAAATGGGCTCTTCAAGATGAAATCGTTGTATATTTCACCTCCGTGGTGCAGCGGTTAAAAAGAACCACTACAAAGTATATTGGATCCTGGTACCATGCTAGCTGGACCCTAAAATAATATAATATTTGAATAAGTTCTTGAGCCCAAGTCAACCGCCGATGATGGGGAGATCAGGTCTCTAATCCCGGACGGGTGTAAAATTCCAGAGGGGGTGGGTCCTTACTCAACTATTTTAACGGGCGAAGGGGGAGAAGATTATGCATGAGTTAGTTCGGGGTAAAGTCCCAACCAAATAAATGCCAAAAACTATTTCTAATATTGAACATCTCTTAAAGCAGTGCCCCCAGGGGTACGTGAAAACATTTTAGGGGGTACGTAAAATTTAAATACATATATAAGTTATATAATTTAAAACTCATGTAATATATGTTTTGGATTTGATGTAGCTTATTTTATTTATTTAAGAGGTAAATTATAGAATATATGTATAAATATATAATGTGCATTCTTCAAGAAATTAATTTGATCTATTGAGTTACTCCTGCAGGTGACTAGACTGACGATGAAAGAGAGCTCGAGGTTCGAAGCTCGGTCGCGTGTACTAAGAGTGGTTTTTTCCAAAATGGTTTTCCACCATCCCTCCATGCAAATGAGGTTACACTTACCCTAAATATAACCTTCCAAATCCCTAAAACCATTAGTGTAATTAATAAATAAGCGCATCACCCGAACGGGTAGTAAGATGCGGTGCTAAGTATTATTAATTATCTCAATATAATTTATACATTATTTATTTTATGTATTTAACGTGCACTTTCTGAACCGACTGATTATATCAGCACACGAAATTTCTACGAGCGAGCTCTAAAGGTCCTACCAATTTTGCCAGGAAAGGTATTTTACACACCTTCCAGGGTTGTTTTACAGCCTCAATTGACACGGGACCGACGTCTTTACTTCCCCTCCGAAGGAAGTTGTGCTACGGGTTTTTATCTCTCAAGAGAAATCTGTTGACCCCGTCTGGATAAGAACTTTACCCCAATACCACCGAGTTCGGCAATTATATAGAAATCCATAAGGAAGTGTCATTAAAAATAACGTTTTAAATGCACTTTTTAGTTAATAAATCAAATAAAACATATTTATACAATGCCAAATTTTAGCGACTTGGTTGGTGATCGAAAGTGGGCTTCCTATAATATTTAGAGTTCATGTCTATTTGACCAGGTGTGTATAGAAAAATTGCACGGTAAATACCCGGATGTGAACCCCAATTTATATCTATATATTTTTTACATCTTATTATATCAGTTCAAATGTATTGTTGAACTTCCAAGTTATTGAACTCTCTTTTGAATCTTCTTTACAATTAAACTTATTTATCTATGTGCAGAAAGGCGTGGAACCGAATTCAAAAGGTACTTTCTTGAACTCGATTCCTTTTTTTTATGAATGTAAGCTTTGCGGGAGCTGAAACTAATTGACATTTAAATTAGTACCCCCTCCCCTTCCACCACCTTATCTTCTAGAAACGATTATATGAAACCAGATAATAAAGATAATGCATTTTATGTATTGATTAGGTTTTTAATGACCAAACTATCCAATCGGATTCATCTGAATTACTCGTGGGAAACTGCAAAAGTTTTTTTTTTTTACGTGCAGGTCAGAAGGCCTACAACTTCTCAAATCGAATTGTAATTTAATGATGCGAATAAAAGTGTTATTAGAGTTTTTCAACGACCCATGTGCGTTTCAGAAATGCGATGGTCAATGATAGCTACCGGGGGTTCCCAAAGTTTTAGGTTGAAAACTAAACTTTTTTTGTGGACACGAATTTTTGGTTTTAAGTAAATATGATATAAAGTTTTTTCTATTTAAAAAAATACATAGTTTAAAATCAAGGACATGGATCTATTATAATGTATTTTAAAATGACTATCGTCCTACGTATTAGCTCAGCTGGAAGCGTGTCTTCCTACTAAGAAAAAAAAAATACCAAGGGTGAAATTCTGTTTTCCCCTTTGACTAATTAACGGTCAGAGGCTTAATGTATGTTCTAGATTTAAGTTAATTTATAAGTCCTGCGTGATATAATAAATAGGTTTGAAATAACAATTTTAATACCTCAAATAAATAATAATATTTTTTGTTATAAAACGTTCATTTTAAAACATCAAACAATAATTTAAAACAATAAATAAGTACACCCGCATTGTTCAGAACGCTTTTAATTTTGATTTTCCGGTGGCGTGGAGGTTGGTGTTTAACGTTGTTTGAACAGAACTAATGTTGGGGAAAATCTGTAAGATAGCGTTTGTGTCGCTGAGGATAAGGTGAAAGTGGACGCAAACGTTCCGTTCCATTGAGAACCAAAACATCTATCTTCGTCAGCGGTGGAGTGACTGTAAAGTATTGGGATGAAGTTTTGGGGTTGTTAAGGAGGGAGGGGGCGGGTTAGCAGGTAGACAGTCCTCTCTGGCTATTATGAATGAAACTGTAAGTTAGGGACTGAACTAAACCTTCCTTTCATTTCGAAACACTAAGCTCATTTATTTTATTTCAACGAATGAATGGTGGTCAGAGTTGAAATCCCGAATGGGTTAACAAAGGGTAAATTTTCTAAATGGTTTCCATTTATCCCTCCACAAAAATGTGGGTACATTACCTCTGTTTTAGATATTGCTCATTAACACACTAGTATAATTAATAAAAATATAAATATTAATTACATTAAGTGCGCTATATACAGATATGCCTAACTAATAGAGTGAAGGGAAAGGAAGGGGGATGTTGTATTTAAAGCATTATCTCTACATGATGTCGAGTATGAGTATTTGTGAATTACTGTTATAGCCTCATATATATGTTATTTAAATCATAAAATGACATATGGACACGGGAATCGAACTTGGGCCCTACAAACTATGTTTTTATAATTGTTATAAAACTAATTCGTTACGTCTGATCGAGAGTTAAAAAAAAATTGACGAGAAAGGACATAAAAAATAGTGACTGAAAATGTAGGACTATATGTGTGTTATGTTTGTGGAGGTGGAATATTGATGTAGACATTTTGTGCACAAATGCACATAATATGTTAGTGTCCATCTGGACACGCCTGTAACCTGAACCTAGCTAACACAGTAGTGGCTCGCAAATTATGTAACGTGATGCCATTGTAAGTTGTCGATGCTATTTTTTAAAACTTTTTTCAGCACCGCTATCTTTCTTTCTATCTGTACAGGTTATACGTATTTGTACTAATTACTCTAATCTTAAATCTAGGACAAACACAAAATCCATCCCCCGGCCGTCAATTCCTCACTGTGAAAGGGTAAACCCATATTCCAACAATGATACATTTCTCGACATGCCAGGGATCGAACCTGGGACCCTTAGCTTCGTATGTGGATGCACTATCGACGCAGTTAAGCTTCGTAATTTTCTAGCATGATAATTTTTTTCTAAGTTATATCCACAAACAAATTTATAGATTTTTTTGGGTGTAAAATGGCTAATTTGTTTTTTTAAAAAATGGAGAGAGTGCACAGTATAGACTTTCTCGCTACTGTAAATAAAAAATAGATATTTACATAAAACTCGTAAGATATTTGAAACGAAATAATATACATTCTTACACATTCTACCAAAAAGCATAAACGAAATAATAAAGACTCTTAGAAAAAAGAGGAATATAACACCCACAGAGCATTACAGCAATTTCCAAATTCAAAGACCTCCGTGAAAGTATATATACTTAATTTCGGAAACTGTAGGTTTTATAAAATATTTTATTAAATAGAGATTTTTATATTTAATATGCCTACGTTTTTTAAATATAAGTTATTTCGTATCTCAAAGAGGTGCGGAGATACGATAAAAATCGGAAGTTTCCTTCAGTGTAAATTTCCCTCAAAGTTATTTTCATGAGTAAATGAGAACTTCCATTTTGTTTTAATATTAAACAATACATATATATGAATTTTTATCGAGTCGAGTTTGATATAATCTATCTTTTTCTCTTTCCACCCTTAAGTAAAAATAATTACCATTAATTATAGGGTTGGATGAATTATTTAAAAACAATCTCAGAGAAATCTTATGAAAACCCCATAGCCCATGTTTTATCGCAATTGGTAAAATAGTTTCATCTCTAGTCAGAGATACAGACTGACATTCATTAAAAAAAAAACACTTTTTCGGATTCAGGGGGTCATGAAACGTCGACATCCATCAAAATTTCGAGTTGATATTTTTGACAATTACTATTTTTTCTCAACCAGAGAGGTGCGAGAAGGTAAAAAAATGACATTATATATTAATATATATTAACCTACAAATTTCATCTCATGGCCAATATGACTAAACAGTAATCATCTTTAATTATTTAACATATACACAATTGTACAAACATACTGACGCAACTTAAATAGTTGTTGGGTTATTCATTTATTTAAAATATATTTTGTAAATTCTAAGTTAGATATGGTCTTACCTTTAAAATTTAAATCTGGGAGCATAAAATATACTGTGGAGAAGAGAGCCATTAAGAGATGAAATAATCTGCATTGACGGGTTTTAATTATAAACTATAAAGGCCTAAATAATAATTTTATAACAATTCAAGAAATTAATATTTTAGAACATATTATGAATCCGTTCACAAGGGCGCACTTTGTTTTCTATCAATATAGTTGAAAAATGATTTTTTAGCTTACATGGTAATCGAACCCGGACCCTTGTTATGGCGCACCAAAGCTTCATCAGTGAGCTACCTACTTAGTATTTGTAGAATGCTAAGAAGTATTTATCAGTCATAATTTGGTGAAAGACGTGTGGCAGATCATGGCTCCTTAGTAGCTGTAATATTATATTATAGACAATAATTATTTACTACAAATTATATTCAAGAAACCATTTAAAATTAATAAAAATTGTTCAAAACGGCAGCATAAAGCTACCCTGATCAAAGATGGAGTGTGTTTCGGATTGTTATTAAATGGCCGACGATTTTACACATCTATTACCGATTAACCCTGAAAATATAAGCGGTAAATGACCCTAACACAGGATTAGCCCTAGATAGCTCAGTGGTAAGATAATAACGTGCTAATTTGGAGGTTCCAGACTTGGTTCCAGATTTCAAAAGAATTTTCAAAAAAAGTTAATTATCTTAAGTTCAATAACATAATAAAGGTTTGAAGTAATTTCACCAACTTATTAGCGGTTTGGGCTTTCTGAATTCCTTCGTAAAAGCGTTCCATTGCCTTGGAATGCTTATTCCTTCTGTCTTTAAAATATCTTGGGCCATCCTTAAGCTTTTTTGGGACAATTTTTTTTAAAATAACAAAATGTTCTTTCCACTATTATTACACTTCACCCGCCTCGGTGGTGTAGTTGGCTAACGCGCTTGTCGTGTTGAGCCCGACTGCTGAAGACTGGGAGATCGAGGTTCGAATCTCGGTCGGGTGAACTGGGGTGGTTTTTCCTAAATGGTTTTCCAATCTCCCTCCACGCAAATTCGGGCTCACTTCCTCTAATTCAACCTTCCCAATTCCTAATCCATTAGCGTAATTAGTACTTAAAGCGTATAACCCGAACGGGTAGTAAGACGCGGTGCTAATATTATTATTATTATTATTATTATTATATTACACTTCACACATCCCTAAATATATTAATGCAATTACACTCATCCACACTGAACAAAATCCTTTCATCAATGTCGCATTTGGGTGAACTGGTGGTCTAGGGGTAAGGTGTCAGACTTCTGTGCTGGGGTCCGGGGTTCAATCCTCGGTCCCGGCACAGATTTATCTTATTTCCAAACCCTTCCGTCACCTCTGACAATACATCTTGTGAATGTGTGGAATGCCAGGTCGCCACCGTGGTTCGGATTCCACGTTAAACTGTAGGTCCTTCATTTCATCTCACAATCACCCTACCATTACACATTAGTGTAAGTGCGTATAACCCGAACGGGTAGTAAGACGCGGTGCTAATAATAATAATAATAATAAATAATGTCGCACTTGCTACACTGACTTGACTTGAATACAGTGGAGGGTTAGGTGACAATCCCTAAAGAGATTGTGATGGGTCAGGGCGATAAGGATTCACAAACATGCCAAAACCACTGGCGACAGGTTTATGGTTTCAAGGACAGACAGCTCGTGACTTGGAGTGAGAAGGGATGAGTTGTCTGCTCTACTTTGACCAGGCCGTTCTGTTTCCGCTATGCGGGGTTAGATATATTTTCAAAATTCTGGGGCAAAATATGAAGCTCCTCAGCTCGTATCAGTTTTCATGAGTTTCAGATTGAATATTAATGTGAATGAAGTACATTATAAAGTTAAAAGAAGTCGGCATTAATTGATTTGCTTCCCCCATTTATTACACACGTTTCAATATAAAAATAATTAATTGAGTATTGAATTTATTTGGTAAATGTTTACGCAATTAATTGAAGGTTAATTGAAATAATATCTATTTCAATTAATAAACCTCCTCAAGTACTTCTAACATTCCAAATGTGAAATCTTTGCATCATTTGCATGGTTTTTCTAAAAATTGTTGCATTAACTGCCAACATTTCAAACTTTGAGTAAACACTGTGCTTAAAATATACATTTAATTAATATATAATACATTGATCTAAGTTTTGTTTAAGAAGACCTACTTATATGTTATTAATTTTGGGTCATACACCCTTAAATTATGGCCCTGTATATTGGGGTGGGTTGTTTTCCCCCCTTAATGAACGTGAGGAAAGAGTCAGTGTTTTTGTTATAGAAAAACTTTTACCGGCCAAGATAGATCAAAATCTAATATTTCTCCAGTAGAAACATATAGTTTAATTTTCTCCACATGGTGATATCAACAGTTGTTGAATAGTTGTCAAGAGTGTTCTTGAATTTAATGACAACTTTTTCTCTTCATTTAAAAAGTTTGTCATTTAATGCCGCTACGCTAATGACAAATATTAAACAACTGCTGGTATCAACATGTGAAGAAAATTAAACTATATGTTTATACTGGAGAAATATTTGAGCAAAAAAAAAAATGTTACTATAAAAACTGTAATAACACTGACTTTTTCTCACGCCCCATACTCTCCAACCTTAAGAGGATTCCCACTCGCTCTCTACGCAAATGAGTGTATACTTCTTCAAACTCCCTCATTATTATTACCAAATTCGCGGAAAACTCTTACTGAATAGTAAAACGAAAGGCACGGACGGCGTGGTTCTTCTATTCTAAATACTAATTGCAATCTCTCCCCATATGCCTCCCCCCCCCCTTTCCCTGATACCATCGTAAGACAGACAGTTTATCAACAGAACCCTAGGGAGAACCGGAAAGGTGAAACAGGTGTGCTCTCTATTACTCATCGCTCGTGTTTGTATATACACAGCAGGTTTGATCAATAATAGAGATATCGACTGTCTCTCGCGTGGCACAACCACGTGTCTAAAGCTTGATTTACACGCTCGCCGACAATACAGAAGGCAGAATTTGCACAGTAATTCACATGCTTTAAGGTGATTCATGATGCATTGCAACGCTGACGTAAAACAGCTGATTATCAACATGTTTTATTTTCTAGTAGGTGATTTGGCGGTCTAGGGGTAAGGTTTCAGACTTCTGTGCTGGCGGCCGGGGTTCAATCCTAGGTCCCGGCACAGATTTATCTGATTTCCAAACCCTTCCTTCATCTCTGACAAGACATCTTGTGAATGTGGGGAATGCCAGGTCACCATCGTGGTTCGGATTCCACGTTAAACTGTAGGTCCTTCAGTTCATCTCACAATCACCCTACCATTACATATTAGCGTAAGTGCATATAGCCCGAACGGGTAGTAAGACGCCGTGCGAATAATAATAATAATAATAATAATAATTTCTAGTATATATACATTTATATTTTAGATCATTCTCCCGATGGTTGTTTTCAAATTATAATGTTATGTTGTGGCACACTCCAACAGAACAATAAACACGCTTTACATTAAGGCGGGGTGCTAGTGAGCGCGAGTTTAGTGCATTAATTTGGCAGTTTTTATAGCATAAACATATTTTGGCCAAAATAAATCAAATATTTCTTCTATAAAATCATAGAGTTTAGTTTTCTGCACATGCCAATCTCAACAGTTGTTGAATATCTGTCATGAGCATGGCAGCATTTGGTGACAAACTTTTTAAATAAAGAGAAAAGTTTGTCACCAAATGCCGACATGCTCTTGACAGATATTCAACAACTGTTGAGATTAGCATGTGCAGAAAACTAAACTCTATGATTTTATAGAAGAAATATTTGATTTATTTTGGCCCAAAATATGTTTGTGCTATAAAAACTGCAAAAATACTGCCCTAAACTAGCGCTCACTAGCACCCCGCCTTAACGAGTTATTTCAAATCTCCTCACAACAACCAATGCAGCTGTCTGCTTGCTTCTGGCTGTACATAACATGCGCACTAATTTGAGAAGGTTGGTTCTGAGATTTGATTGGTTCTCCTGTGCCCAACATCTCAAGCAGAGCAGACAAAGTAGAGAATAGTTGAACTTTAGCAGAACAGCTCGCGTCGATTAAGCGAAAATCTTGTGATTGGCTTAGAGCGCGTCACGTGACCACGTTTCTGTTATGCGCTAGTTTTTCGGCGAATGTGTGAATCCACATTAACTGTGTAGGCACGGGAGAACCAATCAAATCACAGAACCAACCATCTTAAATCAGTGCGCATGCGCATTTGTCAACGCATGCGCTCTAAAGCTAGAAGTAAGCAGACAGCTTCGTTGGTCGTTGTGAGGAGATTTGAAATAACCCGTCAATGTAAAGCGTGTGTATCGATGTATTGGATTGTTCCACGACACAGCGTTATAATTTGTTAACATCCATTGGAAGAATGATATAAAATATATGTCTATCTACTAGAAAATAAAATATATTGATAGTCAGCTGTTTAACGTTAGCGTTACAATTCATGGGTCAACTTAAAGTGTGTAAATTGCTGTGCCGAGGCAGATTCTGTTCTCTATTTTCGACGAACGTGTGAATCAAGTAAGGGACTATCACCAAGCAGGTAAGAGTCCTTGAGCCGAATTTACTACGTGGATTTAATGTCGTTTGTTTTCTACCCCACCGAATCTCGGGTGGGGTGGGTTTTTTCCTTAAGCTACATTATCTCTTCTCTCTAACCCGCAAATGCGGATACAATTCTTTTGAAATTCTACTTTTATAATTCATCATCCATTATCGTAATTAAAATACCTAAACCCGTCTGATCTAACGGATCATTCTCGCAATTGACTGGACTGCCGATGAAGGATAGATTGGGGTTCGAATCCCGGTCCGGTGTATTGTGGGTGGGTTTTCCCTTTAAAATAGTTTTACTCTCTCCATCCGCACGAATGCGGCTCTTTTCGTCCTTTAAATAAAACCTTCCTCATCCTTAACACGTTATCGTAATTAGAATATAGGGGTATATCCCGAACTGGTAGTAAAGAGCGCCGCTAGTAAAAAAAGTAGGACCTACTATTGTTGTTTACTGCTACAGTCCTATTTATATAGGAGAAACTTGTTTTGATAGTTAAAAAAGTAAACTAAAATGTTTTTCATATTCCTATTCATACGTCAAGACACGTGATCTGCATATGTCTCCTTTGATATATATAAGTTCGTCGCCGCTTTTCATTCTTTAATATTTTATATAGCTATTGGGGAATGCCAGGCCGCCACCGTGGTTCGGATTCCACGTTAAACAGTAGGTCCTCCATTTAATCTCACAATCACCCTACCATTACACATTGTAAGTGTGTATAACCCGAACGGGTAGTAAGACTCGGTGCTAATAATATAATAATAATAATAATAAAATAATATATAGCTATTGAAAATAACAGACAAGTTTGGTAATTAAAAAAAAAGAAGAGGAAAAGCTGTTAAATCTATTTTGATTAACAGGCCCTAAAGCGAAGTGCGATATATGAAATATATCGATGTATGGATACATTAGATGCTAAAACACCGATATGAATAAATCGATGTTTTTTTAATAAATAAATCAATATATATTTTATATATCGATATATCGTTGCCATTCTTAGTTGAGAATCGTTGAAAGGAATAGTTTAACTTTATATATATATATATATATTATATATATATATATATATATATATATATAATATAAAAATATAAGGTTGATTTTGGTAGGAAGAACAGTAGAAGTGAGTTACTAAAGTTACTAAAACAATTTTAATATATTCATACATAAAGTCGTGTTATCTGCAGTTGTCCCTTTCGATAGATATTATCAATACCTATAAAATAACACAAATAAAATAGTAAAACGTCATCAATATTGGTCGCAAATAAATAAATTTGAATTTACTCTACTGTTCTTCCAACCAAAATCAGCGTATATATACACACAACTACATACACATACACACAGAGTAGAGTTAAATTACTCTTCCTCCAAGGAAAGGTAATGGTAACGTTTCCTACGTATCATAGGTTGGGAACAAATGAACAGCTAATCGGGAAACCATTGGAAACATAAAATGAGCGTTAAAAGGAAATAACTGGGCGTAGGCGAACCGCTATTAGACACCAAAATGATGGCATATCTCTTTTGTGAAGCAGTTTTAACTCTTCCTGTCCGCCGAGCCCCTGTACGGGGGAGGTAATGGACACTTGACACCGGAAGCCAGTCACACACGAGAATCCATATAAAGCTCACAACCCCTATATAAACGGGACCGCCTAGAAGGGAGAGAGATAAGGGGCGGTTTGCCATTACCCGGACTATCGAGGGCCACACCCAGCCCTCTCTGTTTAAAGCTAGGTACACACGACACAACGTCTTGTACAGAGAGTTGTGCGAGAAAGTGTAAGGTGTACTGTCAACTGCGCCCAAAGAGTCGAGCAGGTGGGCGACCCAGGTAGGGGTAAGATTCAGAGTGATAATTTCGTGAACCCTGGATCCAAACGGGGTTAGGTTAGATTAGTTTAGGTTGCTTGGATTAGGTTAGTTTATTTTAAGAACCGAATAACCAAAGCTATTGTTTATGCTTTGAGTGAGGATTACTCCATCTAGGTATCATATTCTAAAATTTAAAAATGGCACCTTGACACGGGAATCGAACCCGGGACCCTCGACTTATTAGCTCAGGTAAGCTTAGGTTTAAAAAAAAATGGGGTTGTTAATGGTTCTTGGAGCAAATAAGACCCCTATACTGATGGTATGGTGGGAGAAAGTCAAAAATATTCTACACGGCTTTTATATTCTTTATGTCAATCATTGAAATTGGCCAACGGCCAACTCGGGTGGAAAAATAAACTGCACGCAATAGTCGCTATTTCTTGGGTGTTCACAACTGTCATTAAATTGTAAAAGATCTTGGTTAAATCGAATGCATGCAAGTCTTACCTCAGGGTAGTTCAAAGGACAAATGCCATCTCATACAAAATCAAGAGCAATGAGATAGTTTATTTGCTTTTGGTGGAAAAGTAACATACAGTAAATAAATTAGTGATGAATAAATTGAGCATATTCTTTATATTTATTATAATACAAAATAATTTTACTTTAAAATCGTAACTACCTGCTTCGATGGCCGCATGGTCTAACGCGCTATTCTCGCAGTAGACTAGACTGCCGATGACGGGAAGACTGAAGTTCGTATCTCAGTCGGGTGGTACTGAGGATGGCTTTTCCAAAACGGTTCTCCACTCTGCCTCCATGCAAATATGAGTAAACTTCCTCTAAATATAACCTTTCTAATCCCTAAAACTATTAGCGTGATAAGTTCGTAAGCGTATAACCCGAACTGGTAGTAAGACGCGGTGCTAATAATAATAATAATATATGTTGAAATTTAAACTGAATGTATAATCTACTGTAGGAATATTTAATAATTTTGAGCAATTTTTTTGCTGTAAAAAAATTAAATATGTACCCCAACTTTCCTTTCATCCCGCCTTAATCATAACCTTTGTCATCATCACAGCCGTCGAAAGAATACTCATTACTAATTAGCTAATATTTTTTTTCACTTACAGGGATCAGATTTGATAACCAATTCAGAGGAGCAGAAAGAATTTCTTAAACTAACTGAAGATTTCGTTGCGTAAGTAACAAAAAATAAATAAAAAATAATATAGCCCTAGTTGGTTAAAAATATGTTTGAATAAATTTTAATGTTGTTTAAATTTCGAACATCCTTTAGATATTAAATATGGATCAGGGTAACAGTAATTAAAATAAATAGGCATAGTTTAATATGATGGTGGGGTGGAGGGGAAGGCGAGAAAAAGGCAAGTGTTTTCGCATTTTTTATATAAAAACTTTTTTTGGTCAAAATAAATCAAATAATTATCCAGTACAAACAAAGAGTTTAATTTTCTTCACATGGTGATTTCAACAGTTGTTGAATATCTTGTTAAGGGTGTCCTGTAATTTAATGACAACTTTTTCTCTTCATTTAAAAAGTTTCCCATCTAATGCCGTTATGCTCATGACAGATATTTAATAACTGTTGATATCATCACGTGAGGAAAATTAAATTATTATGTTTGTAATGGAGCAATATTTTATTTATTTTAGACAGAAAATTTTCGCTATAAAAACCGTAAAAACACTACCCTTTTCTATCGCTTCCCATCTGATGAAAAAAAATGACTTTTTCCCGTCTTAAGCAATGAGTAGAATTAAAAAAGTAAAATTTGCTGTTTTTTCTCTCCAGTCATAAAATGGCCCATATTTCCAATCTGATAATGTAATAGATAACCATAATTTATTTGGTGTTGGGCCATGGATTGGCAAACTTCAGGTGAGGTAATGCTGTGCATCCTGGGTGACGTTCCATTGTTTCAGACGGTGAAAGTGCGCACCGCGATGTAATATTCAGTCATTCTGCGCACATAGGCAGGTAAACCGTAAGAAATAGGCCGGAAGTGCTAAGCTAATGTAAGGAGGCGATAGCGAGAATATGACAGAGGAGAAACAACTTATTAATTTATTTACTACCCGCTTCGGTGGCCGCACGATCTAAGGCGTCACTCTCATGTTAGACTAGACTGCCGATGACTGGGAGATCGAATTTAAAATATCGGTCGGGTGTACTGAGTTATTTTTTCTTCCAAAATGATCTTACTCAAATGCTGGTAAAATTCCTCTAAATTCAACCTCCCTCAATCTTAGCACATTAGCGTAATTTTTGTACATATGCGTATAGCGTGAACTGGTAGTAAGATGGGTGATAACAAAATCCTACAGATGGAAATAAAACTGTTTATTTTCTGGCATATTTTTATTTTTTGTTTCGGATTAATTAATTATCAATTGATAAATTCAACCGATGTGAACTATAGATAATTTTTTATTGGTCTTATGTCTTCTATTAGCGAATTCTGATGTATTTCCGATAAGATAATCTTAATCTTGTTCCCATGGATTATATATATTTAGTTTCATACATTAGCACTAGTGCACACTAAAATGATATTTTGTTGTTGTTGTTGAGATATTTCCCCGCGATTGAGCATCCTATAGTGATACGGGTTTGTAAATGACAATGCCACGGATGTGGACCCGTGTATGCCTTACCACGCACTTAACACACGGTTATGTGATCTGATTATGTGTTATACTTATTCTCATGAAATGAGCAAGACTTTTGCTGTTGCACACGATTTATTTAAATGATTACACCTTCGGTACTGAAGATATTATGTTAAATGATACAGTATTTATTAATTTACGGATTTTTTTTTCTGTGATATTAAATGTTCCGTGTTCTGAGTACTGTGTGCTGTGTAGATTTATGTTACTATATTATATTAATATATTACTGTGGATTCATACGCACAAGCTGCCTATATATGACCTACCTCTTGCTTCTTGGATCCCTTGTCACCAGTGTTAAAACTAACTAATATGAGAACTCCTGGCAACCTGATGATGTGAAGGCTAGCTTCCTATTGGGTAAAGGGAGCCAGCATGTCACATTATTTTCAAAATACAACGAACGGAGTTTGTATTTTAAAGAAAGAAAGTTTTTAAAACGTAGTGTATTGAAATTACTTTTGGAAACGCGTGATTTTCCATGGATGAAGTATCAAAAGAAAACTTTACATACAGTTCTTTAAAGAAAAATAAATTTCTTCCAAGACTTTTTGAGTATACAAGAGATGTCCAAAACAGTATCATTACAACACAAAACAAATATAATAATGTATGTATGTATTTTCCGAAATCATCATTTTAACTCGGCTGTTAGTGCGTCAAATCACTAAACTAGGTGTCCCGGGCTAGATTCCCTGGAAGAGTATAAAAAAAACTTTGAAATTGAGTTAATTTTTTAGTCAGCTATAATTGTTTTCATTTTCTTGGAATGAAATTTGTATGGGCTTTATATTATCATCACTATATTCGTATGCAATTATTTTGCCATTGGTTTTATTCATTTTAGGATTTTAATTCTACACTCTTATCAGCTTAAACTTAAGCATGGCTACATTTTTTACGTATTACAATATAACCCTATATCAGAGGTTTTTAAAAACCCTTTTACGGTACCATACCTCCTTATTCGTAAATAATAAAGTACCTCGAGCGTTCGATTTGTAAAATTGATTAAAACCTTTCTCATTAGTTTTACAAGTGTTTTTTAAAAATTCTAATTACCCAACTTAAGGAGGAATTGTACCATTTTTACTAAAAATCTTCAAGCATGTGATTTTTTACATGTAGCATTTATTATTATTATTATTATTAGCACCGCGTCTTACTACCCGTTCGCATTATACCGCATGTAGCAAATACATACATCATTACACATGTTTTAGCTCAGTAAAAAAATTAAAATGTAAAATAAACTTCTCATACCATTTAAGTAAAATGTATTTGCAACTTGGGCGCAAAAAAAAGAAAGGTAAAATTAATAAATATAAAAATTGTTTGATAATATATAAAACAAATCATAGCTAGTAAGAACCCGTGTGTTAATTTTTTCTAACACTCCGTCTAACTACCAGTTAAGGATATACACATATGGACCAATTACGCTAATGGGGTAGTGATGATAAAGGTTGAGTTTAGAGGAAGTGTACCAGCATTTTTATTGGAGAGAGAGAGAGAGTGGGGAGGAAAAACCACCATCAGTACACCTAACCGGGATTCGAACCCTGATCTCCCGGTCATCAGATATATAGTTTCTTGCTAGAGTGACGCCTTAGACCATGTGACCACCGAAGTGGGACATAAGTATAAGTTTTTTTGATGGTGCTATAATTGTATTAACTTGGAGCTGCAAATATAATGCAGCCATTGATAAATTATTAAATAATGTTCACGTAACCCTAATAAATACGTGGCAAGTTTTAAAAACGCTTCCTTACCTCATAGGCTACGCCGTAGTGGAACTACGCAAGGTAAGTTTGACACTTTTCGGAGTAAACATGTTGAACCCTTCTTTTACCCTAAAAAAGTGGCAAGCTTATAAAAAAGACCATTGTATAATTCAAGGATAGATATCTATCTACCTTTCAGGGTAAACAGAGTGTAAATAGCTGGATCGTGACTAAAACCTTCTTTACATTATTGTATTTTAGTTTAATGGAAAGTTAGCTATGTATTTATATATACAATGAGATGGTAAGACCAGACGTGACCTTATGCTCTGTCACGTGTTACATACATAACGGCAGTCAAGGATATTCGTGTTTGAGGGAAAATAACATGTTGTTGATTGTTTGGAGTACCAATGTAACCATAATGACAGACGACCTAGTAAAGCAGAGTTAACAAACAGTTGGAGATGTACATAAAGGACAACCTGGTGAGCTGGAGATAAGTTGGAGATGTACATAAAGGACAACCTGGTGAGCTGGAGAGATAACAGTTGGAGATTACATAAAGGACAACCTGGGGAGCTGGAGAGATAACAGTTGGAGATATACATAAAAGACAACCTGGTGAGCTGGAGAGATAACAGTTGGAGATGTACATAAAGGACAACCTGGTGAGCTGGAGAGATAACAGTTGGAGATATACATAAAGGACAACCTGGTGAGCTGGAGAGATAACAGTTGGAGATGTACATAAAGGACAACCTGGTGAGCTGGAGAGATAACAGTTGGAGATATACATAAAGGACAACCTGGGGAGCTGGAGAGATAACAGTTGGAGATATACATAAAAGACAACCTGGTGAGCTGGAGAGATAACAGTTGGAGATGTACATAAAGGACAACCTGGTGAGCTGGAGAGATAACAGTTGGAGATGTACATAAAGGACAACCTGGTGAGCTGGGGAGATAACAGTTGGAGATGTACATAAAGGACAACCTGGTGAGCTGAAGTACAGTTGGAGATTACATAAAGACACCTGGAGCTGGAGAGATACATTGAATTACATAAAGACAACCTGGTGAGCTGGAGAGATAACAGTTGGAGATGTACATAAAGGACAACCTGGTGAGCTGGAGAGATAACAGTTGGAGATGTACATAAAAGACAACCTGGGTGAGCTGGAGAGATAACAGTTGGAGAAGATGTACATAATATCAAAAAGGACAGCCTGTTGTTGAGAACGTGTGGTAACAGTACAACCAGCTTGGAGACAGGAGATACATATACAAGGTTAGGACAGCCTGTATATGTTGTACGTGTGTAACCAGCTACACTTAGCCACGTGATCATCAAGAAGAGGTTATCAAAGTTTGCATTAACCATCCACAGGTTCGGGAAGTTGAAGTATGGCCTACTCTCGAAAGTACATCTTAAACGTAGTTTTACTGTCGGGAAAGAAATTTCCTTCTCTTGGTTGGTTGTACATTTTGAGTGGTGCCAGGAAGTTGTTCTACTTCATTCAATCTGCGTCATTTTCACGTACGAGTTATATTCACACCGCTACAGTGGTTGTTACAAATGTTCGTTCACAATGTTTGGACACGCGGACTGAGCATTGAGCTCGTGCAGGCTGTTTAATCGGTGACGAGAAGATTTGAATCCAGACCGGATGAATTAAGAATTCCCCCCCTCCCCCCTCTTAAATGGCTTACCATTCTCCTGCCACACATGCGGGTATATATATATATATTAAAGACGTCTTATTTATCCCTATTAAGTTAATTAAATCACGTATATACGCGCTTTGATGGTCAAATGGTATCAAAACGCGTCACACTCGCAATAAACTGGACTGTCCTTGACGGAGATATCCGGGCTCGAACTATTGTTGGGTCTACTGAGGATGATTTTTACTAAAAGGGCTTTCCATTCTCTCGACGCAAATGTGGGTACACTTCCTCTAAATGTAACCATCCTCATTCTTAAAACATTGTTAGGTCTACTGAGGAGGGTTTTTACTATAGGGATTTCCACACTCGCTCTCTCTCTACGCAAATGCGGGTAAATTTTCTCTAAATTTAACTATCCTCATTCCTAAAACATTGGTGGCTCTACCGAGGATGGTTTTTACTAAAAGGGATTTCCACTCTCTCGACACAAATGCGGGTACACTTCCTCCAAATGTAGCCTTTCTCATTCCTAAATCATTGGCGTACAACCCGAATGGTTAGTAAGACGCGGTGACAAAAAACTAATTAAACATCACACACATTATGATGGACTAAATAGCAAAGCTATTATTTTATATTTTTTGTTAGTTACAGTTATAGCCGCATCTAAATATCATATTCTTTAAATTGAAAAATGACACTTATATGCGGGAATCGAACCCGGGACCTCTGGCTAATTACTCCAATATTCAAACCACACATTGTTTTGAACTTGCCTTGTGGAACATATAATTTATAAATGGATAACAAGTATATAATTAGTATTTTAAGGCATCAATCTCGTCTTCTTTGGTTCGCCGGAAGATTGAGGCGTGCCTCCTGGCCAGCTGTTGGTTGCTATCGCTTCTTACACGCAGATGCGGGAATGTACTCTTTAAATTACAGCTTCCTCATCCGTACCCCATCTGTGTAAACATGCTAATAGCCCCGTCAGATAGTAAGACGTTAAAAGAAACGGCAACAACCTCTGTAATACAAAATTATAACAGGACGAAACCCGCGTCGGTGGCGTAGTTGGCTAACACGCTAGACGTGTTGAGCTCGACTGCTGAGGACGGGAGATCGAGGTTCGAATCTCGGTCGGGTGAACTGGGGGTGGTTTTTCCTAAATGGTTTTCCACTCTCCCTCCACGCAAATGCGGGTTCACTTCCTCTAATTCGACCTTCCCAATTCTTAATCCATTAGCGTAATTAGTACTTTAAGTGTACAACCCGAACAGGTAGTAAGACGCGGTGCTAATATTATTATTACTTCCACTAAATTTAACCTTCCCAATTACTAACTCATTAACGTAATTATTACTTAAGCATATAACCCGAACGGGTAGTAAGACGCGGTACTAGAAAGAAAGAAGTGAACTGAGGGTGGCTTTTCATGAATGGTTTGCCACTCTTCCTCCACGCAAATTCGGGTTCACTTCCTCTAAATTCATCCTTCCCAATTCCTAACACATTAGCGTAATTAGTACTCAAGCGTATACACAGATTTATCTGATTTCCAAACCCTTCCTACACCTCTGACAAGACATCTTGTAAATGTGTGGAATGTCAGGCCGCCACCGTGGTTCGGATTCCACGTTAAACTGTAGGTCCTTCATTTCATCTCACAATCACCCTACCATTACACATTAGCGTAAGTGCGTATAACCCGAACGGGTAGTAAGACGCGGTGCTAGTAATAATAATTAATAATACTTAAGCGTATAAGCCGAATGGGTAGTAAGACGTGGTGCTAGATTAAAAATTAAAAACAGGAAGAACCATATTTGACAGCTAAATAAGTTAATAGATCTACTCTTATGCATTCATACGTCGTCATGTTATCTCCAGATTAATATATATATATATATATATATAATATATATATAATACAGTACATATATATAAAATATATACATATATATAAACAAACTAACAATATAGTGTTTAATATTTTCAAAAAGGCCCTTTCTATGAAAATTGGACTCTACTAATCGAAACATTAACTTTACATGGAATGTGCGAAGGGAAATGTGTTCCACTTTGTTCAGCTGGGTGATAAAAAAAAAAAAGTGAGCCATGTTTAGCAAGTAACAAGAGAACAATAGTGTTATGTTACGTGGCTTCTTATTAAGGTGGGTTGGGACAAAACACGGTCTTAAGTCGGAATTTTTGCAGTCTTTATAACAAAAAGGTTTTTTTTTGGTCAAAAATTAATAAAAATTGCTTCTATGGAGACATTTAATTTAATTATTTACGTATTTTTTTTATCTCAACAATTCCTGAGTATATGTTATGATGAGCATAGTGGCTTCTGGACATAAGCTTCTTAAATTAATGGATATGTCCTGTTATATCCCCACGATGTCAAAGACAAATATTCAAGAACTTTTGAGATTAAATATATAGAAAACTAAACTAAATATGTTTACTGAAAATATATATTAGTTACTTTTAGTTACTTGGTGGTCTTAGGGTAAAGCGTTTGCCACAGTATCCGATGTTCGTGGGTTCAAACCCGAACGGGTAGTAAGACGTGGTGCTAATAATCATATGTGTGAAGAGGCTTGCAGTGCCGTGAATCCG
This sequence comes from Timema cristinae, assembly GCA_039000515.1. Lineage (NCBI taxonomy): Eukaryota > Metazoa > Arthropoda > Insecta > Phasmatodea > Timematidae > Timema > Timema cristinae. Next base: position 44,521,269 of record JBCFYV010000100.1, on the reverse strand, counting down.
GTGTGTGTGTGTGTACCCTAATATCGTCCTAAGGTGTATGTATGTATGTCACAGATCGCTAAACCTCAGCCCCCGGGCACGTCTTCTAAAACACGCGCGGGTTTATGACTGTAATTGGGCCGTACATGTGTATTACACTCTTTGTTCTCACTTGTCACAACTACGATTGTTTTTTATGATAGTTTACCAATCTAAACTTTATTTTTAAAAGTCATTTATAAATTCTTAAGACTTTCCCAATAAAAGTATATATATATATTTTTTTTTTTGTAGCACTTTCATTTTTTGTTGAAGGTTTTTAGTATCCTTTGTCTTGAAAATAGGCTACTTAAGTATCAGTTTAAAAAAATACAACTTCGTTACACTTTACTATCCATCAGAGCTATCCGTAACACTAATGGTATAGTTAAGAGGAAGTTTAAGTGTACCTTAATTTGCGCGGCGGTAGAGTGGGAAATCATTTTAGAAAAAAATCTTAATGCCTCAAGATGAAATTCAAACTATTTGACAAAATTCATTAGTTAAAACATTCATACTTTAAATTAAGTGTTAAATTAATGGTCTTGGTCTGGTAGTTAAGTTTCTCATGATAATTTTAGGGCTGGACAACTAATAGGCCCTAAGCAATAAAGTTCTAAAACAAATTGAAATTCTTAATTTGAGGAAGATTTTTTTTTTCGATGTCATGTTCGAGTTGTACCAACTTAAATTAGGTGCTATCCGGAGGGGGGTGGGGGGTGAACGGGGGGTGGATTGTTGGAGAAGCGAGTTAGGGCAGTATTTTGGCACTGTTTACAACAATTTTTTTTTTGCTAAAATAAATAAAATATTGCTTCCGTAAAAACATTTGGTTTAATTTTCTTCACATGGTGAGATCAACAGTTGTTGAATATTTGTCATGAACATAGCGGAATCAGATGACAAACTTTTTAAATGAAGAGAAAAAGTTGTCATTACATTCCAGAACATCCTTGAAAGATATTCAACTGTTGATACCATGAATGTAATAAATTAAATATTATTATTATTATTATTATTTATGTAGTTAAGACTTTGATGCCCTTTAAAGTTAAAATTACACTTGTGGTAGGTTGAATAATAAAGCAATTAAAAGAGACATTTGATGTATTATTATCATCACCACCACGTCTTACTACCCGTTCGGGTTATACGCACTTACGCAAATGTGTAACGGAAGGTTGATTGTTAGATGAAATGGAGGACCTACAGTTTAACGTGGAATCCGAACCACGGCGGAGGCCTGGCATTCCACATATTCACAAGTTGTGATTAATACACGTCTTGTCAGAGGTGAAGGAAGGGTTTGGCGATCAGATAAATCTATGCCGGGACAGAGATTAAACCTGGACCCACCAGAATTAAATTAAACTCTTTGTTTCTACTGAAGAGTTATTTGATTTCTTTAGACCAAAAAAAGGTTTTTGTAAAAATTGCAAAAATACTACCTTAATCTGGCGTTCCTTACACTCCCTACTTAAGGATTAGAGGGTCCTATTCTGATCTCTAACAAAGTGTCCCCTTGTTGGAAAGAGTGGATGACTCGTTCATCCATCGGTGAAGCGAAGCAGAAATAGATAAACTAACCGATGCTGCGCCTCATTCGACTTGCCTCTGTACAAAAACATATTGTTTGCAATGGTTTAATGTTATTAACTATCTCTAGGTTCTAGTCTCCTGATCAATTTCCTCTTTTCCACACCTTTTTAGCCACGGAGATGTTCATCAGCTGGCCGCAGGAATCCGGAAACTTTCCTCCAAAAGTCCAGAGCGGAAACGACTTATTGACTATGTCAGGTAAGTGAAAAGGCATTAACACTTTTTGTTTTGGTTTTTAAGGTTCTATTTTTTTAAAGTAGCCAACCTGCTACAGTGGGATTTTCAATTTTTCTTGAACTTTTTAGGATTAGTAATTAGATTTTTTTTAAACTAGCACCGTGTCCTACTACCCGTTCGAATTATTTACATGTACTGATTACGTTAATGTGTTAGGGATTATAAAGGTTGGATTTAAATGAAGTCCACCCCATTTGCGGTGGAGGAAGAATGGACAACTACTGAGGAAAACACCACCTGACCGGAATTCGAACCCCGATCTCTCTGTATCTGGCAATCCATCTATTTATTGGAAGAGTAGCGCCTTAGACCATTCGATCATCAAATTAAGTAATTATCTCTTGTCACGTTATGTTATATCAAGATGCACTAACATATTTTCAAACTAATCATATCGTCGTTCATGGTTGACTTTTCTGAACGTTTAACGTTTACTCGAAACAGTTTGGTATTCATTCATCCGGTTCTCAAAATATGTGTTTTTAATCGTCAAACTAACAAAACATATTTGCTGAACGTTTTATTTATTTAATCTCTTTTTAATTGCCGGAATATAACATAGGTCGAAAGTTCACTTTCTCGTAAAAATAAAATATTGTGGTTGTGAAGGTTTTCGAATTTGAGATTATGATTAATCTTTACGTTTTATTTGGTCCCCCCCCCCCCCCCCCCCTTCGAACTAAAAACATATAATTATTGTACATACTTTTAATTTTTAAGAACGGAATTTTATATTTACTTATTAGCTAATAAATCTATCTGACACTTAGCTCAGTCGGTAGCGTGTCTGTCTACTGAGTTAAGTGTTCCTGGTTTGATTCCTGGTATGGCCAAAAAATTATCAATGAAGAAATTTGGGTTTACCCTTTCACATTTTTTTTTTTTTCAATTTCCTTATACATTTGTCCTGACAACTTATTTTACTATAAATCAGGACTTTTTCTGTTCTGTTTATATTACAATATGCCTTCTATATAATTAATATAAAAATTTACACATAAACTTTCTGGAATATAAACATAATATACTAAAACTTCTTGCCCTGTTATTGATCATTACCAATTTACCTCGACCTGGGCCTGTTAGCAGCTCTGTCTACTTTATAATAATACCATTATTTAATGTATGATAACTTAACTTGTCTCTCTTTCCCTATTGAAGTTATTTTGGCTATATATATTTTTTCCTTTTGTTATGCCTACTTTGGATTTAGATCTAACCTAACCTAACCTAACTTATACCTAGTGTCATCCTCTACACAATCAGTTTATATCTTCCTTTTAGAGAGTCCCATTTTATTTTTCTTCACTGGTCACTTCCTACTGTGGCCAGTCGACATCCCTGGAGTGCTCGATAGCTTCAGCTCAGCATCACACTTGTTTCCAAGTGAGCAGGGCTCTTCGAGTAAGGAACAACTTCCGACGTCTCATCCACTTTACGTTCCTTCTCTTCTAGCCGGTATTCCAGGCGTCCCTGGTTCATCAACGATATTCATCACTGGTATCCCTGAGACGCCTTTCCTCGGCTAGAGCTCTAGAAATATCCAGAGTCCATCAAAATATAGTACACTCTCCCTTTTATTACACTTTCTGTGTTTTGTTTCACCAGTTTGTTAACGTCTCTTCAAAGTCTGATGTTTCTTCTCCTCCTTCGTCTCCTTCGTCTCCATCGTCTTCACTCGTCACTTCTTCCTCAGTTGCTTCTTCTTGTCTGTTTTTGTCTCAAGTCTTGGTTCTGTCTTTGTCTTCTTTCTTTTAGTTCGTCCGTATGTCTGTCCCTTTCTGCTTTCGATACCCTGTCCGCTATCTCATCGAGGTAGCTCCACCGGTCCACATCCCTCAATATGTGGAATAGGGCATTGGCCTGTATAGGCATTAGTAGCTCTACTCTTTCCCTTTTCATAAATACACATTCCAAGGTCACGTGTTCCGATGTCGCCTCTCCTCCGCAACAGCAAAGACTGGTTTCACTCAATCAAGTTCATCCTAAAGAGGGACGCTCAATATGAACCATAACCTGTGATATAGTGGACAAGTCCCTGGGAAGGTTGAAGAAGCTTCATTCCCACTCTTTCTTGTACGATCCATTCACATTGATGAATTAACGGCCTGGGATTGGATGTCGTGTCTGTCCTAGTCTTAAGATAGATATGAAGATACGGCAGGCCTAACCAGCCGGTAGTGGAAAATATATGGCTTGGATGAAAAAAAATGACTTGGGCCACAGAATTTAAACAGTAATAGATGTAAAAAAAAAATCTAATAAATATATTACCACGATAATACCAGTTTAAAAATCAACGGCTTTATTTCTGGCCGTGTATTGTGTCCCATTAGCATTTGTTGGACAATGAGTAAGAATCGGAATAATTTTTAGCGACCCTCAAAATCTGGGAGGCACATTTCAGTTAAAGACTCTATAGTAGATCAAATAGTTACTCCAATAAAAGTATGAAATGGTTCCTCAATTGAAGCTTTCATTATAACCGCATCTTTTTGGTATACTTTTTCGTTTTCCTGGGGGGCCCCATGTGGATTTTCGGTCAGCGAGTAAGTGTATTCCTACACTCTTATGTGAAAGGGGTCACTTGCCTGCAAAATTTTAGCTTCATAGATCTTCTGGGTTTCGAGATTTTTTCGGCTGATTCATTTTTTCTCTATGTCAACCGCATGGAAATAAATTTTTAATTTTTAAACCGTAATTCCTGCCATGTTTTTACGAAACATTGTGACAAATAAAGGCATGAAACAAGGTATACCCGTTCCGATGGTCGAATAGCCTGAAGGCGTCTCTCTTTCAATAGAGTTCACTTTCGATGACGGCGAGATCGGGGTCTTGAATCCCGCTCGAGTTTTATGAGGGAATTTTTTCCATCATGGTTTTTCACTCTACTTACACGTGAATGTGGGTACACTTAATAAAAAATTCTACCTTCCTCAAATTTAACAACTCATTAGTGTAATTAGTACACCAGAATGGTTAAATGAGACGCGGTGACCAAAATTAAATTAAAAATACAAAAACAAGGGCTGCCTGCACACAACCCTCTTCAAATTTAGTTTTAAGTCATCCACAACATCCAAAAATTGGAAAATAAATTCCAGGGGAGGATACTCAATCCTCCCATTCCCGCCATCCCCTGATCCCCCCCCCCTTCCACTTCACACACACTTCCGAAGAACTTCCGGAACCCCTGTAGGGGGTCCCCTAATACTTTCAGTTTTCAAGAGGTGTGATGTGAGATGGTAGATATGCTTGGCTGCGTTGAACGTTTTGTCTGGTTTCAAGATGTAGGTCAGCGGTTTGAGACGCAGCTGTGAGAAACAGGCTAGTGGTTCGGGGAAAACACACACACACACGTAGTTTGTCGACAGAGTGAGGGTACCTGGAGAAATACTCGCCGGAAAGGAACAAATATTGACCGGGACTGGAAGGGGCATGAGGTCTAGGAGAACGCCCCTTGAAATTGTGTGTACATTGGATACTGGTAGGAAGAATCTTAAAGAATACAAATAATTGTTTTGTTATTATTATTATTATTAGCACCGCGTCTTACTACCCGTTCGGGTTGTACGCACTTACGCTAATGTGTAATGGTAGGTGATTGTGAGATGAAATGAAGGACCTACAGTTTAACGTGGAATCCGAACCACGGTGGAGACCTGGCATTCCCCACATTCACAAGATGTCTTGTCAGAGGTGAAGGAAGGGTTTGGAAATCAGATAAATCTGTGCCGGACGAGGATTGAACCCCGGCCGCCAGCACAGAAGTCTGACACCTTACCCTAGACCACCCATTGTTTTGTTAACATTGATAACATGTTACTTTATTATTTGTGTTATTTGAAAAATACTGTTAATATCTATCAAATAGAGACAGTTGCAAATCACATGACTTAACTTATGACTGTATAAAACAGGCTTTAGTCCATTTTGTATTGGTCAGATATGGTATTTATTACCATAATCCCACCTTAGAAGTAATAAATCCGTATTCTTGCACTAAGAAGGTAAGCGAGGCAAAATCAAAATCTTTTAAGAAGAACAAAAGAAAATATTTTTATTAATTTATAGTAAATTATCTGAAGTATTTAACGTGCATTTTATAAAATTCATGGATGTAAATAAATATGTACATACCTTTTGTTGAGTATACTAGTAACTTACCTTGTGTAATTTTGAAAAGTTATGGCAAGTCAAATGGGTCTCTTTCTTGTAATCTTTGCTGCTAACCTGTATTTATGGTACAATTAAATTATATTTTAACCAATAAAACTATTTCTAGGTAATATTTTCACCAACATCCTCCATTTATTTATAAACAAGTGTTAAGTTCACCCTCATTAATTAATTAATGAAACTGAAGAAGTTATCGCGTTTAAAACTTTAAAATGGCTTTCTTCAAAAGCTGAATTAGCTTGTGTCAGCTATTTTTTCCTTTTGACTCTTTATATCATATAAGTTGTGTAGGCCTATTATATGATTGTGTATGCATTTGAATTTTGTATATAGGTAAATATATTAATTGTATATAGATATACATGTATATAAACTGTACATGAGTGTCGCTGAAGGGAGTGGGGGTAGACCTTAATATTCCCCTCCCCCAACAATGTGTTTTATTCAGAAAATTGAAAATACAAGTTTTGAACAATGCATAAATAATAAAACTATAAAATTAATTCCGTTGTCATATAGTTATTGTTAAATTATTTGTTATGAAATAATTTTTATTTTCTAATTAAAAATGAATATGGGTTAGTTCATTTCGCCTTAGACTAAAAGTTAAGATAGTAAAGGTTAAGACTTAGATATTACATCGATAGTTAAATTTTAATGGAATGTATGGGTTTAAATTAACAATTAAAGATATTGTGATATTTGAATTATGTTTGGACTTTATAAAAAGTTAAGTTGCTTGGTATAAATATGAATTGTAACATGTACTACAATAAGTCATTCAAATATCACAACATCTTTAATTGTTAATTTAAACCCATACATTCCATTAAAATTTAATTATCGATATAATATCCAAGTCTTAACCTTTACTAAATTCTACACTCCTTATGGAAGATTCTTTTAGAATGTTTTCTAAAATGTTAAAAGTTAAGAGCGTGCGACGCCTATATGTCCACACATATATAACTTTATACATTTAAATAAGCGCCATTTGTAATCGAACACTTCCTCTATTTTATTTTTGTTCCCATTTAATGTCCCCACTGTCATATTTATTCGCCGAAAGTTGAACCAATGTCTTTTAGGTCAGTCGGTAGACATGGTTTCTAGTAGTACCCACGCACAGGTTGTAAAGTACGACTAAGACGTCAGTCTCATCTTGTCTGGTTTACCGGTGATAGGAGGGTCAGGGTTCTAACACCGGACGGGCGTACTTTGATAGTATTTTTTTTTTTCCTAAATGGTTTCCAAACTCAACTGTGTAAATATGCGGATATCCCGGATGGTAATAAGACGTGGGGTACGGAAAAATAGATTTTTTAATTCGCATGCTACTCGCTTCGGTGGCCGCATGGTTTAACGTACTACTTCCGCAGTATATGAGACTACCAATGACTGGAAGATCGAGGTTCGATTCTCTGTCGGGTGTACAGTTTTTTCAAAATGCTTTTACACTCTTCCTCCACGCAAATGCGGGTACACTTCCTCTGAATTAAACTTTTTAATACCTGAAACCATTAGCGTAATTTAGTACATACGCGTACAACCCGAACGGGTAGTAAGATGCTGTGCTAACAAAATAAATCTTAAATTGATTGCGTCAACAGTTTGATAGAGAGTACATACATTTTTCGGGGACATTGTTTCGCTCAATTGGACTCACCGTACTTCCAGGTTGACATCCTATTATTCCCTTTCGCAGCTCGTATCTATCACCTCGCGCAGTTTCTATCGACGACAGTCGAATACCGCAGTCACACTTCAATAAAATGGTTTCCTCTTTAACGCACAACCATTCAAGCAGCGAAAAGACAACTCTTCATTATTCAGGCCAGTTTGATTCTTTTACTTTCACACGGGAGTTGAATTCTGGAAGCAAGAAACAATAGTCTTGATACATCTAGATCGTCATGGTTAGTCATTGCGCCTGCGCAGGACTCTAACGTGTTGTGACGTCACTGTACAAGAGCGTGCTTTTTACTACTAGACTGCGCATGCGTAACCCCCTCCCTCTGAGTTGGGCTCGACCAATACCTCTGTCGCCGTGACGTCACTTTAATAAGTGTTTTACGGGCTGTGGCTCATATTGGTCTTGTTGGCTGTATATAAATAACTCATTCTATATTTTCGGAATTAGATTTTTTATTTTAAAGAATAACTTATTATTATTATCACTGCGTCTTACTACCCGTTCGAGTTACACGCACTTAGCTAATCTGTAATGGTAGGGTGATTGTGAGCTGAAATGGAGGACCTACAGTTTAACGTGGAATCCGAACCACGGTGGAGGCCTGGCATTCCACACATTCACAAGTTGTGATTAATACACATCTTGTCAGAGGGGAAGGAAGGGTTTGGCAATAGAAATAACTGATCTTGGAAAGTTAGTTGATTATAATAACAGTGCTTAAATTTTTTTACTCAAGCTATGCTTAAATCTAAGTTGACTTGAACTGGTAAGCAGGTGGACAAAGGTGTCAGTTTCTAGATTGCCGGTGACTTGAAAGTACGGGGTGGATCCAGGATTTTCCTCGGTTAAGAGGAGACGTCGAGAGGGGGGTGCTGCTGCCGTAATTTCTGTAGGGGGAGGGGGTGTTCTCATGGGACCGGGTTGGGGAATGGTCCCACTCTGGAAATTGCCAGAAAAATTCTTCTTAGAGATTTTAGAGTAATTTAGAAATAATTAAACTATGTGTTAATAATAAAAGTTTCGTAATTTTTCTTATCAAAATGGCATCCTACCAAATTTAATCTTTTTAAGACTCAATTTGTAGTTTGCTTCCGCCATATTATATATTTCAAGTCTCGTATTTTTCTCATAAAGATGAAATGCTCCATAATGTCCATTCCAAATTTCAGCTCTCTAGGACCTCGAAAAGTGGGGAGAAATAGCTCTGTAAAGACACACCGTCTGTATTTATGTAGTAGTAGTATTTAAAATACACTTTTTGACCCATTGACTTATCAGCATACGACTTGTGAGCTAACCGAACACTAGAACAGACACAACGAGCCACTCCTCGCCGGCAAACAATTCACAGCGTGTGAACTTTCGCCTCCAGTGTTTATGTCAACAAAATATGTGGACCACGCCACAGGTAGTGTACCTCACAGTTTCCTATTCTTCCTCACCGGGGGCCGAACATACTTGACACAGATTGTGTTTGACCGACTCGAAAGTGGTCAAAACAAAAACTTGACCACAGAAAGTTCTTTTGTGGTGTAAATACTTTTCCTTAATTCGCCGTTTGTTTATTCATTGGTATGTGCCTTTAGTTTACCTTTATTGTGTAAAATCTTCCAAGAAGAATCTAATTTGACAGCCCAAACACCTTACTAAATCTCTATTAGGATTTTAGTAAGAAGGAACAATTAGAAAATACATATTTTCCTAGGTTAACATTCATCATTTTACTATTTTATTACTGTTACATTAGAACTTAATTAATCCGAACTAATTAGGAGTGAAGCTTACTTGGACTATCGAAAATTCGGATTGAGCGGGAGAATATAGGGATACAGTATTTTTCACGAATTTTTGATTAAACTTGAATGAGTTTAATCAAATTATCATTTATTTAATTGGGTGACCTGTTGGTCTAGGAGTAAGGTGTCAGACTTCTATGTTGGCGGCCGGGGTTCGATCCTCGGTCCCGGCACAGATTTATCTGATTTCCAAACCCTTCCTACACCTCTGACAAGATATCTGTGAATGTGTGGAATGCCAGGTCGCCACCGTGGTTCGGATTCCACGTTAAACTGTAGGTCCTTCATTTCATCTCACAATCACCCTACCTTTACACATTAGCGTAAGTGCGTATAACCCGAAAGGGTAGTAAGACGCGGTGCTAATAATAATTTATTTAACTGATGTATAGGGTGACCTGGTGGTCCTGGGGTAAGGTGTCGGACCTCTGTGTTGGGGTCCGGGGTTCAATACTCGGTCCCGGCACAGATTTATCTGATTGCCAAACCCTTCCTTCACCTCTGACAAGACTGTATTAATCACAACTTGTGAATGTGGGGAATGTCAGGCCTCACCGTGGTTCGGATCCCACGTTAAACTGTAGGTCCTACATTTCATCTCAAATTCACAATACCATTGCACATTAGCGTAAGTGCGTACAACCCAAACGGGTGGTAAGACGCGGTGCTAATAATAATAATAATTTATATATAACACGTAATATGTACTGTAATTATTTTTGATTACAGAAAATACTTTGTGTTGACTACAACATGTAAATACTGTATAAGCTTTTATTATCAGATATAGATGTTTCCTACCATTCTATTTTAACTTTGAGCTTGTTAACCAATAACATATATTTCATCTGATTTCATTTCTTTACCTGTTTTCCGGAAAATGTGTTTGTATTACCCGGAATTTTGGATTGCTGGGGTTCGGTCTAATGGGGGTTTTACTCTCCTTTATAAACAATTATATCCATTAAAAGCGACAACCGGAAACATTATGAGAAAGTTGATCTAGGAACTTTTATAACTGTCACATAAGTTTCTTCTTATGAAAATCGGACGGTACTTTTCATTTTCAGTACGCCACTTCCCAAGTTATATATCGGTTAATTTTGACACTTATTATTCGAGCTATTCCTCAAACAAGTTTGTTGTACTCTTTCTAGAAACAGAGAAATAAAAAGAAAAGTCAGTAAAATTGTATATCAGTTATGTAAAACAGTGGATCTTAAAATTTGAATCTACGTTTTCAGACATTCACATCGGTGGGCCCGCGGATTAAATGTTACAAATCTAGTTTGGATATCTGGATAAGGGGAGTTTCGGGATTCGAATACTAGCCGGGTTTAATGAGGGTGTTTTCCCATTTTCCCTACACGTAAGTACGAATATACTTCCTTTAAATTCTACGGTCCCATACAGACTCCATTAGCTGTAGTAAAAATGCGTAGGGAATATAACCCAAAAGGGTAATTAATTAAATGATATAATGAAGCAGGGATTAGGGGGATTATTTAGAGGAAATGTCGAACATTCTCATGTAGAAAATAATAAATTTAGTTTATTGGGATAGAAACCCTTCCCGCAACCAGCATCGCCCTTTAGAGCACCCTTCAGCCCCTTTAAAGCACCTCACCCAGTACTTCCTCAGCGACCCCCTCCACTCCATCATTCCTTCCCCCACTATCCTCCTGACTTACTACCCCCAGGACCACCCAAGGACGTAGTGTTGTATGCTAGCGTGAGTGTTGTGTGTATGGAGAAGAAGAATGAGAGGGTAGTCATCATGAGGAGGTATATGAGCAGCCTAAAGCTTGCTTTAGTCAGGGGGAATCACCTTTCAGATGTTTACCGTCAGCGACGTGTTTTCATCACCTGTGAGGAGGTGCACGAACTGACGAGATGGTGTCGATGTGGTAACAGAGCACTTGAACTCGCGCAGCAAAACTTTCATTCGGGAGAATACAATATGGATAATTGCGTGTGATTCTAGGGTTCCGAACACGAAAACATGTGCTAACCAACCTATTAGTGTCTGAGAATGGGTTTGGAATCGTTGTTCAAAACAAACGGGAGGGATTTGGACATAGTAGTGTGTAGATAGACTCACGTGGTTGGGACATAATATAGTGAGATCGTCATAGAAAGAACCTTTTAACCAGGGGTGTTATAATTTTACCAAGCCCAAAAAACACTTATTATATTTGGCATACAAAGCGATCATCTAATACAAAATGGATACTCCCATTTTTTTCTGCAAAAATGACTTTAAAAGGGTTCTGGGCTGATGCGTAAATTCTCATTTCGTATCACATTTCTGAAACTATTTAAGATCTTAAATTGCTTATCATTGCAAATATGTAGGTCTATTTATAATACAAATATTTATTTGAAGCATGTATTTATAAAACCAATAATTTTCAAGTTAAACGCAAATATATATATATATATATAGTTATATATTTATAGTTTATATATATATATATATATATATATATATATATATATATATAGTTTTTTTCTCTCTCCTTTTATTAAAATATATTAGAGTTACGCAGACACACTGACAGACGGCATTGCATAATCCACTTTTCAGGGTTCGGGGGGTCATAAGACGTCGACATCAACATCTCTGGCTGGATTTTTTTTAGGGTCGCAAAACTTGACCTTTAGTGTATATATATATATATATATATATATATATATATATATATATATATATAAACTTTTCGAACACTAAAGGTCAAGTTTTGCGACCCTAAAAAAAAATCCAGCCAGAGATGTTGATGTCGACGTCTTATGACCCCCCCGAACCCTGAAAAGTGGATTATGCAATGCCGTCTGTCAGTGTGTCTGCGTAACTCTAATATATTTTAATAAAAGGAGAGAGAAAAAAACTATTTTCTCAAAATCGGCTCTAACGATTTTGATTAAAATTCGTATCTAGGCGTTTATTAAGATTATAAACAAAATGGCTATTTTCATTTTCCTATGAAAATGATTCCATAGAGTGAGTAGATAAGTAATTCTCTCAAAAAGTTTTCTTTTACCTTTTAGGGGAAATGTTTGTATAGCTATGATCTATCTCTCTATCCATAGGATATGCAACACCTAATAAAATGTCGGAAATTTTAACCGGAAGTAGAAATTTTAATACTAAGCATTGACCCTTGTGGACCCAAAATAGATTTTTTTTGGTCCAAATATACTAGTGAGAACTTTAATTCTTTAAAAAGAAAATCATAAAATTTAAATCCGGGAGTCGAAAAGTGTTTAACGTTAGTATAACGCAATTCTTTGCTAGTGTATATTATTTAATTTCACGTATGTTTCGAGTTTTGAGTAAATATCTCCATTTTTAAACAATAGAGTGAGAAAATCTGCGCTGCTAGATTATAAATATGTTTCTTTGGTACCGAATAATTAATATATTTGAATTATTGGTTTAATCAGATAACATACGTAATATATTTAATCAAACCACAAAAAAAACACTAAATAACTAATAAACCCCTCCCAAAAAATCAATACAACCCAACTATTAGTGACCTGACGGTCTAAGGGTAAGGTGTCGGACTTTTGTGCGGGTGTCCGGGGTTCAATACTCGGTCCCGGTACAGATTTATCTGATTACCAAACCCTTCCTTCACCTCTGACAAGACGTGTATTAATCACAACTTGTGAATGTGTGGAATGACAGGCCTCCACCGTGGTTCGGATCCCACGTTAAACTGTAGGTCCTCCATTTCATTTCACAATCACCCTACCATTACACAGTATCGTAAGTGCGTATAGCCCGAATGGGTAGTAAGACGTGGTGCTAAGAGAAAAAGTAAGATTCTGGTACGAAATAAGGCTTTTCAGAACGGGCTTAGTAGTCAAATCAGGCTTTACCGTGACGCTGTGTAACTTATACAAAGTTCCCAAACATACGGTATCTTCCGTGTTTTCATTTGGTAGCGTAGACATTTTTTGAGGAATTCTAATTGTCTTTGGAGTTAATAAAACACTTTCTAGGAGGGCTGACAAATCTTTTTAAAAGCGCGTGTTCAATATGTCAATACTTTTCTGAAAAATCCTTCCGCATGGCCGCTGGTATTTTTAGTAGTAAAATGGACCATTAGAATGTTTAATTATGTCTCTTGTTCTATATATTTAAAACATGAAGTGATTTATTTCGACAATGGTTTTCGGAACTATACCAAACAGATTTTAATCTGCGTTAAAAAAAAAGTCTACTTCTAGTATTATCGTATACGTATTAAAGTTTACAAATTTTCAATAAGAAGCAGTGACGTTAGTCGACGAATACATATGGACCCTTATACCCTATCTACCGTACGAGTGATAGTGGCTGACATCTAGTTAAAGTTACCTGATCTACTCTCATGCATCTATTCGCCAAACCATATGATCTGTAAGAATCAGGGGTTGATTTGTTGTCACTTTCGGCAGTCAAAAAAAATCTTTCACAACCAACAATTTTGTTTTATTTAGGTTTTTATTTTATAAGCGTTTTACATCTTCTGCTAGTTGTTAGTAACCAACACTCCTATGGCGAATGTACTTTAGATAGGGTTCCTGATTTCGTAAAAAAAACTTGTTGAGGTCTATAATAAAAGTCTTGGTCTAAAGATTTACAGGATAGGATATGACTCGTTACTAACGATTACATTAGTTATTATATTATATATTATTATTGTTGCTATTGTAAAATACAAATTACAGAAAAAAGGACAAAAAGTTTGAAACGTTTTCAGAAAACCTATTTAAGCCTTGTTTTGAATAGTTAAAGTAACTGTATGAAAAAATAAGGTTACATCAAACGCGGTGAAGTTTTGTTTTGAAAAAAAATAGTTTTCTAAATTTATAGCTAGCACTTAACAGATTAAGAGCTGTTCACTATTTGATCTATTTTATGTGATTTACATAAAACACGGAGCTAACTAAAGCTAGTTTTAGGTTGAGCCAAACCGCAATGAACCGAGGTACATTTTTATACAGGTTTTTAAATTTTGTTTATATTTATTAAATTCATACATATGTATGATCTGCATAATATAAAAATATGTTAACGAATACATCTTAAGAGTCAAATTAATAATTGTGTAAATATTTGTCACTCGCCAGGAAATCTTCAATTATATTTTTCTGTATGTAAAATTTATCTAAATTAATTTACTAAAATTTAACTTAATTTGATAAAACAATTTTTTTATCATAAAAAATGAAAAAATATGGACCTTGAGTCTGGTCCCCTTCTATCCTATTCTTAATATGCCATTGTATTTTTTTTACTTAACCAATTTATTACTTAATTTTAAAAAAGAATGGAATAGGGCGTCGGTGTTATTAAACGTTCCCGAGAACATGTAGTAATTCTAGCTCCCGGTGTCATCAATCTACTCTGCTACGCCCTGACCCTCAAGTTGATGCAAATTCTCTGTCCAAACGGGTTTCAGCGGCCATCATCTGAAACCCTACACACACCATCCTTGTCAGGACTCCGGCACAGAATGTATCCGAACGCTCATCTTTCAAAGGAAGCCCACTCACTTCCAAATTGAAACTTACCAAAACTTGACATTCTAGAAATATATCTTATTTGATTTTCTTAATTATAAAAATGATATTTCTCTTACATTATTAATCAAACTTACTAAGAATGTAGCAAGCTATATTAGTCACTGACACGAAACAAGGACGACTATATAGTAGTCCCTCCATTACTTGGCGCAACCAATATTTATCTGACCTTGACGTCAGCTAAAGAAAGTGTTTCATACTGCACAACATGTTGGTCACGTCACCTATATCTATCTCGAACAACTTCTATTCAATCTCCCGCAATACACCCTATCCCTATCATGAACTATTCAGTGTATAATATCCAGTTTCCAGTCACTACACCCTATCCTTATCTTGTTAGTTCTATCCAGTCCACCTCATCACACCCTATCCCTATCTTAAGTTAATTAATTCTATCCAGTCCACCTCATCACACCCTATCCCTATCTTGAGTTAATTCTATCCAGGCCACATTATTACACTATCTTTCTTCGGATACATTCTAATGTTATCTTCCCATCTGCGTTCAGGTCTAATTTAAATTAGCCTTCAATTCACGACGCGTGCCTTATTTATTTCATTATTAGTCTTTGCTACGAATCATGCACACGGTATAAATAGGTTCGTGTGCACGGGGCTTTCGAAGAGTGCAGGAAATACTCTTGTTTTTACCGTCGGTATCTTATTTCTTTTCTCTCTGACTGGTTTGCCGGAGGTATAATCTACTTTTTTATAACTTATTCCCTCTTCTGTTTTTATTAGTCAAGAGTTCCACGGAAAGGCAAATGGCCTTAGTCATGATATGAAATATTTTCGTCAAGGATTGACAAAATACCGTTTTAAGGGTGGATCATTGGCCTCGCCACTTGGCATGATAGTCGTGACATCCCTGGTGCAAACATGGTTTCGTATTTTTTTTTTACTACGAATGATCGTTTCAAAGAAATGTCGCTTGAAAATAAACGATAGCTCACTTTTTCTTTTCGTGCATTTTAAAATGTAATTAAGTTGGTAATACTCCTTTGCACTGATCAAGTTAAATACTATTGCAATTGGGGACAACATCTTGAGGACGAATGAGCGATCTGGTGGCGTAAATATCCACCATCAATTTTATGAACAAAGAAAAAGGAGCATGCCTTAAGTCAAGCACGTAAATTTGAATAGGTAAGTTTTCAATATTAAAAAAAAAAAGTAATATTATAAATTATTATATTATTAGTGTAAAAGTATAAGCAGTGTTAGTGGAACAAGAGGGGAAGGGGTATGGGAACACCCCCTCCCCCGAAAAAAATGGTCCCTTCCCCCTTGTAATACATTTCCACCCTTCTAGATCATTGTTTCGTTCTCTTGTCTAATATCCTCGAATAAAAAGATTAAAAGATTGCCTTGTATCAAATTACAAATAGCTTCTAGAAGCATCCATTTTCCAAAATTTGTCAAAGAAGGTCCATTCCAATTAGTGATAAGAAGCATTTAACTTTCAAAAAAATTCCACAAGGTTCTTCCGATTTTCAAAGGCTTTTCAGACGAGGGATACTCTAAATTTTTTCTAGGTGCAACTTATTTTTAAGCATTGGTCGGGAGACAACATGATATAGCACTTATCGTGTTAATTCTTGCACAATAATATGAACGAAACGGGCACATTTGAAAAATAAAACAAGATTAGTTTTATTTTGTATTTCAAAGGATGGTTACAGAATGTTTTCTTTTGTGCTTTCTAGCAAAGATGCTTAAAACTTCCCCATACTTCATTGCGGACGCGATGTCCTGGTGGATGTCCGGTAAGCCGACCCATTTAGTAAATATCTCTCTCCCCTCTCTCTCTAAGCGTAGTTTGGTCTAACGATGACGCGGGTCATAAAGGATCGCTCCACTGTGATCGTTGTGATGGGCAATGTTCGGAACAGAACTCTAATGTTTGATAGGGTAGAAGCTATTTTGTAGCCTACTGAAGGAAACTTGTCTTAAGAGTTTGATTCAACACCCGTTTCCACGTTTGTAGGTATTATTTCAGAGCTCAGAAACAAGGCAAATTGTCAATGTACTGTACAGCTCCTTTCTGAACTTCTTCATCAAAACCATCACTGAATTCTGGTGACAACAGCTTTTGAAGTTGTCCAGAAGTGTTTTTGGCAATCTGGAGAAGTTCACTGACTAGGTAGACCAGAAAAAGGAAGATACACTTCAATACGATAATATTCCTCAAGTTTCATTGGATCGTTGTTAGAGATTTATTGATTTCTATCTCCATTTCCAGTGCCAAATGTTGGGAATTTTTGATAAGTTGTTTGAAATGAATCATTGCTTTTGTTACGTTTCTCTTGGAGGCCCGTGAATGTCGTTTCTAAAAGGTGCATTGTTTTGAGTACATTCATGTTCTCTGCCTGTAACTTCCAAGCTAAAGTCAATTAGTTCCAAAACTTCAGCCGAAACAACCACAATGACGAGGATCTCTTGATGACAGTGTAGAGTGAAGGAATAAAAATAAAAATGCATTACTTCCTCTACCTTCAGGAGTGTGTTCAAAAAAGTCGAAACAACTTCATGCCTTTCAACCCGTTTTGTTTCACACATCTTGTTAAGGGAATGTCTTTCCTTTTTTTGAGCCAATCTTTCGTTTGCACATCATCACACACGCACTACTAATAGTGAATTTTGGTGGAGGCAGAATATATATTTACAAAGTGGGCTCAGTGTAAAAAGTTGAGGAGTTGGGAAGTCACGCACGTCGGGTTGTTGCAAAATAACCTCAATATATTTGTCTGTGTAACATTATCAAAAAACTATTGAGTTTTTTTTAATCATCTAATTTTAGGTAGTGTATTTTATGGTCACCTGGTGGGGTGGGGGCGTGCTCTCCCCCCTCCCCACCTCCCCCCAGGTCCCTTAATGAGACCAGACACCGCATGGATTTGGTATAGTATGTAGTTTCCAACAAAATATGATTATTTCTCTTCTGAATTAATTACTTGAAATCCCGCTTCGGTGGTCGCATGGTTCAAGGCGTTAGGGTTTTCACTCTCTTTTCACGCAAGTGGGGGTACACTTCCCACCTCCTCTCTGATTGAAACCTTCATCATCCCTAAACATTAGCGTGATAAGTACATATGCTCATAACCCAAATGGGTAGTAAGACGTGGTACTATAAAAACAACAAACAACACGTGAACATCGCTAGTGTGTAGAGGCATATCATTGAAAACTCTCCCGCAGCGGAAGTGTAACGTACGCACGAACGCACACACACACAGGATGATCGATTCTCCCCGACAGCAGCCGAAGCGGTACCGGTCAGGGCGCCCTGGTTTAGTTTGTTTTAAAACACTGAGCACGACGACTTAACGAACCCGGAGGAAGCCACTGGGACAGAACCAGAGGAACACTTGGCAGACCTGGTTTGTTTTTATCTCTTCTGGTCACTCTCGTCCACTGGGCATCATCCAGTGAAACTGCGCCGCTCTGGCAACCAACGATCTGTCTGGGGTTCTATACCGGGTGTTTCAAACGGAAGCAGACGATCTGTCTGGGGTTCTGTACCGGGTGTTTCAAACGGAAGCAGACGATCTGTCTGGGGTTCTGTACCGGGTGTTTCAAACGGAAGCAGACGATCTGTCTGGGGTTCTATACCGGGTGTTTCAAACGGAAACAGACGATATGTCTGGGGTTCTGTACCGGGTGTTTCAAACGGAAGCAGACGATCTGTCTGGGGTTCTATACCGGGTGTTTCAAACGGAAGCAGACGATCTGTCTGGGGTTCTATACCGGGTGTTTCAAACGGAAGCAGACGATCTGTCTGGGGTTCTATACCGGGTGTTTCAAACGGAAACAGACGATCTGTCTGGGGTTCTATACCGGGTGTTTCAAACGGAAGCAGACGATCTGTCTGGGGTTCTATACCGGGTGTTTCAAACGGAAGCAGACGATCTGTCTGGGGTTCTATACCGGGTGTTTCAAACGGAAGCAGACGATCTGTCTGGGGTTCTATACCGGGTGTTTCAAACGGAAACAGACGATCTGTCTGGGGTTCTATACCGGGTGTTTCAAACGGAAGCAGACGATCTGTCTGGGGTTCTATACCGGGTGTTTCAAACGGAAGCAGACGATCTGTCTGGGGTTCTATACCGGGTGTTTCAAACGGAAGCAGACGATATGTCTGGGGTTCTATACCGGGTGTTTCAAACGGAAGCAGACGATATGTCTGGGGTTCTATACCGGGTGTTTCAAACGGAAGCAGACGATCTGTCTGGGGTTCTATACCGGGTGTTTCAAACGGAAGCAGACGATCTGTCTGGGGTTCTATACCGGGTGTTTCAAACGGAAGCAGACGATCTGTCTGGGGTTCTATACCGGGTGTTTCAAACGGAAGCAGACGATCTGTCTGGGGTTCTATACCGGGTGTTTCAAACGGAAGCAGACGATCTGTCTGGGGTTCTATACCGGGTGTTTCAAACGGAAGCAGACGATCTGTCTGGGGTTCTATACCGGGTGTTTCAAACGGAAGCAGACGATCTGTCTGGGGTTCTATACCGGGTGTTTCAAACGGAAGCAGACGATCTGTCTGGGGTTCTATACCGGGTGTTTCAAACGGAAGCAGACGATCTGTCTGGGGTTCTATACCGGGTGTTTCAAACGGAAACAGACGATCTGTCTGGGGTTCTATACCGGGTGTTTCAAACGGAAGCAGACGATCTGTCTGGGGTTCTATACCGGGTGTTTCAAACGGAAGCAGACGATCTGTCTGGGGTTCTATACCGGGTGTTTCAAACGGAAACAGACGATCTGTCTGGGGTTCTGTACCGGGTGTTTCAAACGGAAGCAGACGATCTGTCTGGGGTTCTGTACCGGGTGTTTCAAACGGAAGCAGACGATCTGTCTGGGGTTCTATACCGGGTGTTTCAAACGGAAGCAGACGATCTGTCTGGGGTTCTATACCGGGTGTTTCAAACGGAAACAGACGATCTGTCTGGGGTTCTGTACCGGGTGTTTCAAACGGAAGCAGACGATCTGTCTGGGGTTTTATACCGGGTGTTTCAAACGGAAGCAGACGATCTGTCTGGGGTTCTATACCGGGTGTTTCAAACGGAAACAGACGATCTGTCTGGGGTTCTGTACCGGGTGTTTCAAACGGAAGCAGACGATCTGTCTGGGGTTCTATACTGGGTGTTTCAAACGGAAGCAGACGATCTGTCTGGGGTTCTATACCGGGTGTTTCAAACGGAAGCAGACGATTTGTCTGGGGTTTTATACCGGGTGTTTCAAATGACAACCAAAGATCTATCTGGGGTTCGATACTTTATGTTTAACCAATATATTTGCATCCAAGGCCGTAGAAAGATATTTATTCAAGGGTGGTTGGGTCGGGAGTCCACTAGACCAGGAGCTCGCAAAAAAATTATTTTTTTTAGATTGAAGGAGCTTTCATAAAAATGTTTAGATTAATTACTATGAGCTTTCATTAACGACAGTTAAATTTTACTTAATAAAGTATAAACCAAACGGAAATCATCACAAGATGTTCTGACTGCATCTGTGGAGAATGTCCTTTATCCACATTTGGAAAAAAAAATGGCAGTTCTAATTACTGATGATATTTTATATAGTTAAAAAAATAATAAAGAATATTCTAACGTTTCCTCACGGAACCTGAGATAACTATGGCGGAGCTCTAGGGAGCACAGTTTAAAAAAACGCTTCACTAGACATTAGATGCGATAATTATGTCCATATTATAAAGCCACAAGGCTCACTCAATCACTCACTCAATCCCTCCCTCACTCACTCACATTAATGTTTACCCACTTCCAGATGAGCTAGAAAGTTGAAATTTGGCAAGCTTCTAGCCTGTAACCAACCGGACAGTTCAAAAAAGTTAAAAAAATTAATTTTCAACCCCTGAAAAAAATTCAAAATGGTGGAGCAACCCTAAAGTCGGTGCGGACCTTTCTTTGAAGGTCTCTTGTGGCTAAACGGTAAGACTTATCAATAAACGGCTTTGGAATTACATTAGTTTACATCCACTTGCAATGAAACCCCACTGGGGGCTTAGAGGCGTTGCCCCCAATGAGCAAAGCGAGTCGTTTTTATAAAACTATACTGTAAGTAGGTATATAATCAATTATATGGAGGAAAGAGATGGATGTGTGAGGTATACTACTAATGTTGGATGTACCTTTTTCTTAGCACCCGTTCGGACTATACCTAACCCATATGTACTAATTTTACCAATGTGTTAGGGATTATAAAGGTTGAATTGAGATTAAATGTACCCGTATTTGCTTGAAAAAAGAGTGAAAAATTATTTAGATTAAGAAACAACCAAAGTACACCATATCAGGATTTCGAACACATATCCTCTTAATCGACAGTCCATTTTATGGCGAGAGGGGGTCCTTAGACCATTCTACCACCGAAGTGGGTGGTATCAATGTTGGACCTCAAAATTACTATTATTATTATATTCCTTTTTTTAAGTGCTCTAAATGTCGATCGGTAAGTAAATCAAGGTATACCTTTCAATTTAAACAAAGGGGACCTACTGCACTCAGTCGAAAGTCTCAATTCAAGGTCACACAGACTCAAATCTCCATTCGTGGTGAAAGTTGTCACAGTGGTGAGTGATGAATATGAAGTAAGAGCGTAAGACTGGCAGGGTTGGCGCAGTGGTTTATACTCTGGACTCTGGTCTGCTAGTCTTGGCCGTCTAGAGGTAGGGGGTGAAGCAAATATTTCCTCTTGAATACTCTAACCGTTTATATTTAACTTAAATTGAGTAATTAAGGGGGGGGGGTGAGTATAGGAACGTGGGCTTAAAGACAGGGTTTTTGCCATTTTTATATAAACACTTTTTTTAATCAAAATAAATCAAACATTTTCCCAGTAAAAACATAGCTGAAGTGTCTTTGAGTGAGAAATTTTCACGACTGAACTAGGATCAGTTTGCTAATCCCGCGCTTTCTCACTCGCCAGCTTAATAGCTCAGTCGTTCGATCGTTGGCTGGCGAGATTACTAAAGCTACTCTCCGGTGAATTTACTCGCTGCTATTAAAGTCGCAGATTGTAAACACAGCGGCTAGTAAAATCGCCACTTGCTCTACTCCAGCGAGTAAAGTTGAAGAACACCGGGCGACTTTACAAGCTACTCGCTAGCTAGTAAACCCTCTGGCTAGTAAACTCGCCCTGTGTAATAAGCGAAGCTACTAAACTAGCAGGAGTCGAAATGTCTAGAGAAGTAGTTCCTGTGGGATTATTGTTGTCGCTCTGAGAAATGAAAACAGCTTTACTGTACGAGTTTGGTGGCTCAGTGCAATCGGCACTCGCCGAGATTGTTGGAACAAGCTTACTCGCGCGCGAGTTTACAAGCCAGCAAGTAGCTACAGTGGCCCCATGGTTTCTTTGGTGCTGACTGAGAGCTTACAGCTGACTTCTGACAGTCAACATTTTATACTTAAATTTTGACTGTCAGAAGTGACAGCGCCTAAACACATTCTTTTTGCAGATCATATGATTCGGCGTAGGACTACCTAATTTGGTCTGGTAACTTTTCAAAGCCGTCAGCTCTCAGCTGTGAGCTGTCAGTCAGCACCAAAGAAGCCGTGGGTCTACTGTAGTGATCTCGCCCAGTGAAATCGACCCTTAGAAGCCCAGTCGCTCGCTCACGCGCTTGTCAGACTGGCCGAACCCTTAGACTTCGAATTGAAAAAAGGTTCTACTGGGGAAAAAAAAAATCAAATAATTTATCAATGACCGATCAAATAAAAACCTTGCCCCATATCAGGTTTGTCAACTAAAGGTAGGGGAGGTAAGGGGAAACTCTAGTTGTCGTCACATCCGGAACTGCTTACCATTGCGCATGTGCCCTAGCTCAACTCCCGCCATTTCGTGTGAAAAGACCAGCAGTGGTCATCCAACCGCGGTAGAAATAAAACTAAAAAAAAGGAAGCAAATACTAGAACAAGAGAGGAAGCGAAGAGAGAGAGGAGAGGGGGTAAAGCAGGTTCGTCCTCAACCGTTGTACCGAACATTCCGAGTCCGTGATAAAAAAAAAAAAAAAAAAAAAACAACGAAAGAAGGAAAATGCAACAGCAGTCTGTAAAAATACCTCGGACGGTGCTGACGTCAAGTTGTTGTTACTAAGTGAGAGGAAAGTGTTGTTAACCATTGTTGTCAATTGTTGTGTTCTTTGGTTATCGTTTGTCGAGTTCGAGTTTTACAGTGCCTTTTATTTTATTATGATTTGAACACGGGAAGGATGTTAAATATAATAGTGACCGTTATTTTTGTCCACCTTTAGACATACGTGTGGTTTAAAAGTTAACTGTTTAGTACGTGAAACACTTCGTTTTGATTTCCTCTTTCTATTCTGACAGAAATGTTAGTATTTCTTCTTCTCGAGGACAAATTCGTTGTGCTTGAAAAAATAATACTGCTTCACATGAACGGCAAGTATTTCCTGTTTATTATAGATTATCTGGTGTATCCGTTCTTCGCACGGGGAATCTATAAAGTAGCTTTGTTATTTATAGTAGACCTATAGTAGGCCCGTGGCTTCTTTGGTGCTCACTGACAGCTCACAGCTGACTCTGACAGTCAACATTTAGGTATATACCTAAATATGGACTGTCAGAAGTGACAGCTGCTAAACACATGTTTTGCAGATCATATGGTTCGGCGTAGGGATACATAATTTGGTATGGTCACTTTTCAAAGCCGTCAGCTGTCAGCTGTGACCTGTCAGTCAGCACCAAAGAAGCCATGGGGCTACTGTACGTCATAGTGGAACCATATAAGGTAAACTTTCTACCTTTCAAGGTAAACAAAGTGTATACAGGCCTTTATATCATCTCTCATTGCTTAAGGTGCGGCAGAAGGGAATGCGAGTAATTTTACAGATTTATAGCATTACTTTTTTTTGGCCAAAACAAATCAAATATTTCTCCAGTAGCAACATAGAGTTTAGATGTCTGCACATTTTGATAACAGATCTTGAATATCTGTCAAGGGTGTCCTGGAATCTTGTCAAAACCTTTTTCTCTTTTTTAAAAAGTCTTGACAACATTCCAGGACACCCTTGACATATATTCAAGATCTGTTGATATTAGCATGTGCAGAAAACTAAACTCTACATTGCTACTGGAGAGAGATTTGATTTATTTTGGCCAAAAAATGTATAATCTATAAAAACTGTAAAAATACTTGCGTACCCGTCTGCCGCACCTTAAACAATATATCCAGATTTTTTTAAACGGGGCCAGGTGAATTCTCAAATAATTATGTGTTTTTTATCTGTGTTTGTTAGTCCATTTTAAAGTGTATTTAATTTTATATTGTATGAAATTTTCGCTCAATAATTCATAATGATTTGACCACTATACTCTTTACGTACCAATTTCATCAAACGTTCCGTCTTTTATATCTATAAGCGAGAGGTGTTTGACAGAATGACCTTGCTGCGAGTTGTGAAACCGGTTATGATAGCATTAAGATACTGTAGTTATGCGAGTAGGTTGTAGATAAATAGTGTTAAAACTCTTCACTTTAAGGTTTCAATTTTTCATTTCTAGTTCATTGTTTCCCCACTTTATCTCCACTTAAATGCGGGTACACATTATTTAAATATAATCTTACTAATCCTTAAAAACATTAGCGTAATAAGTTCATAAGCGTATAATCCGAAAGGCTAGTAAGACGCTGTGCTTAAAAGAAAAAAGAAAATTGTATAAAGGAGCCCGCCGCGGTAGCCTCTGAAGGAACACGCACTAAAAACAATGACCCGTTACCAATTTTAAAGGCGTGTCCAGACGAAACACGTGCGTGCTTCTTTTTCTAACTCTCCGTTTAGTAAGTAAGTAAACCACACTCGGGGTCTGTACGTTTAGTGAGTTAACACAAGACGTTGACCTTCTAAAAGTGTTAGCGGAGAAAACCTCTGGCTTCGTTTAAGGCTAGTTGACATCAGCCAAGTAGCCAAACAAAAAAAATTAATAGAGATTGGTGTCTTTGTATTTGTATAAAATACGTGTCTGACATAAATAATAAATCTTAAAGTTTCTGAGGTTACTCTTTTGATCAAGGTTTAAAGTCTTCAAGGAGAAGTGAGCATTTATTTTTGAAGTATGTTGGGGAAAAGACCACAAGGGAGGCAAAGAAAGAGTTTGGAGGAGCAGATAACAGAAAGTGTTAAAGTGAGAGGAGAAGAAAGGAAGAACTCGATTCGGCGGCCGCGGGGTCTAACGCGCTACTCTCTTGTTAGATTAGACTGCTCATATCGGGGAGATCGAGTTTCGAATATCGGTCGAGTGGATTTTTCCGAAATGATTTTCCACTCTTCCTTCACGTAAATTCAGGTACATTTCCTCTAAATAAAACCTTCCTAATTCCTAGAACCATTAGCTTGATAAGTAAATAAGCGTATAACTCGAACAGGTAGTCAGACGCGGTAATAAAAAAAATGGAAGAAATTAAAGGAGGGAGTTGGAGACATTTCACTAAACTGAAGATGATGATGACTCTTAAATAGCTTGGGCTGAAGTTACCCCCACACACTGATTTTGATAGCAATGAACATATTGAAGGCAAATTTTCATAGGAAGGACCTTAACCGACAGCTAGTTAAGCTATTAAATCTTTCACGTATCTATAAGTCAAGTCATGTGATATGTAGATATCACTTTTGATAGATATCTATAAAATAATACAAAAAAAATATATCAATTTTGGCCGCGAAAAAAATATGATTGTATTTTATAAAAAAATCTCCTCCTATGAAAAATTGGACTGTAGTTGCCATTAAAATGGTACATAGGCCTAATACATGTTATATTCATGTGTTTAATATCGTAATAATAGTGGATGAAATAGCCGAGATATTTTAAACGAAAGGGAAAGGGGAGAAAGTCCAATTTTAACTCAAATTGCGTTAGTGTTTCCATCTGTTAGACAATCATGAGACCTTTCTGATGCACTTTAGATTGAGGTTAAAAGAGGTCTCTGTCATATTTAAATTAATTAAAAAAAAAGTATTGTCTGATGTCCTTATGGGGTTTGAGAAAATGTGTGTAGTGTGACTTTCCCCCCTTTTTCCCCTGTATCCTTAAAATGCTGATTAGGGTTATAAGCGCTATAAAAATGATACCTGGACACGTAAATCAAACTCGAATACCATGCCTTAGTGTAATTTTTCATTCTAAAGAATATGATATTTGGATGCACATTACGCGAATGAATTTTTTTTTCGACCTTACCGTTAATCGAACCTGGTACACTTTGCTCAGTATACAGACACGCTACCGACTGAGCTAGGATTTCGGACAATTCTTCAAGTTATTTTTTTATAATCACCAATATTGGATCTAAAAAAAATTAGCATCGATTAGTATCTTACTACCCTTCGGTTTGTATGTAGTTAACTAGTACAGTACATTTCACTATAAAATTATCACTAAACCTATATAGTATAAAAACAAGATCAAACCTTGCTAAACTATTTGTTTGAAGAGTCCGACGCAAGGCAAAGACACCAACATGTGCACTGATTTTGTTAGCACGTTCTGTAAGGCCTTATATCTTGACATTATCCCACTATTTATTAGTATTTAGGTAGGATAAAAGACCTTCCGGGAAGGTAGAAGGAAATTCCCTTCTCTAAGTACTTTTATACTACCAAAATACTACAATCCAGTAGCATTCTGGTGTTAAATAAGGCCTTACAGAACTGTCTTCTTACCAAAATCAGGGTATATATATATATATATGTTTTAAATTAGTTTATTAGAAGTTTGGTAGGAAGAAACTATTAAAAAATACAATCATATTTTGCTGTCAAGCAAAAAATATGAAAATATATAGCACTGTGTCTTACTACCCGTTCGGGTTATACTCCTATGTACTAAATTAAGCTAATGGGTAAGGGTTAAGGAAGGCTATATTTTTAGAGGAAGTGTACCCGAATATGCGTGGAGGGAGAGTGAAAAACCATTCTGGGAAAACCAACCTCAGTATACTCTACTAAGATTTGAACCTCTATCTGTCCGTCATCAACATTAAAGTATACGGCGAGAGTAGCGCCTTAAACCATGTAGCCACCGAAGTGAGTTTAACAATAACTTATATTTCTTTTAAATTCTTATAATTATTTATAGTAGAGTAAAATATTGTTAATATCTTTATATTACGAATAAACTTTACTAAATTAAAGGCATTACAGAGAATCGAACCTGGATACTATAGTTGTGAATTAAGTAATTCTATACAACCAACCATGGCGACAGGCCTTGAATAATAACATTTTAATTTATTATAATTCTTGTTAACAATACGCGATGAAACGTTCTGATCACTTTATCTGGTAAAGTTAATTTGTATCGCGTGGTTGATTTTCCTTCCAATTAATTGGTCTATTATTTCAAACCCGGCCACGTGTTGTGGTTTCACTTATATCGAACCAACGAGTTTACAGCTACGATTATCATACGTGCCATGTTCTATCTGTGTATGACAGTACGTGGCTATATTTCGTTCATCCGAAACATGTCAACTCTAGTAATATCGATGTTAGTCGACCGCTCGGTAGTCATTTCCGTGCTCCCCCTCTTACTAACCGGCATCCCCCCCTCCCCCTAACCCCCAACCACCATGCACGATGCAAAACAATAGGTTGGCCAAAATACTGGACTTAAAATAAGAGATTAAAAAAAAGTCCGGTATCATCATTCCCCCTCAATCAATGTGTGCAAAAATGGTAGGCTATCCCTTCCCTTTTTATCAATAGTTACAGAAGCTTGTAATTTTTTTATTTATTTGAGGTATTTAACGTACACTTTTTGAATCAACTGATTAAATTAACACACTATTAATAAACTAACTTAAATATAGAACAAACACAACATCCAACCCCCAGCCGTTAATTTATCAATGTGAAAGGGTAATCCCACATTTAATCAAATATACATTTTTCAACCATGTTAGGAACCGAACCCGAGACGTAGACAGACACGCTACCGATCTACTTGGTGTGTAATAGTTTTTAACTGAATATAAAAGTGATTATCTGACAAAGCGACCTAAAAATATATCAAAAGGCCAGAAAAGTGATTATGTTGTCAAACAATCTAAAATATATTATATATAAATATATATATATTATATATATATATATTATATATATTAGTATTAATATTAGATATACTATTTAGGCTTAATTTATCTACAAATAATTATCTTATTTAATTTAAGTAGTAATAATTTTCTAGACCATAAAAAATATAAATTTTAATGGAATGCGTCTGGGCTATTTTCGTATTCACAATAACCCGGAAGAGACCAGGAAGGTTGATTATAGCTAATATGTGGCTGCATTTGACGTGGAGGGTGAGTGGGAGAACATACAGAAGGAAAAAAATCTCCCTAGTACATTTGACTGGGATTTGAATCCCGACTAATAAGCTATCATGCAAACAAGACAAGACTAACGCCTTATGTCCACGTGCCCCCCCTGCGGCGCGGGTGTAGATTTATTTATTTGTGACGTCCAATTTTCATATTAATGATCTTTTAGAAAATAAAAACTTTTTTTTGCGCTCAATATTGATAACATTTTATTATATTATTAGTGTTATATTATAGGCATTGCTTCTACATAAAAACTGACAACTAAATATCAAAAGACTTGACGTATGGATATATTAAAATTGTTTTACTAAATGTTGTGAGTGTCTAAATAATTTTATCAAAAATGGACTGTTTTCAATCTTAAAAATACTTTCTATGTAGATCCGTTTATAAATGAATAAATTGGTAGAAATTTGGGCTAATTGTTTTTTTAATGATTGCTACTAATTTAAGCGAACTTTTAATAAGTCACATAGGAAGTATGATGGGATAATGGCTCCCTATATTCGAGCCTGCCCTTCAGGCTGGGAACTGGGACACACTAATTGAGCAATTCGAAATGGAAAGTTTGTCGTGAACACTTAAAGAGTTTATTCTGTGAAATAAAGACGTTTCGGACTATACATGTCTTAAAATGATGCGCTACACTCTGGATCTATTTTATAAGCTACGTCATACCGGGATCATGTTCACCTTAACGTACACGTAAACGTAACGTAAATAAATAGTATGTGATCAGGATTAACGTAACGTAACAATTCGAGAAAAACACATACAACGGCTTTAGACAGTTTTGAATTGTTGTTTTTTTATTCGCTTTGATGGTTGCGTGGTTAAATGCGCTACTCTCGCACTCGACTAGACTGGCTTTTACGGGGAGATTGAGGTTCGAATCTCAGTTGGGTGTACTAAGGTTTTTGTTTTCAAAACTGTTTTCCAATCTTCCACGCAAATGTGGATACACTTCTTCTAAATATAACCTTCATTATCCCTGAAATCATAAGCGTAATTAATACATAAGTCTATAAAGCGAACGGGTATTAAGACGTCATGCTAAAAAGAAATCACGTTTTACTTCCTGTTACACACATATATGATAATTATTACCTATTACACACATATATATAATTACTCGGAATGAAGTAATTAGAGGTAGTCTACACGCAATTTGCATGGTAGGAGAGTAGGAAACCATTTTGGAAAAAAACCACCCTCAGTTGACCCTACTGGGATTCGAACCTTGATCTCCCCGTCTTCAGGAGGACAGTCTAACGCTAGAGTGACGTCTTAGACCATTTGGCCACTGAAGTGGATTTTCACAAATTAAACATACATAAACACCCAGTAAAATGAGTACAATCTCCGCTAAAAAATTTTTTTATGATAATCAAAAATGGAGGTCCAAAATTTCAGTTTCTTGAAATGGAGCCCGGGACCTTTATATTAGAACAGTAAGATTATGGTAGGATGACTCTTTTAAGGTGGGGATGTTAGAAGCATGAGAAAAGATTAGCGTTTTTACAGCAAAACATTTGTTGGCCACAATAAATCAAACATGGCTCAAGTAGAAACACAGAGTTTAACTTTATTCACATGAGTATATCAACGGTTGTTGATTATCTGTTAAGACACCCTGTTAGGACACCCTGATAGATATTCAACAACCGTTTGAAGTCACCACATGAAGAAAATTAACTAAACATTGCTACTGAAGACATTTTTAAAATATGCGTTTTTAAAGATACCAGCCCACTATATTAAGAGATTCCATGCGCTAATGAGCTAAGTTCCTCAATACAACTAATTAATTTAAAAACCAAAATCATCTGTGTGAAATAAGTGTTTATAGAGACGCACGAGCTAGTTTTATAGCTCTAGTGGAATTCGAAATCATTATCTTTCAAACATTGGCACCAAGTAGTGTTTCAGGTAACACTTCACAGTCTAGATTACATTACACTTGAATATTGAATACTAGAATCACCCACTTCGGAATGCTCTTAATGTGCGGCCTAAGAGAGCGAAAGTATTTTTACAGTTTTAATATAATATACATTTTTTGGCAAAAATCAAAGATTTCTCTAGTAGTAACGTAGAGTTTAGTTTTCTGCACATGCTAATATCAACAGATCTTGAATATCTTTCAAGGATGTCCTGGAATTTTGTCAAAACCTTTTAAATAAATAGAAAAAGTGTTGACAAAATTCCAGGACACTCTTGGCAGATATTCAAGATCTGTTGATATTAGCATGCGCAGAAAACTAAACTCTATGTTGCTACTGGAGAAATATATTATCTATTTTGGACAAACAAATCTAATTCTATAAAAACTGTAAAATTACTCGCGCTCCCTTCTGCCGCACTTAAGGCGTCACCAAACAATACTGGACTGCCGATGATGCGAAATGGAGGTCGAAATCCATTGGGAATATTGAGGTAGTTTTCTTATATGATTTCCACTCTCCTTTCATGCAAATGCGCGTATTCGTCCTCTAAATTAAAACTTACTCATCCCTAACATATTAGCGTACTTTTAGATAAGCGTGTAACCCGAACGGGTAGTAAGACGTCATATTAATAATAATAGTAGAATCGTTCTCTTAGTTAGGGCGTACACTAAGGAAAAGTGAGATAATGTCAGTATTTGTTCCGTTTTTATAATAAAAACATATTTTTGGACAAAATAAATAAAATTATAATATCTATCTCACACATTCTCTCTCTCTCTCTCTCTCTCTCTCTCTTTATATATAACTATGTGAAGAAAATTAAATGATCAAAGAAAGATTGAATTTTGAGGAAGTGTATTCCAATTTGCGGGAGATAGAATGTAAAACAATTTTGGAAAAACCAGCCTCAGTACACCTGAATGGGATTTGAACCTAGATTCTCCCTTCATTGGCAGTCTAGTCTACTGTAAAAGTAGCGCCTTAGACCATGCGTCCAACGAAGCGGCTAACAAAATAATTATTCACAGCCAAGCAAAGCGAATATTTCACTATATCGTAGAGTATATCCTTTGAAGTAGATGAAGTATCTCTATAATTGCTATTTTTAGCATTTCAATACAGGGCTATGGAAGAAGACGTTACAACCCCTCAAACTCCACCACCTCCCCGTGGGCACGCCACTGAAAAGGTCTGACTCGTAAACAGTAGATTGGGACAACTCATATTCTTAAAAGAAAGTTAAATTGCGCAGAACTAGACTTTATTTCATAAAGAACATCTGTCCACACTAACTGCTGTAAAAGTTATAGCTTTCTAGCTTCCAACCATTTCGTTCCGCGCGTGACATTCCAAGAAATATAGATAAAAAAAAACCTTTACCTTAACGAGGAAACATTCTGCAAACGTGAGGTTGATTATCAAAACTTGCAATTAACATTTTAATGTACTTTCACTCTTTACAATACGTCATTTATTCTCGGTACTGACCGCCATTAAGGAATTTAACAGTTGACATTATCCGCTTCGGTGGCTGCATTGTCTAAGGCGCTACTCTCGTGATATACTAGACTTCCGATTACTCGGAGAACGTGTTTCGATCTCAGTCAGGTGTATTGAGGGTGGTTTTTGGTTTATCCTAAATTGTTTCCCATTCTCGCTCCACGCTAATGCCGGTACACTTCATCTAAATTCAACCGTATTTATCCCTAACCCATTAGCGTAAGTAGTACATAATCCTATAAGCCTAGCGAGTAGTAAGTAATACGCGGTGCTAAATAAAAGTTGATTGTAATTCCAGTCCACCTCATCACACCCAATCGCTTTCAGGCCCATTCTAATGCTATCCTCCCATCTGGATCTAGGTCTTCCCATTTGGTTTGCCTGACAATACTCTGAACACGATCCTAGATTCTTCCGTTTGCGCTGCATGTCCTACCCACCATAATCTGTGAGATTTGATTACCCTGACAATATGATGATTGCAGGGTATGTAACTCATTATTATGTAACCTCTTCCATTCCCCGTATTGCCCATGATAAATATTCAAAAATTGCTGAAAATTAACTAAACGTAAATTATCTACCTAATCAATATATTTTTATCTATACTGTAAAATAAAATTCCAATAGTTGAACACCTAACAAATGTAAAAATACACATCTTAACTCGCGTTCACTTTTACCCCACCTAAAGGGGCGAATATACTTTTAACATTTCATTCTTTTTTAGGGGTAGAACATTTGTTCTCTAATAATTATCAAACTCTAGTTTCAAGATACTCATTGATGGGGGGACCTTCTATAATTTTTTCAATGCTATAAAAAAATATTACTATGTACATATTTATTGAAATTTTAATAATTTATTACTCGTTTCGGTGGCCGCATGGTCTAACGTGCTACTCTTGCAGTAGAGTAGACTGCCGATGACAAAGATATCGAGGTTCGAATCTCAGTCGAGTGTGCTGAACGAGGGTGGTTTTTCTCAAATTGTTTTCCACTCTCCCTCCACGAAAATGTGGGTACACTTCTTTTAAATTTAACCTTCCTAATCTTTAAAACCATTAGCATAATTAGCACATAAGCATATAACCCGAATGGGTAGTAAAACGCGGTAATAAAAAAAATAGATTCAGTCATACAATTATTTATCCACGTTCCAGGAAACTCTATCGAGACATGGTTAAATATTTTATAACCTATAGTAGTTCTTATCTCGTCTTGTTTTAATTGAATATTAGTTTACGATTGACTTGTTTGTTTGTTTGGTTTTTACGAGCCATTGTCCAAACTGGAGGTATAGAACGCTCCACTAGAGCTCGTTTGTTTTTGTAAGGCCTACTGAGTCATAACCTAGGTTTGCTTTCGCGATGCGCACGTTGCGTTTTAAATGTCACATAACTTGCTCGGAAATAAGTGCGCAACTAACCAGTACCTGCGTGCGGCCGATCAGAAACCGGTTAATGAGGTAAATGAGACAAACTTGCTCTTCTTTTTTTTTATAAGACTTGTCATCACAGAACTCCTTAAGAGTCTGTCAAATAAAACTGAAGTGGATCAATGGAAAGGTAAGGAAATATTTCACTTTAATATATTATTATTATTAGCACCGCGTCTTACTACCCGTCCGGGTTATACTCAATTACGCTAATATGTAATGGTAGGGTGATTGTGAGATGAAATGGAGGACCTACAGTTTAAGGTGGAATCCGAACCACGGTGGAGGCTTGGCATTCCCCACATTCACAAGTTGTGATTAATACACGTCTTGTTTTAATATATTATTTATTTATATTCCGCAGGTACCCATTCAACCTGGCAGTAGCGGTTCAAAGCCCGAGCCTCCCCAAATATTACCTAATTATATAATAGCATTATGCTACGGGAAAGTACGAGTTTATTATTGTTTAATGTGTATGCTATGTGATTTGACAATGACCAATAAAAGACTGCAACCTTGCTATATGCAGGTATTCTTTGTAAGTAAACAAGGTGTTTTTTTTAACCCTTTTCAGTAGCCGCATTGTCTAAGGGTTAGGGTTGTCAGACATCCCGCTTATACGGGAATGTCCCGGTTTTTAAGGAAGTGTTCCTGAAAGTCCCGTATTTTAGAAAAATTAAATTAAATTATGTGAAAATAATTAGATTACAAAATTTAAATAAAAAATGTTAGTTAATGGCAGTGAACTTTCCACACATTGGACGAGAGAGAGAGATAGATAGATAGAGATAGATAGATAGATAGAGAGAGAAAGAGAGAGAGGGGAGAGAGAGAGAGAGAGAGAAAAAAAGTGAAATTTCCAATCAAAAAAGTGGCGCTATTACATGAAGACATGTGAAAGAAAGTCTCAATATTCCGAACTACTGATAAAATGTAAGTACCTTTTCAGTATCTCAGCACATAACACGCATGAGGAACGAATGTTTTCATTGGTGGACAAAAGAAAGAAATCGAATGGAACTAAATACATTGGAGAGGATCTTGCAGAACTTTAGTCAATGAATATAAGACTTGTTCTGAAGTTTGTTCCTATGTATTAAATGATAAACACTTTTTAAAAGTTGTACAAAGTTCAGAAAAGTATTAACTGATGTCTACCAGATCGTTAAGAGGCCGGTCAACACTTGTTTGCCCATCAAAACATGGTAATACTAAATAAAATATTGTGACAAAACCGTTCTATGGATTTGAAATCTGTTTTCACCAATAAAAAGGTATTTATATTATCTAGAAAGAAGACTCTGTTAAACATTTACTAATCATACTATCTAAATTATACAATGAAAACTATCACATTTTCAGCCTCAAACTATTTTGCTTATAATTACTTTATTAAGTGATATATTCAAAATTGAATTTTACTATATAAAGCAGAACTATTTTGGCTTCAATTTTCTTAGATTAGAATTTTTATTTATTGTTCTAATAGTTTTTTATATTTTTTAAAACGAATAATTACTTTAATTAGATTAATATGGATGTAAGTATTATTGTTGGAAAAAGAAGAAATCACAAGACTAGATAATATTTTTCTCCTGATTTTAGTTATTTTTTTATAATTTATTAGTTTAATACTGGGCTTTAAAACATTATTTTAAGAATTAAAATTTTAAGCTGTTTGGTAGCCGTAGTGTAACGCTGTTTGTTGTCAAACAAGGAACTATGTGTACCTGCTGGCAACTGTCCACTGTCTTTCATCTACAGCGTTGCCACGATCGTTTTCAAAAAGAAGAAGAGAAATAATTTCTTCCAACATTTCGAATCTTTTAAAATCGTGTTTCAAATGTTTTAAATCAAACATAGGAATCAATGTATCTGCCTGAGTGTAGTTGGCGTTCAATCTGAACCACTGGTACATTTTGAATTAAAAAGGATATCATTACTGTAAAGTGTTTTTTTCGAAGTATTTATTTAAATTATTAACTTTCTTCTATACACCAAGTCTTAGCACATGTTCGGGCTATCCACAAGAACATCACAAACGTGAAATTAAATTACTTTGTATTGAAAGAATGGGAAACAAAAGCCAACTTTGTTTAAGTGCACCGCGAAAGAAGCGGCATAAAATTAGTTTAGAACATTTAAAGAGAAGTTAAGTTAAAATACTACTTTAGAATATTTAAAAAATAAGCTAAGCTAAAATATTATTTCTGGACACAATATATTGTCATTACTTTGTTTTGGCAGTGAGGTTATTATAGCTAATTGATAAAAATTATTAGACCTAATGGTAGAATTCCCACACCGGACGTCACGTGGCCTAGAATCTTAGGCTTACTTTGACTATATTTTCGGCTATGAAGAGACCAAGGTTCAAATCCCTGCGCACTATGGATAGTTTTATTTGTAAATATTTATCACCCTCTCTCCAAGCAGCTACTGGTACATTTCCTTTGGAACTTTGCCTCCACTCTATTGTGTTATTAAAACAAGTATTTAGTTACAAGGGTAGTCTAAATAGATGGTCAAATAGTTTAATTCGTTTGACTCGCAACACATTGGGCTGTTCTTAACTGAGCTTGAACTTATAATCTCAACTGTGTGAATTGGATATATCTTACTGATAAAAAAATTAAACAACCGCTGTATTCAACGCACTTATTTGAAAAAGTTTTCATAATTAGCGCGGCCCGGATTTTGATGACCCAAAAAGTATAAAAAATAATCTATAGAATCACATTAAAAATGCCCAAAAATTAATTTAAATTTACAAAAAAAAATACAAAAAGACATTGAAAAATTAATTATCACGAGACTAAATCAAACACCCACGTGACAAGCGGAAACTAAAATGTTTGCAACGCAAAACCAAAATAATTACACTTGCATTTTGCTAAACAATTAACCTTGATTAACAAACTCTAGCTACTGCTTCCTTTGATGTCACCATTCCAGTTTAGTAGCAGCGGCTCACTAGGAAGATGGCTTTTCCAACCATATAAGTAGAGAAAGTATAGATTCATTTGAAATGTATATTTATTATCTTCTCATTCCAACAGTTGTATGAGGAATAATAAAATGTTTGATTAGTCCATTTACAAAACTTATTAATATTCAACATAACCGTTTAAAAATTACCAAAATATTAATTAAAGCATGTAAAAATGACCTATAAATTAGACACCTCTACAATCGGGGAATGACAGTGTTTTTTAGCACCGCGTCTTACTACTCATCCGGGTTATACGCTTATGTGCTAATTATGCTAATGGTTAAGGATGAGGAAGGTTGAATTTAAGGGAATTGTTAGTGGAGAGTGGAAAACTATTTAGGAAAAAACATCCTCAGTACACACGACCGGGATCAAACCACGATCTCCCTGTCATCAGCAGTCTCATCGTACAAATGAGTATTGTCTGTGATGTAAAAAAAATAAAATAAATATCATACCAAAGATGATTCTTTATATAAAGGAGAGTAATAAAGAACATTCGGAGGAAAAGTGATTTGGAAATCAAGGCTCCCAGATGATGGGACAAGGTGGGTTCATTAGAATAACTCCAGGCAGGGTATTAAGACCTTAAAAATAAATTTGCAAGGGTTTTTACATTTGTAACTGAGAGGGTTATCTTAATTAATATTGTCTTGTTTTCTAAATAGTTCATACAAATATATTGTATTTACTTTTTTCTAGATAATCTAATGAAATATTTCACCTTGTAGACTTTAGGATAAAATTGAGACATTGTACTACTGGAAATCTATATTATCTTAAGGATCAAATGTATTTTTATCAAAAATACAACTGCATGAATAATTTGGAATAGTTTATCACATAATAAACCAATTTCTACTATTTACGAGTGTGGTATAACCACAATTTAAACCTTTATATCTTCTGGGCTAATCTAAGCGATAGTATCTTATTAATTCCTAAATGTATATTTTCAAAATAACTAGAGCAAGGGACACAAATTTTTTTATGTGTATTTTTTGAAACTGAATAAAGCAAATCTATTTTTTTGAAATAATTTTGTTTTGATTAGACTTAGGTCGTTTGTGTGGTTTTTTAGTTACAATATTATAATTTTAAAATAATTATGATTTACTAAAGGCTCAATATGTAACTAGAATGCCTAGATTGGTTAAGGTTGGATAAAATACGTTGAGGGTTTTTTCGCGTTTTTTATTCAAACGAATGTTCCTAGTCCTGAGAAAGAAAAGTAGATTTTTATTTTTCCTAAAAATACTATTTGTATACTGAGTTTTGTTAAAATTGGAGGACATTAACTCCTTATTTAAGTATTTTTCTACTGTTGTAAACTTGTTTACAGATAATCATTGTGACTCGTAGTTTGTGCCAGGATTAGCAAAGTCTGAAATTTGACAAGGATATTAGTAGCAAACCAGAGCCCTAACAAAAATATTTTAGGCAAAGTTACTCCCGGTTTATGCCAGAGACCGAGTATATAATAATTACTTTATTAAGGTAGGAATGAGGAAGGAAGCATTTTAGAGATAATAAACCCGCATTTGCCTTCAAGCTGAGTGGGACAACATATAGGGACAATACAGCTTCAGTAGACCCGACTGGGATTCGAACCCCAATCTCCCCGTCATCATAAGGCCCGTTTAACACAAGAGTGACGCCTTAAACAATTTTTCTACTAAAGCGGGTGAGACCGATAATTGCGCGATAACTTTGACAGTTTTTTTAATCACGTCTGAAGATGATAAAAATAGTTATATATATTCTATGAAATTTTATTGTTTCTCGCTACAAAATTGTGGGCCAAAATAAAATCAAAACTCAAAAATATTTGTATCTTATTGGATGTTTATGCAGGTTCAAAACTTGGTTAGTTTCCATTAAATTAGTTTCTTACACATCAAAACTTCTAAACGAGTTTTGACCGAAATGTCAGCTCTGGCCACTTCACACTTTGCATTACTAGCAGTACCCTTAAGGATTAATAAAATGAAATAAATATTTCATGTTTTAAGAAGTAGTTCAGAAGATTAAAGGTGATAAAATGAGCACACGTGTCATTAAATAATTAATTTGATTTCTATTTTATAGGTGAATATCTACACATTCAATTTTTTTATGCACAATCGTGTAGCATTTGTGTGTTTACCCATACTGAAAGCATTGGGCATCTTGACAGGGGAACTCACATTTCTAATTCAGGTGGCCGAAGAAAACTGAATTCTAATATTGTGTATTTTTCTCATCTACTAACAATAGCTAGCGTGGATGATTGGTTTGTATTTTAAATTTGTTCTCCGTGGGATTTAAAGCTGCTAATGGCCAACCAGATTTATAATTAATAGTGAATCACATAAAATTCGTTCCTTTAAGTTAAAGCTACAGTTGACACATTTATTTAAAAAAAATTGTTGTACATAGTATTTAATAGAGCTTTTATTTGTTTTTACTTTTAGGACAACCACTATTTTTTTTTACCAGAAAATTCTTTATTTTTCCAAGTTTTCTAAAAGGAATTCTCATTTTATCGGACACTTAATGAGAGTATATAGAAATGAAACCTTATTCTTTATAAAATTGATTAGTGAGGTAATGAAATTGGTGTTTAGAACAGAGGGATTTGATTTTGATGTAGAAATATATGCAGTCACTCACAATCACTATTTTTCAAGAAGAAAAGCGGTATAGAAGGGAAAGGGTGTGGAAGGAGAAAAATAAGAGTTATTCAGTTAGCTTTTTTTACTACATTAAAGCTCACTATATAAATATTTCAATTAAATCTTACTAACATTTCTGTATTTTTAAGTTGTTCCCGAATTTCTCTCTTTTCCTGGCTCTCCAGGAGTGTGTAAGTAATAACTTACTTCGTACTTTTATAAATTTCTTGTATACTTTTGTTTATCCATTGTTTACTCTTATTTTAGCACGACGTCTTACTACTGCCTTTTCAGGCTATACGCTTATTTCCTGTTGAAACAGTTGATAGCTTTCATATTCGCGTAATCCAAGATTTTATAAAGACATACTCCCTGGCCTAAACTTCAAATTTAGAATCCCACTATAGTATTTGTCAACTATTTTGAATTAAGCCAATACATGTTTTAAGATGACATTCTGATGGAGTGATTGTGTAAAGATAGAAAAATGACACACGAACGGGGATTCGAGCCCTGGTCATTCAGCTCTACTCGCCAACTATTGTACCTATTGGATTATCAGGGATCTATTTGTCACTTCCATCACCTACCTAAACCTCCAAGCGTACTAGTGTAGATAAATACCAACAATAATTATTGTTACAAGGTAACTCTTATTCAATGGATAATCGTATATTTCCTTTGTGTAATTTATTTTGATTTCTTTAGCATTTAAATAATATTACCAGTTTATAGTAATTGTTGCTTTTAATCATGTGTCGGGAGTAATATTTAAGCAATAACATTTTTTTTAAATATTTGTGTTATTATTATTTATCCAATAAAATGTTGTTTTAATATAAATCACCATTTAACTATTATTTCATGTTTTTAATGTAATAATGTATAGATACAAATACAATTGTATTAATTATTCAATTAATTTTGTAATTTAATGTGTATTCTCAGTTCTGGCATGGTACAGTTTCTACTTTACGGGAGACTTTAGTTTATCACTTTAATATTATTATTGTTCCTATTGTATTGTGTACAGCTACTTGTCTGATATATTCCCATTTAACTGCATTAATAGGGTAGGGAAAAGTAAAGTAAATTTTAGAAAAATGTAACAACATTTGTGTGAAGATAGAGTGGAAAACCTTATAAAACACTCTTTGTGGGCATACACCCAGTCGGTATTTGAAGCCCAACCTCCCCATCACTGGCAAACCAGACTATACCCCAATTTTATTACTAATGGACATATTATGTAAGAGCCTGAATACTTCAAATTTGTGTATGCTATGGCCAGGATGAATTTCAATGAAAGCCCAAGCCAGTTGACAAATGCAATGCCTTTTATTTGGGACAATCTTAGGTTATTGCCCCTAACAGCCCTAGTCAAGGCTTTGTACAAGTTTTGGACTCTGACCCCTTTCAATAAGAAGGTGATTGCTACCTGAGATAAAGGTTGCAGAGGATTAGAGCTTTGTTTGCCAACTCAGGCCAACTCTATGGAAGGGTGAGGGGTAGAGGTAGGCTCTAAAGTGTCGATAGCTCTGGCAACACTGTAGATTTGACTGAGCCACCGAGACAAAGTAAAACTCAATTGCTTTCGTCTGCTACCGTTAATTGGGGGCTGGCACTGACGCGACTCTTCACTTCCAACGACCATTGACCGGACCCGCTGCCCAAACTTCTATAGATATGGTTTTTTTTTCGAAATAATGTGGGGTTGAAGTCTATCAGTCTTCGCGTGATGAACTAATGGATGGGGTTATTATTTTTTTAGTATGTAATTTTGAAGGTTATTTATCGAATCTAATAAATTTTAAATTATTTGAGCGACTTAAATAAACCTATATCTTCAAACAGTACATGTGTACAGTTTTTTTTTTTAATTTTGAAAATCTTGCAGCCCTATCTAAGACACTACTCTCGCAATAGACTAGACTGTCGAAGACGGGGCGATTGAGGTTCGATCCCAGTCGGGTGTACTGAAGGTGGGATTTTTCCTAACTGGTTTTACACTCTCCCTCCACGTAAATGCGGGTACACTTCCTCTAAATTCAACCTATCTAATGTTTAACACATCTGCATAACCTGAACGGGCAGTAAGACACAGTGCTAAATAAAATATACGATGTGGCTTCACTACTCGAGGCACTTAAGCGATACCGTAAACGTAAGGTTATAACGGAAAGGGAGTTAAGTGAACGATTGGTCCAGGATACGAGATTTGTACGAACATTTGTTGACATTGAAAATCGTAGAATTAATTTATAAATAAGCCAGCATTTAACTCGTATTCATAAAACTATATTTTCCCATTATCTATATGGAAAATATTTAAAAAGTAGTCGTTTCATAGTTGTTGTTTTTTTAACATTTTCCTATCCTGATAACATCTGTCTTTAAAATTTTTCTTCTCTCTATTTTCCGCTAGCGCCACACATAACAGGAATACAAGTTAATTGTTTTAGGTGAATGTGATCCTATCATGAATGCAGGATATTTTGACAGTGTACAGTAGCTACAGATTGATATCAATATTTAAACTAAAGCCAATATGAGCGTTAACGTATTTTATGTCTGGGCCGTGTATTTTGTATTTATATGTCATATATAAATCTTAATCACATGTAGGAATTTGTGCACACCTTACCCAATTTTTTTTAACTGTCACTCAGTTCAGGTGATACGCATATATATGTCATGCAAATGGATTTATGGACGAATTAGGTTTAATTAAGAAGAAATGCACCCGCATTTTTGTGGAAGGAGAGTGGAAAACAATTTAGTAAAAAAAACTCCCTCAGTACTAACACCCGGTTGGGTTTCGAACATTGACCTCCCAGTCACCCGCAAACCAGACATTTAGACAGTGTGCTCATTGGTGCGGGTAATAGCTTAACATACCAACTACTGGTGGGGACACGAACTAAGGTGTCAGTCTCGTCTTGTCTGTCTTTAATAAAATGAGGTTGAAGTTTCGAATCCTCGTTACTTAGAATATTTTTTTATAAATAGTTTCTGACTCTCTCCCCACGCAGATTATAGAACATTTCCTCTAAATTCAATCTTCCTCATTCCTAAACCGTAATTGGTTAGTTGGTATAGCTACATATAGCTCGGACAGATAGTAAGACTCGGTGAATAGTAAAAGGACCTGTTCAATTGAAAGGGAATCTTTGAAGTTTTTTTTAGGTATTTAACGTGTACTTTCTGAACCGACTGACGAGTATTTCTATGAGCGGGAGTGAAAGAGTCTACCAATTTGGCCGGGAAAGGTATTTTCACACATACTTTTCAGGGTTCTTTTACATGCCACAATCGACAAGGGACCGACGGATTAACCCCCCCCCCCTCCAAAGGAAGTTGTCATGGATTTTTTTTTTTTATTTCTCAAGAAAAATCTGTTGACCTTGGCTGGGTTTGAACCCACGAACGTCGGGTACTGAGGCGAACACTTTACCTCAAGACCACTGTGGTAGACTACTTATTCTTTCTAGTTGTTTGAATGCGGGCCGTAATGAATACGTACAGTAGCCCCATGACTTCTTTGGTGCTGACTGACAGCTGACGGCTTAGAAAAGTTACCAGACCAAATTATGTATACCTACGCCGAACCATATGATCTGTAAAAACATGTTTAGCAGCTGTCACTTCTGACAGTCAAAATTTAGGTATATGTTGACTGTCAGAAGTCAGCTGTGAGCTGTCAGTCAGCACCAAAGAAGCCACGGGGCTACTGTAGTTTACCTACAGATAAACCATTCCTTGATTCATACAAATACTTGTATAGTAAGCTACAAGTCCCCGCACTCTCGGATTGTTGGCGGGACGTGAATAATGACCCGGATATCGGTATCTGCGCCATCTAGATCCGTTAAGCGTCGTGGGCGCCGTATCTTATCGGAACACGAGGCGTCCCCTCTCCTTATCCATGACTCACCGCGGCGCGCTAGGGGTTATTCTCTTGATATGTTTAGTTATCAGCTTGAACGTTTTATAATGCATGATTACATACTCGACGAGTCGCCATCAACTGGAACTATGATATGGTTCTTTGCCGTGACCAAGTAGTTGGGGAGGTCTTTTCCCCCGAGGACCGCGTCTCGTTACCCGTCCGGGATAGCTACATAATTACACGACTGGACAAGGGATATATTTGTCACCGCTTTTTAAAACCCGTTTGGGCTATAGTTTTTGTATTCATTACGTTAGTGGAATAATGATGAGGAAGGTAGAATTTTAGAGAAAATGTACCTGCACTTGTGGGTAGCGTGAGTGGGAAATTGTAAAGGGGGAAAACAAAACCACTCTTGCTGCATCCGACCGGGATTGAAGCCCGATCTCCCTATCAGTGACAGTCTAGTCTAACACGAGTGTGACGCCTTATAACAATACGACCACCGAAGCAAGCTTATAGTAATATTACTCTGAAAGACAACATACAGGAGGCTAAAATTATGAAAATTGTACAAGCAAGTTTACTTGCAGTTATTTATCCGATTACCAAACCCTTCCTTCACCTCTGACAAGACGTGTATTAATCACAACTTGTGAATGTGTGGAATACCAGGCCTCCACCGTGGTTCGGATCCCACGTTAAACTGTAGGTCCTTCATTTCATCTCACAATCACCCTAACATTACACATTAGCGTAAGTGCGTATAACCCGAATGGGTAGTAAGACGCGGTGCTAATAATAATAATAATACTTGCAGTTTTGTTAAATCTTACAGTTCATCTATTATTTTTTCATACTATCTCCACGCTTATGGGGGGTGGACCTAATTTTACGTCTTCATCCTCCCTACATTACATTAAACAGTTACATAACCCTTTTTGTTAAAAGCTACGCACTAGAAAAATAAAAATCACGTCCTTTTTTTGTGTGCGGTTGACGTAACAAAGAGAGGGATCCAAGTCGACTGCGTCTTAACACGTGACGATGACGTGAAAGACAGGAAATATCTGAAGGTAAAAAGGAAGTAATTATTTCCAGACAAATATTACAGGTGTAACTGCTTTGAACCGTGCTAAATGACGTCATAAAGTTCTCTTTCCCTCGAGCTGTAAGTCTAGTACAATGAAGAACTATAATAGATTTCTGGTTGGAAGGGCCTTTAAGAAAATACATACTTTTTTGCACAGAGTCCGATTTACTACCCTCAAACTACGCTAAGGATTTTAGGAATTAAGGAGGTTATATTTATAGGAAGTGTACCCAAATTTACGCGGAGGGACTGTAGAAAACCATTTTGGGAAAAAAAAACCACCTTCATACATTGGACCAAGATTTGAATCTCGATCTCCCCCGTCA
Organism: Timema cristinae; assembly: GCA_039000515.1. Classification (NCBI taxonomy): domain Eukaryota; kingdom Metazoa; phylum Arthropoda; class Insecta; order Phasmatodea; family Timematidae; genus Timema; species Timema cristinae. Next base: position 44,476,952 of record JBCFYV010000100.1, on the reverse strand, counting down.
TCGGCAGTCTAGTCTATTGCGAGAGTAGCGCGTTAGACCACGTGGCCACCGAAGTGGATGGTACAATTTTACTCAATGGCGTGGCATGAAAATAGTCCGGTGGATTTTCAATCGAAACATTTTCTGCGGCGTTGGCTGGTGGCCTATTAAGTAGAGGAGAGGGCTGGAATTTGGGGTAAAGGCTCAGCTAATAATCAAAGCAAACTTTAAATTATTTCATTTACGGTATTTAATTGATGACATGCCGGGAGGAAAAATCGAACAAATTATAGCAAAGAGATCGAAATTTTTCAGTAAAATTAGCATATCATTGAATCCCAAAGGAAGGGGATGACGTATTCGTTAAGGCTATGATTTTAATAAGTATTAACAAATCTCGTTTACAGCACACCCGACGTTTTAGTGACACATTCAACCACCAAGCGCTGTAGTCGATACGCGGGCGTTATAATAGAACTGTAATCGTTGTTATTGCATTATTGTAACTCATTTGATCATGTTTCTGGTGTTAACGTTTTTGGAAGTAACTAAGGTGCTCTTGATTGCATTGGTTCCATTTAATTAACTGGACCCTTCGGTGTTAGAATGGTCTAAGGCGTCACTCTCGTTTCAATTATTAGTTGGTGACCTGGTGGTCTAGGGGTAAGGTGTCGGACTTCTGTGCTGGGGGTTCGGGGTTCAATCCTCGGTCCCGGCACAGATTTATCTGCTTACCAAACCCTTCCTTCACCTCTGACAAGACTTGTATTAATCACAACTTGTGAATGTGGGGAATGCCAGGCCTCCACCGTGGTTTGGATACCACGTTAAACTGTAGGTCCTCCATTTCATCTCACAATTACCCTACCATTACACATTAGCGTAGGTTCGTTCGTATAGCGGCTATAACCCGAAAAGGTAGTAAGACGTGTTGCTAATAATATTAGTTATTAGTTCTGTAAAATAATTTTAAGTTATTAAATGGAAATAATGTAATCGAGGTAGATGTATCCCAAATATCAACGTTTATACTTAAGATTAATTTCTCCTAAGGGAGCTCCAAACAAGCTTTGGTTGCCGAATGGTCTAACTGCTACTCTCGCAATAGACAAGACTGCCGATTACAGGGAGATCGGTGCTCGATCCTAGCCGGGTGCATTGATGGTGGGTCTTCCTAAATAGTTTTTCCACTCTCACGGGTGCAATTAATTTAAATTCAACCTTCCTCATCCCTAACACGTTAGTGTAACTATATTATAAGCCTACTACCTGAACAGGAACAAATGAATGCGAACCTTTGTCGACCCGTTATGTTTATAAATCATGCTTCAATTTTTTTTACCATAAGTTAGTTAAAATAATTTTTAGGTTGGCCTGACATTTGTCTCCCCTCCTATTCTCCGTGCTTCCTATCTACCCCCGCCCCCCTCCCCTAAACCCCGTGCTCCCTACCCCTTCTTATATAGCCTACTCGTGCACACTAACACACTATATCAATTAATTGAAGTATATAGGCTCTAGGTGCCACCTCTACAATTTATCTCCTCCACCGCGGAAAATGTTTCGATTCAAAATATCTAGGAAAATTTTCATCTCTAGACATGGCCTGCTGATGACGGGGAGATCGGGGATTTGATTCCCGGCCGGGTGTACAGAAGAGGGTTTTTCCTAAACGGTTTCCCACTCTCCTTACATGCAAATGCTGGTAGATTACCTCTAAAATACTTACTTACTCATCCCTAACCCACTGTAGAAACTATCATAAATGCGTACAACCTGAACTGGTGGTAAGACACGGTAATTTAAAAAAAACCTAGAAAAAAAATCACCCTGGCAACACTCCATGTAACGCCACTGAATTAACTTTATTATTAGTATTATTTTCAGTGTATTGACTCAATATCAAAACTGGAAGAGGGTTCACCACACCCACTTCGGTGGCCGCGTAGTCTAAGGAGTCACTCTCGCAATAGACTGGACAGCTAATGACTCCTTCCACGCAAATACTGGTACATTTCCAGTAAATTTAACCTTGCTCACCCCTAACACATGTAGAGTAAATTAGTATATAGGCGTATAACCAGAACGAGTAGAAAGACGCGATGCTAATGTAAAACTCAACAAAATAAATATATACACATCCGACGACTTTACGTATGAGTATATGAAAGTAGTATTTATAATGTTTTGTGAAGGTCAATTACAGTAAGTATGTTGAATCGGATGTTTTACATCTTTCCTCCAAGTTCACAGCAACAACACAAGGCGGAAGAGGGAGGGGGGGGGGGCCTTGATATTGGCGCAAGGTCAATGTATTACAACAGGTGTAAGACAGGAGTGACCAAAGTAGCCTCAGGACTATATTTCAATCTCCTTAAGATCAGTGTTTTTTTGACTTTGGAGCGTATAAAGAAAATTATTTCATTGTAAACATTGATTGAAAATCATTAAGGTGGGGTAGAAGGGGTCTTGTTAAAAGGTCGGTGTTTTTTGCAGTTTTTATGGCAAAACATTTTGTTTGGCCAAAATAAATAAAATACCACCCCAGTACAAATGTAGAGTTTAATCTTCTTCATATGTTGATATCAACATTTGTTGATATGTAAAGTATATCCTGGAGTTTAATGACAACTTTTTCTCTTCATTTACTTGTATTAATCACAACTTGTGAATGTGTGGATTGCTAGGCCTTCACCGTGGTTCGTATTCCACGTTAAACTCTAGGTTCCTCCATTTCATCTCACAATCACCCTACCATTACACATTAGCATAAGTGCGTATAACCCGAACAGGTAGTAAGACGCGGTGATGATAATAATAATATAATAAATAAAATAATAATAATATAATTTATTATTATTTATTACCATCTTAATTTAAAAAGTTTCTCATCTAATTCCGCTATGCTCATGACAGGTTTCAATAACTATTTAGTTTATCAAAAGCTTTTGTAGTACTTCTTTAAGAATTACTGTTTAACTGTCTTTTTCATGACTAATTGAAAGAACAGAAAAAATATTAATAAAAGTCCCATGTTTTTGGTTTTGAGCTTGTGGCAACGAGATATATAATAGTGCATGAAATAATTAATTAAAATTATTAAACGACACTTTTATCTTATTATAAATGGCAGCCTATAAATTATGTTATATTTTATTAGAGAAAAAGCTGTACAAAATATCAGTTTAAAAATAAATAAAAATATCTAGTTTGTAAACTACAAGCACTGCTAAAACAATCCTAACGGTTATTTTCTTTTCGAATTTAAATACTGTAAAACACTTAAAATAAAATAAAATAGCTAATCAAAAACAAATGGTGAACTGTGGAACTTTTGTCAGCTGCTCAACATAGGGGCTTTCAGATAATATAGTTTGGGGTATGGATACATGAAAGTAGATCTGTTAACTTTTCCTGGGTGCCGTAATATCAGGATTTATTCAGTCATAGCCTGCCATACGTCCCATTTTGGGATTTCGATCCCCCGGTCTCCACCGGTTGATAATTTTGTCCCGGTCAGAAGTTAAACTAAGAAAAAAATTAATATACAATATAATCTAATAATACAATATATATAAAAAGAGGAAGACATGTTCAATTAAGAGTTCATTTAGTTAAGTCTCCTGCTCAATTGATTGCATCGTAACATCCAGTGCTGGTGGGACCGGAAAATAGGTCGGGTGGTCGTGGAAGATGTGGATGGGGGGTCAATTCTCACACGTGTTACTCTCGAATATAAAACTGAAAGATGGCCATGTATCAAAATAAATTAAAAAAATTACAAGTACTATTCAAAGCTTGGTTACAATATTTAAGCGCGCAGAGCCTTGGAACATATCAGAAGTGCACAGGGTAGATACATTACAAGTGTTACAGCATGATATATACCCGTCCATCGCTCCTGGATATTTGATTAATGGTAAATATATTATTATTATTATTATTATTATTAATATAAAGCCACATGGCTGACTCACTCACTGACATTAATGTTTACCCACTTCCAGATGGTAAACTTATAGCTTCTAGCCTGAAATTAAAGGGAAAATTACAAAAAGTAAAAACAAAACAAAAAAACAAAACAAATTCTAACTCCCGAAAAAATTTCAATACGGTGGAGCAACTTTAAAGTCGGTGCGGACCTTTCTTTGGAGGTCTCTTGTGGCCAAACGGTAAGACTTATCAAAAAACTGCTCTGGATTTACATTAGTTTACATCCACTTGCAAAGAAAACTTACTGGGAGTTCGGGGGCGTAGCCCTCGGTGAGAAAAGCGAGTCGAGCTTATAAAACTAGTTCACATTTGAATTACACAAATGAGATAATGGAAGATGGAGGTAAAATTAAGAAAAAATGTACCCATAATTTGCGTGGAAAAAAAGTTGGAAACTATTTAATAAAAAACCACTTAAAGTATATCCGAATGGGATTCAAATCTCAATCTCCCTGTCATTGGTGGTCCGGTATAAAGTTTCAAAAATTAGTGAACTGTTTGTTAACTAACCACAAATTATTTATTCCCCAAAAAATAATATTAGCTTGCTAATTATCATGTAAAACGAACCCAATAAATCGATTTTAAACGAAATCCTCAGAACCATTTTCGAATTTTCCAAAATCAGTCATTACTTACCGGGGTCATATAAAATGTCAATATAAATTCATCAAAATCTCTGAGGTAACAAATGTCCACGATTAAAATACGTTGTCTTTTATATGAGAAAGTAAAAATATAATAATACTAGTTTGAGACAGAGCTCCACCACGCAAACTAAGATTTGGTCACCCTTGATGAAGGATAGGTTCTATACCCCCCGTCCCCCTCCACCCTACCTCAGTATCCCCGGGGCGCAATTACAGGGTCAATGTAATCGACCACCAAAACTCTCTTTTGGCCGCCGCAATGTCGAGGCTTAGAAAGAGTTACATGGTAAGGGGAACAAGTTCTTTTGTTGGAGCCTGACGTCATCTGAACAGACAACAGATAATCTTAAAACTGCATTTTTTTTAAATCTGTGATTAGTTAAAAAAAAAGTATTTATTATTAGTGTATCCTCTCCTACAAACCCTCTGAATACCTACCTCTTCCTTTCGTTTCCTCTTGGGGGCACTTAACTGCTTTGGGTCATTGACGCCTGCGACCTCTTTGTTTATCTCCGGCTCCGAATCAATTTAATTATATCTGGCAATCCCCACCCTCCCCTACTTCACCCGTCTCATCCGAATTGTCTTCTTACACCGAAGATCCGAACCAGACACTCGATCAGAGCTGCTGCTTCAGGCGATCACTCACCGTTACCATGATCGAGTGACGTTTGATTAGATTGCTGGTGATTGGGAGATCGAGGCTCGACTCTTGGTTGGTTCTTACCGAGTTTTTTCTCTCCACGCAAATTCAGATACCTTTCCTTATAAATTAGATCGGGGTTGTCACGTACCAGGAAAACACATGGAACTTTTTGCGTCTAGAAAAAAACCGGGAAAACATGGGAAACCTTTTTGTGTCTGGAAAAAACCTCGAAAAAACCCGGGAAACTTTTTTCGTCTGGAAAAACATCGAGAAAACACAGGAAACTTTTTGTCTGTAAAAACCCCGGAAAAATCCGGGAAACTTTTTGCGTCTGGAAAAAACCCGGGAAAACACGAGGGATTTTCCAAAACCCAGTAAAAATACTTGAAAAGTCGTTGATTTGGGACATCTAACCAAAAGATTAACATAGATGTTTGGAAAGACCAAAAAGTGAAGCGACAAAAAATATATTTCCCCATCAATCTTATATCATCCTGTTTGAAACATAAGTTACATGACATCACAATTAGTCAGTTTGATGAAAAATGAAATTTGATTACTATCTTCCTCAATCTAAGTGGCCTGGAAAGACGGGAATTCCTTTTGTGAACCCTGGAAAACACATGGAATTTGGCACTAAGAAAATAGTGACACCTCCTTTATTCCTACCTGTCCTCTACCCGAGAGCCCTTCTGGGCCTCTCTGGGGTTTTAGGTTCTTTGCGGGGTTGGATTTTCTCTAAACACTAGTACCAAACCAAAATATTGCCACGTATAACACGCACAAGCAGACGTGAGAATTTTCTCAGTATTTTTTTAGCACCGGTGTTATCTTAGGGCTATACGCGTGTCGCGTATTGAGTCATACAATAAAAAGAATTAGAAAAATGTTAAACAATCAAGTTATTTGTGATTAAAATTAAATATAACCTATATATATTGGTTCAATGTTTCTGGAAGTATTAAAATCTAATAAAGAAATAATCGATGGAAAGAATCCATATAAACGAAAGCTTTTTGGGACTTACTTTTGGGACTTACTTACTTTTGGGATTTACTTACTTTGGACTTGCTTACTTTTGGGACTTTTTTTTTGTAGTAATTTTTTTTAGGATTGTAAAGGGCTCCTGAGACAAAAAAAAATTGAGAATTGCTGCTGTCTAACGTCTTGAAAAGGTACATTTAAATTTGTTCGAAAAAATTTCTAACAATTTTTGTTCAAAATGTTTAACTTTGAAGAGTTTCATATTATAAATAACACTTTATACCAGTTTGTTTTTATAACAATTCATTTTAAGGATCAGTTTAATGATGACTAATTTAAAAAAAAATCAAAAATGGCTCAAACGATTTTGTTCAAAATGGATATCTGAGAAATGTTTTTACATGATAAATAACATTCTTCGTTTTTTTTCTTTTTTTTTCTTTCAGAAAATGTAATTCGAGAGCAGTTCACTCTCAACAGATTTTCAAACATTCTATCCTCAACTGTACAAGACTACATGATCAAGTATTTTACTGTATGGGTGTACCAATGCGGATAACGATCAATCTTTATCGGGCGATTATTAGTGCATCGTCAATTAATTGTAATCGGTGATTATTATATAGATTTAATCGTTTTTTAAAGTAACACTAAATAAAATTTCTAGGTAGGAGCTTAGTGATAAAAAGAAACCTTATATACGCATTGTATCTGGGTTGTGGGCTGTGCAAAGGTTATATATAACCAGATTGAAAAATATAAGTTCATACCGTTGTAAAACTAACCATCTAGTTCCAACTTTCGCTCATTATGCATAAAATATCTTTTTGTATTAATTACATTAACTATTATCATTCTCTAAAGCATATTTCCAATAGTTATTAATAAATAATCGATTATCGGGATTAATCGGTGTAAATTAATCGTAGCGTGAACAATTATTTTAAACAATCGGTAATAGGTTTTACTGAACTGGTACACCTCTATTCTATTGTATCGTGCCATTTATACTTCTGAATCAGTACAACCTCTATCCTATTGTTTCGTGCCATTTATACTTCTGAATCAGTACACCTCTATCCTATTGTGTCGTGCCATTTATACTTCTGAATCAGTACACCTCTATCCTATTGTGTCGTGCCATTTATACTTCTGAACATGAACGGACTGTACCTGTCACTTGTTCTACCGAGATGTTCGTGCAGTCGGTGAATGTCTCTACAGGTGTGTGGTGTAACCGTGTCCAATCACAACTAAGGCCTGACGGGGAGTCGTGATATTAGCAAGATGGAAAATGGAGTCTCAGGTGGATTGTCTTGGCTTTTCTTCTCCCTTCTTGCTTAGGAAGGAAATAATAAACCAAGTGTTGAGCGGCCTCCATATTTAAACGGATAACCAGATTGTAAAAAAAAAAAATGAACATAACATCTTTTGGCTTGGTTACATTGATATCAAATCAAATTTCGTTAAAATTGGCCAATGAATTTTGGCAATTACTGTGGATCAAATATCCGGGCAGACAGAGAAATGCTAAATGCTCAATCTAAAACAGAACCACGCTTCGCTCGGTCAATAACACTTAATAGTATAGCAACTTGTTGTCAATGTTGACCACATAAAATTATGTTATTTTTATATTCTAAAAGTTGCTTCAAATGTCCGTTCGTAATAAAATAAAAGTATATAATCTAAATGACCCTGAGTGACTTCTGTATATTTTGTGAGATGTCAGAAAAAGGTTCTTACACAAACTATACCGGCTATATGGACCAGTTTTATAGTCAGACTTAGTACGCCTCAATTGCAGTGCGACACTAAATATTGTACAAGACGACCCCTACCTAAAGGCAAATGGAATGGGCCAGTTTCACATGCGAAATTGTCCCATTCCATTTGAGTTTAGGTAGGTGTCGTCTTGTATTTATTATAGCACTGCATTTGAGACGTACTAAGTCTTGACTTTTAAATTAGTCCTGAGTTAAAAACATGTTACTGTATCGTTTTCTACCCGTTGGAACTCGTTTTGTTGGACTAGAGAGTGCACTAATGATGCACCTCCCCACTACCACCTAAATCTGTCTCCAGAACCTTTCCTTCAATTATTTCAAGTAACACAAGAGACTCCATCAGATGAAACCATCTATCTCGACATTGGGATGACGTTTGTCCTTGGTCGCTCATGCCGCTTACGACTCGAAGCGAAAGTAGTGTGGTTTTTTTTTTTCACTTTTTGTTTATAAATATATTAAGTTCATGAAGGTCCAATCAGGCCAACTGTGTCTTTGTTTATATTATCATAACAGTTTGTGGCGGGCGGCTGGGCGATCTTACTTTTAACGTAATATTTCATTTGGATGATTAGTAGAGGGTGTGCAAAGACGAATTGAATTTATGAAATAATCTCTAAGACAAATCGAAGTTTGAATATTTTATCAACAAATGTTTTATGTTGAAAAATATACTATATTATAATATGCATGTATATTAATCTTTCTTTCCGAGCACCGTGGGTTATACTAACCGTTCGGATTACACGCAATTCAGCAGAGAGATATTTACTCAACTAAAAGAGTGAAACTTTTTCTCAATTGAATATTTAATTATATTATTATTAGCACCGCGTCTTACTACCCGTTCGGGTTATACGCACTTACGCTAATGTGTAATAGTAGGGTGATTGTGAGATGAAATGAAGGACCTACAGTTTAACGTGGAATCCGAACCACGGTGGTGGCCTGACATTCCGCACATTCACAAGTTGTGATTAATACAAGTCTTGTCAGAGGTGAAGGAAGGGTTTGGTAATCAGATAAAAATGTGCCGGAACCGAGGAATGAACCCCGGACCCCGGCACAGAATTCAAGACACCTTACCGCTAGACCTAGGTCACCATTTAATTATAAACATTTTTTAAATACATTTTTAATTTTTTTTTTTTGGGAGCCCTTATATGAATTTTCGGTCACCAAGTATTCCTGCATCCTTTTTGGGTTTGGAGCTACTTGCCTGCAAAATTTCAGGCTTCTGTGCTTAAAGATCTTTTTGGCTGGACAGAGGAACTGGCAGTTATCATAGTGGAATTTAGGCTACTATACACTTTTCTGTGATGTGTAAAACAAGAAAATGGAAAAAATGAACATATATGTTAAGTAAGTTTGACTGACAATATTTTTTTTACTGGCGTAGTTTTAAAATTGTCGAAGCCGAAATTTAAGTCTAAGTTGACACAAATATTTGAAGCAAAGTCAAATTCTTCCATGCTTTGAATACCCTAATATATATATGTGTGGGTGTGTATATGCTATGTTAACATATTAATATATATTAGCGGAACTGCCCATTTCACGAATTTGACCTAATTTCTGTTCATTTCTTGACCTGACCTCTTCTATTGAACATTTAATGAATATATATAATTTGTTTTGTTGTTTGTTGCTCCGATTTATGTGGGAAGTAACTGGGATGTGGGGAGTAGACCTCAAAACAACACAAAAAGTCATTATAAACATATGTTCTATGTTTTACACGCACACACACACACACACACACACACACACACACACACACACACACACACACACACACACACACACACACACACGATGTTCGGAAACTCTACGCCCAAACTGCACATATAGTTTGTTTGAACCAAAAGTAATACAAAATCCCTATATATACTTTGCTAATACCATTAAATTGTGTTCCAAGTTTCGGCGCACAGCGCTGTCGTCAGCTGACGGTTTGAATACAGGCACCGACCACGCTATATTTTTTTCGCTGACTGATTGTAAAATGACTTCCACTTTTTAAATATGTCAAATCAACTGTCGTGGGTGATCCGTTAGTTAATATAAGTGTGCCTGCAAGCAGACAGTTCCGTGAGCTGATGTATGCCTGCAGGAAGATATCCCACCAGTTTGTTTTCTAGCAAAAAATAGTCCCATAATTTTATGTTCGTTTGCCTGCAGAAACATAGTCCCGTAAGTTTATGTTTGTTTGCCTGCAGAAAGATAGCCCCGTAAGTTTGTTTGCCTGCATGAATATAGTCCCGTAAGTTTGTTTGCCTGCAGGAAGATAGTCCTGATAGTTGTTGTGTGTTTGTTTGCCTGCAGGGAGATAGTCCTGACAGTGGGCGTGTGTTTGTTTGCCTGCAGGGAGATAGTCCTGACAGTTGGCGCGTGTTTGTTTGACTGCAGGGAGATAGTCCTGACAGTTGGCGTGTGTTTGTTTGCCTGCAGGAAGATAGTACTGACAGTTGGCGTGTGTTTGTTTGCCTGCAGAGATAGTCCTGACAGTTGCGTGTGTTTGTTTGCCTGCAGGGAGATAGTACTGACAGTTGGCGGTGTTTGTTTGCTGCAGGGAGATAGTCCTGACAGTTGGCGTGTGTTTGTTTGCTGCAGGAAGATAGTCCTGACAGTTGGCGTGTGTTTGTTTGTCCTGCAGGGAGATAGTCCTGACAGTTGGCGTGTGTTTGTTTGCCTGCAGGGAGATAGTCCTGACAGTTGGCGTGTGTTTGTTTGCCTACAGGAAGATAGTCCTGACAGTTGGCGTGTGTTTGTTTGCTGCAGGGAGATAGTCCTGACAGTTGGCTGTTGTAGTATTGAGTTGGTGGTTTTGTCTGCAGGGAGATAGTCCTGACAGTTGGCGTGTGTTTGTTTGTCTGCAGGAAGATAGTCCGGCCCGGCTCCAGATGGAGTACAGTTCCCTCGTGCCCCACTACTCTGCCCCTTCTTCCGTATCCTCGACCAGTGACAGCTGCGGGGCAGGCCGTCCAGGCTCCGTACGCTGAGACTAGTAAGGCGGTTGGGGGCGGCGCCACCCCCGTGCCGACCCCCCTCGTTCGGGTTTTCTCTGAGGGGCGGCCGCGAGCACGGCACCGGCTTCTTCGTGTCTGCAGTCGAGACGGGCTCCGAGGCCCATTGCCAAGGACTCAGGGTGAGGCCACAAGGGGGCACTCACATTCATAGGCCAGAGGTGGGGAATATCAGGGATATTATTTGAAACAGGGAAATTGAGACTTTTATAGCTAAGGCGTTTTTTCACCAGATAAATGGGGAAATATCAGAGAGCTAGTTGTTTTATAACAGGAAAAACAAGGAAACCTCAGGACTTTTTAAAAATATTTAAGGCCCTAAAAAACGGGAAATGTATTTTTTTACAGACGGTGATACAGTTTTTTTTATCAAGATGAACGGGAAAATGTTATAGATTTTTTTTAAATACTAGGGTAAACAGGGATATGTCATGAAATTTTTATAGAAATAAGTTAACATTAAGGAATATAAATACTTGTACAAAACAAAACATAATAATTTCGCGCCTGAATATTAATATATGAAAGTGAAAGATCTGGTTTCTCACATATTAACAAAACCCACTGCCCTTGACTAGATATACTATAATTCCCCTAACACAAGATGATTGTAAAATGGTTGTATTTTTTACTTTGAATTACATTTAAATTAGCTTATTATTAATATTTTCAGTCGGCAAAAGATTTAGGTAAGTCCAAAATTATAAAATTACTTTGTAAAGGCAGTTTCATTGAACAATAATAAAAAAAAAATACCCCAATAAAAATAATCCATAGTTATTATTATTATTTACAACCAATTATCTACCCTCATAAGTAAAATTAACATTTTTTTACTGACTGCCGCTACTTAACTTCATTCAATACTAGAAACATAAATATAAAAAGGGATATGTTTATATGATGCAAGCATTTTCTTTAAACTTTATGGTGATTGAAATAAAAAAAAAATTTTCATTCACCAAGGAAAATTGGGAAAGTGATAAATTGAGGAAAATTTAAACACTATTATTTGGAAAATCTGAAAGAGTAAAAAAATAATTCTATAATGTAAGTTCTAGAGCCACGCTGAGGCGACCCCCTTTTAAAACAAATAATGAATTTGATTTCTGTGCTTTATTATTATTTTTTTACTAACATCATTTTCTGGATAGTACCCTTCATATTATAGATAATGTAAAAATTATTTTCTTTATTTTATTATGATATATGTCTATTTTCTTACTATTAGTACATACTTAAGAAGACGGAGATCAAATAATACTAAAATGTTTAAATATTCAAAAGTTTATATAGCTGTACAACTAACAATATCCCATAGAAATGTAAACATTTACAAACTTCTCGCTATTGTGATTTGCAGCTCATAAGTTACTACACATGTCCAAATCTATGCTGTCGCCAAATTAATTTCATGGGAGATTTAAAATTATTTATTTTATCAAAATTAATTGAAATTATAATTCATCTGTAGATTAGGTTAAACTAGTTAGGAAAGTACCATGATAATTTATTTATAAATAAATACTTGTTTCAAAAATGATGTAATCTTAGTAAAATAATTTTGTAAGGTTTAAGTTGTTATTGGAATCAGTTGTAATAGACAATTTGGCTGACCGATTATTATTTCTTGGGTGAGTTAATATATTTTATTTGTGTATTGATCAATTCTCCATACTAATTTGTAAAAATAATAATAAAATATTGACATTTTAATTTTAAAAAAAATATCATATGCTATATATCAGCGGTTCCCAAACTGGTGCGCTTACCACCAATGGTACATACAATTATTCCAGATGGTACGCCATGAGATGCCAAACAAAACAAACAAATAAATTAGTCATAAAAATATATAGGATCTCTTTAAATCCTATAAGTGTATTACGATAAAGTTCAACCAAATGTAAAATAGGCTTAATCAGTGGTTGGAGGGGTGGTAACATTGGTTCAAGCTCGGACACCCGGTATAGTCATGCAGCCTGTGTTGATATATATTTGGACACCAATAAAAATGCACTGAAAAGTTAATATTCCACATTATCTTGATGGTACCCCAAAATACGGAAATTGTCAGGCCGGTACGCCGTTCGGAAAGTTTGGGAACCGCTGCTCTATATGATGGGCCCTATCACTGTCACGTGTGTCAAGCCATGCTGTCGGTTAAACAAGATGTATTGCTGTGTGAATCAAGCTTAAAAATAGAAAAAAACTTATACCTCCATTTTTTTACCAATTTACTATTGGTATTTACTACCCGCTTCAGTGGTCGAATGGTTTAAGGCGTCATTTTCATGTTAAACTGGTCTGATGAAGACTGGGAGATTAAGGTTCAAATCCCTGTCGGATTTTTGAGGGTGGTTTATCCTAATTGGTTATCCATTCTCCTTCCACATGAATGCGGGTAGAATACCCCCAAAATGCGTCTTTCCTCATCCCTATTCAACTATAGTAATTATCATTTATGTGTATTATCTGAACAAGTAATGTAGGACACGGTGATAAATATATATATATTGGTATTTATCATCGTTTTTGTAGGTTGGTGACCAAATTATTCGTGTGAACGGGTTTCCCCTGGAAGACGCCATACACAAGGAGGTGCTCCAGCTTATACAAAACCAGAACCAACTGAGCCTTAAAGTGAGAAGTAAGTGGTTAACAAATAATATCACTACAATACAATATTATGTGAGTGTGGGTGATAAGCAGGGTTTGTGAGGGACTGGCAGGCCTTTTGAGTGACTAGCAGGGTGTGTGTGAATGACTGGCCGGCCTTGTGAGTGACTAGCAGACCGTGTGAGTGACTAGGATACCTTGTGAGTGACTAGCAGAGCAGGCTGTGAATGACTATCAGGTTGAGTGACTAGCATACTTGTGAGTGACTAGCCGGCCTTGTGAGTGACTAGCATACCTTATGAGTGACTAGCATATCTTGTGAGTGACTAGCAGAGCAGGCTGTGAATGACTATCAGGTTGAGTGACTAGCTGGCCTTGTGAGTGACTAGCCGGCCTCGTGAGTGATAGCATACTTGTGAGTGATTAGCCGGCCTCGTGAGTGACTATCAGGCTGAGTGACTAGCTGGCCTCGTGAGTGACTATCATACTTGTGAGAGACTATCAGGCCGTGTGAATGTGTGGCCGGAGTTGTTTCTACTTCTCAAGGGAATTGATGCAGTTGAGCAGTCAAGCCCATCTCTCCGCTCATTTTCGTTATTGCAGAGTCACTGCACAAAGACTTGCACTTCTGTTATATATATATATTTATCACCATGTCTTTATTTTCAACATTTCATATGAATCATGACGAGGGGGAAAAAAAGTGAACCATGTAAAATGCAAATAAGAGCAAATGAAATAGACTGCATCGATTTGTAAAGTAAATAATAATCGAGTTGGGAGAAAAACTACACAACATAAACCAATTTCAAAATAATAACATATTTTATATCTTATTATAAACACTTCCACATATTTAAGATACTTTTTTTTTGCAGTGAGCTCTTTACTAGAGTTTATCCACACTAGTAAAAAGGTTATTTATTGCTTGGCTGAAAGTAATATTAGAATCATTTGATAACACTTTTTGTTTTATTGAAAATATATAAGCCCGATATAGGGTGGCAGTTGACGGGGGACACAATTCACCCCCCACATTATAGCTTAACCGCTGTGACTTGTAGAATGACAGCTGATGGGTTGGGAATACGTGGGGAAAAGACTACACCATAACGCACCACTAGGCTATATGTACATTTAAGTCATCAAACATAGAAATAAATACTGATATCAGTTATACACTAGCCTCATAAAACATTAAATACACTAGTGACATTGTTTTTTTTATCACCCAGCCTGTAGCCAGCCAATATTCAATAATTTTGAGGGGAGGGGTGAGTGGTTGGTGGGCACATCCCCCGATTTCCAGAGACTAGAAAAAATTATGAATGATAGATAGTTCTAGAAGCTATCTGAATGTTTTTTTAATGGCAACATAACCCCCTAACTGCGGGAGGATAGGACAAATCCATATATTTAAACACCACTAGAAGCTCTTTGAATTGCTTTTATGATAACACAGCCCCCTAATTTGTACTTGTACCTTAATTTTTATATTGTTTGAACCACAAATAAAGCTATATATATATATTTGGTTCATAAAATTTCAGGGTGGGGGTTTGAACCCCCCATCTCCCATCTCGACCTTGACTCCTCAGCCTAATAACTCTAAATATTGAATCTCTACAAGTAAACATTTCACTAATACGTACAGTAATAATGATTTTGTTTTTCTGGGAGACGCCATGCTGTATCTGAATCCACAGTATATTGGACTTCTACTTTATTACCAAGCAAATAGGTTGACATTAGTGACTTTCAGCCAATGTTTGCAATAAAGAACCTTCCGTTTGCTATCACTTACCTACATTCCACCCGTAGATGAGGTGTACTCATCCAACATATCTGTATTTAACCATATAAATGTGTACCTTGAAGGTAGAATTTAGAGGAAACATACCCATATTTGTATGAAGGTAGAGTGGGAAACCACTTGAGATAAACAACTCATAATACACTCTGTTGGGGATTGAATCCTAGCCTGCTCAATTACCTGCAAACCAGACTAAACTGATGTGAGTATGCTCCAAATTATTTTCATTAATATAATGTTGTTTTCGATTCAATGAAATGTAAATGTGAGCCAAAACTACAACTCAGTGAAATGTTCTGTTTGTTAAGAGGTAAATTAATATTCTAGGGTCATGTTAATTTTTATTCAACAAATATTTGTGGATAATCTATTAAAATATCTTCATGCATTAAATGTTTTGTCCAGCTTAGAAAATATTTTTATTTCAATAATGGAAATGTTTTTAATTTTTTTTTTTTTTTCCCAGCAGTTGGAATGATTCCAGTTAAAGAGTAAGTATTTTAGTATTCTTTTGAAATTAAATATTTTATTCATCACCAACATAATCATTTTGTATCAAATAATGTTTTTTTTACTAAGCTAAGTTTACAAATAATGTTTATCATAACATAATGGAAAAAGAATGAAAATAAATGTAATATAATTACAATCAAAATAATTATACATTGTTATTGTTGCTTGCTATAATTTTATATATTGGCCTTTGGCCTTGAATCTGATGTACTTAAGTTTTCATATGATGAGGCATACTTCAAGGTTTCTATTAAAAATAAATGTTGTTTGTAATGAAGGGAAATGACGACAGGTTAGTATCAATCTTAAAGCTGAAGGTCTCGTTGATTCTTAGCAAGCGGAACGATCCGCTGACATGGCGCGTGATTGAGGAAGAAACGGTTTTACCAACATGCAAGACAATGCTGCCAACCATGGAAAGTACTGCAGTGTGCAGTGTTAACAGTGGAGACGACGGTGTTACAGACGTCAGACTCTTCCTGAATGTACCTCCTCGTGCTAAACTCGGCTGTGGGTAAGACGACCTTGACATTACTTTGGGATCATCACTTTCTTGTTTCGTGGTTTTATCACTGCATCTCACTATCCACTATAGCTATACACACATATTTTAATTACGCTAATGGAGTAAGGAGAAAGGTATAATTTATAAGAAATGAACCCACATTCGCGTGGAGGATGAATGGGGAAACCATTTACGTAAACCCACCCTCTGTACACTTGACAGGGATTTGAACTTGATCTCCGTCATTGGCAGTCCGGTCTGTTGTGTGAGTTACACCTCCAGCCATTCAACTGCCAAAGTGAATTATCCAGTAGGACAACTTGTATGGAAACAATTATTAAATAAAACTTGAGATGGACTAATTTAAATTTTTTTAAATTTTGAATAGGTCTTAATAAGGTCTTGTGATACTTTGGCTGCTAGATTTTTAGCACCGCAGCCTACTATACAGCTAATAATCATGTTAATGTGGTAGAGATAAGAAAGGTTGAATTTACAGGATATGTACCCCCATTTGCATGAAGGGAGAGTGGAAAACCGTTTGGGAGAGGGGGGGGGGGTGAGAATCTGAGTACACCCGACCAAAATTCAAACCCGATCTCACTTTCATCGCCTTCTATCCTTTTGCGAGAGTAAAACCTTAAAGTGAAGGATAAAAACAGGTTAAAAAATGTAACCTAGTATGAGAAGATGGGGAGCTGCTACTGTTAGTCTGCTCCTGTGCAAACTGTTTTTTTAATCACTTCCCAACCACCACTGCAGTTGCTCGTTTTACCTCACGCGCTGCAAAAGCTCATTATTTAGATTTTGTCACTTAGTACATATTAAAATATTTATACATTTTCATAAAATCTACCTCTATATCACAACTTTTATTTTTAATCAGAAAACTGGAAATATACTATTAATATCATAAGCTAATTTGTAACTATCAAGTGTGTTTTGGTTCATATTTGAGTAATGTGATTTGATTACAGAATTTGCAAAGGTCCCGACTGGAAGCCTGGGATATTTGTTCAATTCACCAAGGAGAACGGGATAGCCAGGGAGGCAGGACTCAGGCCAGGGGACCAAATTATTCACTGCAACGGCGTCAATTTCAAAGACATCACCTTTGGGGATGTGAGTTAGTTTTAAAAAAAATCTTTCGCCAAACTAATTAACACAATATAAATAAATGTATTTGGTCATGGTATTTTTAACAGATTAATTCTAACTAATGAGTCTTAGTTTTAATTAATCTTTGTATTTTATCATCAATTAATTAACTTTAAAGATTAATAAAAAATAATACAGTCAAGGCCACATAAAACACATTCACTTTCAACCAATTTATTTTAGCAAACAAGAAATGAGTCCTGTTTAGAAAATTCTGTTCTCTTATATATTTACTTTTGTTTTCATATTTTTGAGGATAGTCAATTCAAAGGTTCGGGCGTACAAACTAAGCTCATAAATTATATTGAACATCACATTGAAGGAACTTCGAGGGTTTTTCATAATAGCACTCAGAGTTTTAATAGTAGTAGAAGAAACATCAAAGGAAATGCTTGCACTCTCTTGCTTGCAGTCGTTGTGGTTTGGATGCGTTGGAAGCTCTGGGCTTCTTCACACAAAATCCACAATTTGTATTTTGAATAATGTTTTCAACTTATATTTTTCCATCTATTGTCTACATTTCAATTTTCATGATAGAGTTGTCTGAGCAAGAAATCATAAACTTTAGTGAAAAGTACAGTCGCTATCCCAATTTATGTAATAAATTCATACCATAAATTATGTATAGAGCAAGATTATAAATTATATGAAGAAATATAAGAAAAACCTCTTTTTAAAGCGGGGCATTGTATACCCGCTGGTCTGGGGAGGCATCATCACCTTGTTTGGGGAGAGACCTTTTCACTTTGCTTCGGCTTTTGTCTCCATCTCTACTTCATACAAAGCTGTACCCGCCTTTCCCAGCTCATTATTATCGCACATATGGCCCAGTGTGATCTATAACCACCTGCTTACATTCCATGTTCCCTGCTGATCTGAATCTATGCTGTGTGGCCTCCTCAGGGTCTAAGTTATAAAGTTGCGCCTATTTCCTCAGATCACGGCTTTATGATAAATATGGCCTTGAATCCTAAAACAATATGACCCATATCCCCGTGTTGGGATGAGTCTATTTTCGGTCGGTCGGTTAACTTATAAAAAATGTATCCACATTTGTGTGAAAAGGGGCTAGGAAAACTACACACACAGCTAAATCAAATATGGAAAACCACTCCTAAATCAAGCAGTCAATATTGACTTCTATTTTATGTGTGATCCGATCTTTTGGGAGCTTGATGCATTAAAATACTGTTACCACTATTGTGGGTAGAAACACGATATCATTGCAACCTATCCTACTGGCGTTGAAATAATTCAAATCTATCATAAATTCACTTGTAACATTTTTATATTTAATCACAAATTTTTTTTTTATCGGGACTGTCTAGGCGGTCCATGTGATGAAGTCATCCCACCAACTGGACCTGATAGTGCGGAAACGAGCGGGCTTGGACTTGTTTCCTGGGGAGTCTTCCGGGTACAACAGTTCGGCAAGTAGCGTCAACGGGGACCAAAGTCCTAGTTGGGAGGACACCAAGAGGCTCTCTGTCGTTAAAGAGGAGTCCATGGAGCTAGAAGAAAGGTACACTTTTAATATTTATTATAAGGGGTGGAACTTTTGTACACTAGACTACCTTGAATACTTAAGGGTATTAAAAGATATGAGAAAATAATGTGTTGGATTCGAGATTAACCCCCTCCCCCCTCCACCCACCCCCCCTCCCCAAATAAAAAAATTGTAATATGTGTTAGAGCTTGGATACTGTTTAGTGTTTTGCCCAACATAATATTATAAAAAAAACAACTTAAAACCATACCCTAGATCAGGGGCTGCCAACCTATGACATTCATGTCACTAGTGGCACGCGGAACAATTTTCAATGTCACGCTGAGTCATATAAAACCTTTATTTTTATCTGAAACTATTGATGTGATTAATAATTTTAATAAAGTGTTTTATGTTTCAATAAGTAGCACCTACCTGGCTGATGCACATTAGGTTTGAAAGGGTTAAATTACAAAATATACATGTAAACCAGTATGGTTGGTAAATAATAAATAACTCGTCCTTTTTAATACAATAGTTCAAGAGTATTTGTTTCATATTTATATTACCTAACTACTGTCCTTAAGTACTTGAACTTGGCCTATCAATATTTTTACTAACCTCACATTTTACATTATTACCAGCACTGTTTTCTTCATCTTCTTGGTAGTCTAGGGGTAAGGTGTAAGACTTCTGCCGAGGGTCTGGGGCTCAATCCATGGTCCCGGCACAAATTTATCTGATTACCAAACCCTTCCTTCACCTCTGACAAGACGTGTATTAATCACAACTTGTGACTGTGTGGAATGCCAGGCCTCTACCGTGGTTCGGATTCCACGTTAAACTGTAGGTCCTCCATTTCATCTCCCAATCACCCTACCATTACATATTAGCGTAAGTGCGTATAACCCGACCAGGTAGTAAGACTTGATGCTAGTAATAATAATAATAATAATTCATCTTCTTTGGGTATACTATCTTTCTTAATATACTACAACATTGTCAAAAAATTATGGGCAGACCAATAATAAACATGTTTTGGCAAATTCTTGCAGAACACAGGCTCACAGAACCCCAGTGTTTAATCGCTGCCCTAGGTAGTTAATTTACCATTTAAATGTTTATAAGGATGTTTTAGTAAATATACTATAGAAAAACATATTAACATTTAGTTACTCTTTCTATTTCATATATTAAATTAACATGTATGAAATAAAGTGCATGAAAACAAAATTGTAATTAAATAACTATGAGAAAGAATTGTAGAAAAATGCACATGTAAAAGTAAAAACACTAACACATATTTACACCCCCTTCAATATCTCGATGCTTTAGTGGCATTTTCCTCAAGAAATAGTAGTAATAATACTATTTTATGATTTATTAATGATAGGTATATTATAAAATAATGTATTGTAGCTTAATACAATCTTCATTACCATTTTTCAAAATTGCACATTTTAATTACATTACTAAGTGAATTTTAATTTTCACTGTTAATCAATTATGCCAACCTCACAAATATTTTCTGATCTATGTGACAGGCTGGGTCAGTTGGAGACGAACCAACGCAAAGGAGGTATTGACAAAAACAAAGATTGGGACCAAATCGAGTACGAATGGGAGAAGGCGGAGCAGAAATCTGGGAAGAACAGAACTGGGACGTCAAACAAGTCACATAAACAGTCTGGAACATCTTGCACTATTATATCTGTTGAGAACGATTCAGGACATTTCAACGGAGACACACAAGATTCAAATGTAACTATAATGTTGTCATATTTAAATTGTTATAAAATATCAATAACAATAATAGAATTGTAGAAAATGAAGCATAAATAAAAGTAAAAACACTTCAAAATTTTGATGCCACATGGCATCTTCCTTAGAGAGTGGTGAATTGAACAGGAAGTTGTCTTCAGTGGTGCCAAATTAGCCCCCCTCCCTTTTTTTTCTTTCTTAGCACCACGTCCTACTAGCTGTTTGAGGTGTTATTTGATAATTTAGATATTGAAAGATTAAAACTTTTAGGATGGATTTTTAATTCCATTGAGAACTGTCAGAAAAGTTTTCAATGCGTGTGTCCTTCAAATTATACTCGAGATGGTACCATAAACTTTTTAAGGACATTCGAGACTTGAAATATTTTTTTTTTTTCAAAATTTTAAATTTGAATTTGTTATAGAGCTAAACTCTTGCTTATTGGTGGTTCGGCTCCAACATAATTATAGCCAAAACAACAAACTGGCCCCAGACCATTAATTTAACACCTCGCTGAATGTATGAATATTATAATTTATGCATTTTGACAATAAATGTTAACATTTGGTTACTAATATATATATTATATAGTCCTATTTCCTCTTACGTTCATAATTTTTTACAAGATTCATATTTTAAATTCAGAATTCGGATTTGAGATTTGAATTTATAAAATAGTGGATTCGACCCATCTCTAAATGTTATAAAATTTCAAACCATTGAGACTCTATATTATTTAAAAAACAAAATAATAAACATCATGATATCC
Source organism: Timema cristinae (assembly GCA_039000515.1). NCBI lineage: Eukaryota > Metazoa > Arthropoda > Insecta > Phasmatodea > Timematidae > Timema > Timema cristinae. The sequence continues at coordinate 44,455,263 of JBCFYV010000100.1, read as the reverse complement.
TTTTAAAACATATATTGATATGATCTATAAATCTTATTTCAGTCCTATACAAACCCAAACATAAACCGAGAAAACGTGACAGTGAATGGAACTCGCTCCCAACAAGGTCAAGACTCGGGAAAGTGCAGCGGTACAAAGCTTGCCGAGATCTGTATGATCTCTCAACAACAAGAGACCACCACTGTGATCGTTGAGGTCCACCGCAGCGAGGTGGAAGATGAGGAAGAGAATGACAGGAGCATGCACACAGCAAGCGAGGCTAGTCCGGTCATGCAGAGGCCAAGTACAGCCGCAAACAAGGTGAGAATCGAACTGCATTCTTATTTTCTTTAACTCCGTGTCTTATTACCCATTTAGGTTTAACCTCTGATCTCCCCATCATCAGCTGTCTAGTCTACAGCGAGTTCAACACCTTAGACCATGCAACCACCAAAGTGGGTTGGACTCTTATTAAGTATCATAAGAACTGTTTCCAACTTGTGGCCGGATTAGTTTGGTAAAATGCCTCAATCTTCCTCTGTTCTCCCACCATTCGTCATCACTCACTCTTGTCTATTCTTCTCCTTTCACTCTCACACTTGTTATCTGCTTCTCTCATCTATTTGTTGGTCTCCTTTGCATTCTTTTCACTCCAAACTTCAACTCCATCACACTCCTTGGAATTAATATCTTTTCTATTCTCATTACATGACTACCATCTCAGCCTTGCTTCATCTACTATTTCATAATAAGTAATATCTTTACATCCTTATTGTTTCCATCCTATGGTCCGGGTCAGTTTTTTTCTTACTAAAGCCATATATTTTCCACCACCGGCTTGCTAGGCCTGTCGTAGTTTCATATGCCTTAAAATCTAATTTTAGACTAGGACAGGCACAACAACCAGTCCCCGGCCGTCAATTTATCAATGTGAAAGGTTAAACCCACATCTCACCATGATACATTTTCAGCTGTGCGAGAGTCGAACCCGGGACCCTTAGCTCTGTAGGCAGGCACGTTATCAACTGAACTAAGGTGTCGGCTATATCTTATATATGCATATCCCTAATATTTTCTTACTTTAAAAAATTACTTTTTATGGTTATAATTGTTACTGACTACATATCATGTTCTTAAGAGACTGCCACACATGCCAGATTGTCTCAAAACTCAACCCGTAGCCGAATGTTTATGGACCGTGCCATTCCAAGTTTATTAAAGGAAGAAACATAGAACCTTCGAGAGGTGTGTCTTACCTCCAAAATTCAGCTATCTATCAATCAACACCTCTTGATTCCAGGCTGCCAAACAATAGCAGTTATTTCTCCTCTTAAAAATGTACAATGTTCTATTTACAAAGACTAGTCCGAATTTCCTTCTAATACTTATGTGCCTTCTCGCCTCTTTCTGGGGTCAACAATTCTCATACCCCTTTATTTGATATCATATAGCAAACTACCACCACCACCAGGTCTGTTTAGGACCAACATCTTCTTTCTCCCCATCTCCATCATGATCCAGTCTTCTTCTATCTCCTCTGCACTCCCTCTGGCCACCTGTACCTTGGTCTTCCTTCTGGCCTGCTACCACCCCACTTCAATATTACACATCTTCCTTTGGTATCTCCTCTTCCATTGTCCTCTCATGGCTGTACCACCTTAATTGTGACTTCTCTCTCTATCCTGTCCTGGCTACTCCTTAAATATTCCTCTCACTCTTTCATTTATCAGAATATCCATACTTGTCACTCCTATAGTACTTCTCAGAAATTTCATTTCTCAGACTTGAATTCTGCTCTCATCCTGCTCCTTAATTCAACATATCTATATAAAATTGGTATCATAATGGATGTTTTGTTTGTTTCGGAGGGTCAATAATAATTATTAAATACATAATTAATTCCATATTGCTGGTTTATTTAACTATATATTCCAAGTATGCCATAAAAACAACATTAATTTCAGTGGTAACAGAACAAAAAATAATCAGTCTCGCCAACTTAACATAGTAAAAAACATTTAGATATTGTCTTCAGTATAGCTTACGACATCCAGCGTGTAGCAGTTGAACCAAAGCTCACTCCACCATGTGCTATCACGTTCTCATGGACAGTCAGCTGATCCGAACAATGGATAATGATGAATTTTATTCTAAACTCTCAAGTGTGCAGGCACAAATCTAAAGAAATATAATATCGTTCTGATTATAGAACTATTTGATAATTATTAAAAGTTATCTAAGCTATATCCAGAAATAATACTGCTCAGTCTAAATAAACTATTTATTTATTTTAAATTAAGTGTATTTATAATGCAACCTGTATTCATAATTATTTCGACACACAGTTTACAAACTAACTTAAACTAAATCAATAAGAAAGTGTAGAAACACTGTACAATAATGTAAAGTAAGTGATAGTGAAGGAAGCAACCCTGAAAGGACAGTTAGGTTAGGTCTAGATAGGAACAACACACTTCTCTCTTAATTTCTTTTTACACTTTTACACTTCCCACTTCTTCAAACTTCCACATTTACGCATTGTTTACATTTTTGGAATTATTACTTCACTTTTTTTTCCCCCTAAAATTTAAGCAAGGTGTAAAAGTGGAAGAAGAAATGAAGAGAGAAGTGTGTTTGTTCCTATCTCGGTCTAACCTATCGTTTCAGGTTGGCTTCCTTCACTATCACTTTACATTACTGTACAGTGTTTCTACACTGTCTTACTGTACATTTCCAAGCCATTAGGCGATAATTAAATTTATTAAACTAAATCAAGCTATATATTAAATTGAACTATTCTATATAAATTATTATGTTTCAAAACATGGAAACTAACTTAAGTACCTACAGTAAAAGTTGTACACTTGGAACAAATTTAAATTAATTATTAAATACAGGATGATGAACACAGTTGAAAAATGACACACAAACACAGGAAATGATCCTAGGACCTTAGGCTTATGACACCAATTGTATACCACCGAGATATCTAGGAATATTTGCTGCATTCAAAGTCATTCATGGTTTAAGGCAGTCTTTTGATGGATGTGTGGATTCATTGGCTACTTGGGACTATCATGCCAGTAAATTTGACGAAGCAAAATACATTAGCTTCAAATTTTCTTCAAATATTATTGGTACAAAACGCTCCTCTTATTATTTGGTTTATTCCCCTTTCAACACCTTCTCGCCTCTTTAGTGAAATTCCTACGGGTGCCCATAGTCTCGCTCCCTCTGCAATATATGTCTCCTTGTTCCAGGAAAGAAAGTTGACCAATCTTGTGAAAAGTCCATCGAGTAGTTCGTTTGCAAGTGTGGCCAGTAGTAGCGCTAGCAGCAGCTTGTCTAGCGCCATCAGTCAAGAGCTACAAAGAAGATCTCAGGTTGGTCTGCAATTTTTAATACTTCTCTCAACATTGCTATGTTAAATTCATTTTTACTGAAGGAAAGGAAAAATGAATACATTCATTTCACAACACTACTCATATAAATATACATTTTTTTATTCTCAGAGAACAAACCTAAATTAAGGCCTGAATATAATGAGGTCCATCACCTCTTTACATGCAGGCCTCAAACTACCCATGGTAAATTAAAACTATAAACTCTCAACTAAATACAGAGAAAAATTACAGAATAATCGACATGTTTAATTTAAATTGCTAAATTTAATAAAATTATTTATTTTTTATATTATAAAAGTTCTTTTGTGTTTTAAATAATTTTTTTAATTGATTGTTTATTTATTGTGAAAAAATTAATTTTCTCAAAAATATCATGCATTTCTTTGCTATTCTGTCTTTCCATTTCACTTTTCTATGTAGGCTATCATTTATGTTTTGTTTTTTTCAAAAATTCCATAATTTCATTGCATTCTTTATTTTGTAGAGACAAGAGGATGATAATTTTAGAGAAGAAGAACGCAAAAAGGACATTCTTAAAACAATAGACGATGAAAAACGACAGCAACATGAACAGGTATGCACTTTTAATCAGCTATCTTGGAGAGTATAATAACTAAGCCATCATTATATACCATTTATATTGTCACTTGCATTTATATAATTATTTAGTATTTATTATTGTTAATGGAGTATTTGTCAAAATGGTAATGTTTTAAACATATTCAGTGAAAAATTGGATCCCTCACCAAGTTTATTAAAGTTGTTGTTGTTATTATAATTGTTATTATTTTATTGTTATTATTGATATTAATATTGTTTTATTGTTGTTATTGATATCATCATCATCATGATCACCACCATCTTCTCTTACTACCCATTCGGGTTATACGCACTTACGCTAATGTGTAATGGTAGGGTGATTGTAAGAGTAAATGGAGTACCTACAGTTTAACGTGGAATCCGAACCACAGTGGAGGACTGGTATTCCACACATTCACAATTTGTGATTAATACACGTCTTGTCAGAGGTGAAGGAAGGGTTTGGTAATCAGATAAATCTGTGCCGGGACCAAGGATTGAAACCTAGCCCCCAGTACAGAATTTGACACCTTACCTCTAGACCGCCAGGTTATTATTAAATCTGAATCTTTATTTTAACTATGAATCTATAAAAATAAAGTAAACAGAGGTTTGCTTTGTTCCATTAATTCTTGTCATTACAGAGATTAAAAAATAACTAAAATTAAGGCTACAAGGGGGGAAAGGGGGTGGGAGGGGAAATCACATTACACACATTTTACAGGACTACTTGCTTATCTCAAATCTTATAAGGACCCCAGAAAATAGCTTCGTTTTAATTAATTTAAATATGACAAAAACCTCTTTTAACCATAATCTGAAGTGCATTATAAAGGTCTCATGATTGTCTGACAGATGGCAGCTCTAACTCATTTAGAGTTAAAATGGAACTTTCTCCCTTTTTCTCTTATACACTTAAACTATTTATTGTCAAGAAGGGACCCTCGAATCCTTGATTCCTTGAATCCCATGCTATTTGTGATATTAAAAATTGTAAAGATCCCAAATACATTTATAGAGACCTTGACTTGATATAACAATTTTAAGCAATTGGTAAAAGTATATAGACTTGTGTAGTTGGGATAAAAATAATATCACAAAAAAGGACAAAATATAATTAATTTACATTAAGTGTTTCTCTGTTGTTTATGACATAGTAAACATGACAGACAACAAAATTGCATTTGTGAGTGGTTCCAAACCTTGAACAACATTCATAAAATTAAATTATAAATATTTTAATTTTAACTGAAACTCTACATTTTTAAGGATACGAATTTGGATTTGTGATTCGAAAGAAAATTTAAGATTCAGATTCAAGAAATATGGTATTTGAACTATATATACATTTTTGTTATATAATTTATTCATTATCATATTCAGACATTTAGTTAAATGATGTATTAATGATCTGAGGTTTGTTTAAGCTTGTCCTATAATTCCATAGGTCTTGAACACTAGAGAGCTATAAAACAAGTTTTTGTTCAATTTTATATTAACTTAAAAATTTTGAACACAATATTTTCTTAAAGCCTTGAATAACCACAAGCATTACAAAATTGGGAAGTCATATCTCTTCTAGTAAGTTCGAGAACTATTGGAGTAACTGGGGTGAGAAAGGTGAGACACTTGCCCTGTGTGTCAAATTTAGTAGTAATAAAAAAAAATTAGTTTTCTTTAAATAAAAGTATTTTAAGGAGAAAGTGTCAAGGGACGCTATTTTTTATTTGCCTTGGGCGCCATCGACCCGCATCAACCCTAGTTATACCTCTAGCTACAACACACTGTTCTCGACCATTTATAAGGCCGTTTACAACCTAACATTTTATGTAATAGTGTCGTTATATCCTTCTTTTTTTTTCCAGTTAATGGAGGAATTTAAGAAAGCCCACCGAAAAATGTTTGCTCATGCCATTGTTGCACAGAACTGCAACAACAAGAGTCAGCCTAAGCTGGAGCAGCTGGGACGTGAGGTGAGTTGAGTTGAGAGTCAACATAATTTACGAGTCATATGAGCTGCCGTCATATGATCAGTAGCACAATCATCCATACCTCAGTTGGCGGTTTGACGAGATAGAGAGAGACGTTAACCTTAAAAAAAAAGAAAGAAAAAAAAAGAGATGTTGCCGGCATATGTTTGTTTTACTGAAAAGAATATTCATGAAGTAAAAAAGCTATTCTTGTTCTAAAAAAAAATCTTTTAATTTTTTTTAACTCTTTTGTTTTGGTGTTTCATGTTTCACTCACTACCTGTTTGGGCTATCTGCATATTTACACATTGGGATAAGGATGAGTAAGATTGGATTTGAATGAAATATACCAGCATTTGCATGAAGGGAGGGGAAGAAACTATCTAGTTTTTCCATCCTGTGGCCGGATCAGTTTAGTAAAATACCTCCATCTTCCTCCTACCTTCAACCATTCTTCATTCATTTAGGATAAATCGGAGCCAGTACACCAGACTGGGATTCAAACCCCTACCTCCCAGTTGTCTGCAGTCTTTTGCAATATCGACACCTTAAACATGTGACCAATGAAGCAAGTAAAAACCAATTTAGATGTAAAGTTGAGCTAAGCTATGAGTAGGAATTGTTTTTCTACTCTCTCTATAGGCAAATGCTACTGGATTCTCTTAAAATTCCACTTTATCGAACTTCTTCTTAGCTTATCAGTATATTGTTAAAAGAATGTTTACAAATTTTTATTTGTTTGATCTATTGACCAGTTTATGATTTATTTTACAGACTTTCATAAACAAATTAAAACTATATTCACATGCTTCGTGGCCATGTGGTCTAACATGCTACTCTTGTAGTATGCTAGACTGCCAATGATGGGGAGATTGAGTTCGAATCTTGGTCGGGTGTAAATGAGGGTGATTTTTCAAAAATTTGTTTTCCATTCTCCCTCCATGCACATGTTGATACTTCCTTAAATATAACCTTCCTAATCCCAAAAACCATTTGCGTAGTTAGTATGTAAGCATACAACCTCAGACTTCTGTGCTGGCGGCCGGGGTTCAATCCTCAGTCCCGGCACAGATTTATCTGATAACCAAACCCTTCCTTCACCTCTGACAAGACATCTTGTGAATGTGAGGAATGCCAGGTCTCCACCGTGGTTCGGATTCCACGTTAAACTGTAGGTCCTTCATTTCATCTCACAATCACCCCACCATTACACAGTAGCGTAAGTGTGTATAACCCGAACAGGTAGTAAGACGCGGTGCTAATAATAATAATAATAATAATATAAACAACAACCTGAAAGAGTTTAGAGTAAAAAAAAACTTTTCTGTGTTTGTTGAATCTGTCTTGTGAATTCATAGCCTATCTTAAGTAAATAAAAAGGTTTCTGTACCACATAGGTGTATATTAATCTTATCAACATGTTATCACAATATTTTGAAACACTTCCTGTGATTAAAAGACAATTAATGAGAAAAAAAAAAACACTCAGGTTTGACCCATTATCTCAAGCTGTCTGATCACAAACATCTTTAAAATATGGGTTTTGTTTAACACTTTGGATAGTTAGGTGTTTCGTTTTGTGTAGAGAATGTTATCATTTTGTAAAATTGAAAGTATGACCAACGTTTAAATAAAAATTTTTATACATCTTAATTACAATAGTTAAATGTAAAACTAGATATAATATGTCAAATCCACCTTTTTATCGAGTTTGAATCTCTAATCTGAATCTTCATTTTATCTATAAATCCCGACTTTTGGATTTTTTTTAGCATCGCGTCTTACTACCTATTCAGGTCATACCCTATGTAGTAATTACACTAATGGGTTATGGATTAGGTTAGTGTAGAAAAATGCACCCGCATTTGTGTGGAAGAAGAGTGGGGAACCACTTTGGAATAAAACCCTTAAGTGCACTCGACCGGGATCGAACCCTGATTTCCCTGTCTTTGGCAGTCTAGCTAGTCCAACATGATAGCAACGTGTTAGACCACTCGACTACCAAAGCGAGTCTCGACTCTTAGAAAATATGGCAAGCATAATATGCTAATTTTTATACATTGTGATCGCCTCTGCGCCTTGTGGTAAGATTTCTTAGCTTCAGATCTAGAGGTCCCAGGTTCGATCCTTGGCTCTTATCAGATTTTTCTGTGAAGCAATGGGTCTATAACGGAGTCAACTTGGCCGCATGAGGTCAGATGAGAAGCTATTTGAATGAACAAGTAGTAGCTTCGTTTCTTCGCCAACAAATGGCGGCTGCTCAGTCGGTATGGTTCAGCTGTGGGCTGATGCCATGAAGCCCCCCCTCTTACCCCCCCCCCACCCCACCCCCATACATTGCTAGGATTTATTTGCTTCAATTTTGATTCTGTTCATATTAAGTGGTAAATTAATGATATGGGGTCTGGTTGTTGGGTTTTCCCTAAATGTATTTTGATAAACCACAAGTAAGCACATCATAATAGCTATTTAAAAAAAAGTTTGAAATTTTATATACTTTGTGATTCAAATTGTTAGCATGTAATTTTCAATTGAGTTAATTTAACTCTTTAAGGGAAAGCATTTAAAAAAAATTTAATTCTGAGATACTGGTATCTATGTAACCGTATATTTAGAAGAAGGTACAGGAAAGAGTTAAAAAAACAAATAGAAAGACAAACACAATCTTGCTTTCACAATAAAACCAGGGACAGAATCAACATTATACATTGCTACCAGTGGACAAAGGGGTAAATGTACGCCTAGCAAAAAAATCTACCTGTATAGCACAATCTTTGACCTACAGTAGCCCCATGGCTTCTTTGGTGCTGACTGACAGCCCACAGCTGACAACTGACAGTCAACATTTAGGTACATACCTAAATGTTGATTGTCAGAAGTGACAGCTGCTAAACATATGTTTTTTGCAGATCATATGGTTCGGTGTATGGATACATAATTTGGTCTAGTAAATTTTCAAAACTGTCAGCTGTCAGTCGGCACCAAAGAAGCCTGGGGCCACTACTGTAGGCTTAGATCTATTGGGCAAGGTGCTTAGGTTTTTTTTATCTATTTTCTTGGCACCACGTTTAGCTACACATTTGATTACACACCTTTATACTAGTTTTAAGTGTTAAATTACTGCTCTGGGGCCTAGTATTTGAGTTCGTCCTATAATATAAATAGTTCTGAACCACTAACAAACAGTATTAAGAGCTCTAAAACAAAATTGACTTGAAAAATTGATTTTTTTTTTTAAAAAGGATTTTAGTTGCAAATATCCTTAAAGATCTGAGAGATTCCAGGGATCCCATCCTTAATTTATTTACATTATAAAGTTAAGCTTTTCCTCAATTAAAAACAAAAACAACAAAAACTCGCAAACAATTTAATACGGTTTGGAATCTGTTCTACAAACAAATGTTCGTTGTAGTATATTGGTGTAGGAGCCATAACTAGGGGTGCATGGTTTTTTTACAGGCAAGACCTATCTATAATAATGTATTATTTGTTTATAGGCTCTTCATCCCGAGACAGTGTGCTAGTTTAATGTTTAATGGCGTGAGTTTAGAGATGGGGTGATTATACTTGGATTAATTTAGTTTGTAAGTTGTATACTTACTGGTATCTCTCTTGCCTTTACTAAGAGTAAATTAAACACCTAAGAATTTAAAACAAAATAAACATCTTATTAATATACACTTAAGAGATAAAACACACCACTAAAACGATACAGATTAAAAATATTGAATTTAATCTTTTTTTTTTTAAATTCAAATTTACACTAAATCGTACCTGTCCAACACCTTAGCTTGTGGAGAGAGTGTCTGCCTACTGAGCTAAGCGTCCCCGGTTCATTCCTCGGCATGGTCGAAAATACGGGTTTACCCATCACATTGATAAATTAACGACTGTGGGACTGGATGCTGTGCTTGTCATAGTCTTAAGATAGCTTATTAAGTATATGACGACAGGCATAGCGAACTGGTAGTGGAAAATATATAGCTTGAATAAAAAACTAACCAAGACCACAAGCTGGAAACAGTAATGGATGTAAAAAAACAAAAATTAAATGGCTACCTATTTAAATATATTTTAAGGTTTATCTGTAACTTAGTATGTGTCATGTTAAAGCATTCATGTGTGTCACTGTTATCTTAACCAAATAATCCCTTATCTAATTCATTATAACAATTCAGATCTCAGATAATCTTATTGGATATTTTCTCATGTGTTTTTAGTATCATTCATTTTTGATTCTTTGTGGGAGTGGTAGCCATTGAAATACTTCTCTTTCTTATGTTGGTACTTTACATGCGGAGTGTCGTGTGTGCATATTTGCAGAGGTGATAAAATGTATGATTAGTGCCTTAGTTTATCGTTGCACGACTTGCGCTTACTGTCGCGTGTTTTTTACGGCCAAACGCGGAGGTGTTTTTGGCCTTGAAGTTAGTCCTTGTTCATATACAGTGGGTCATAAAGTTACTTGACAGTCAAAGTTGTAGGTGTAAACAATCGACCGTGCAAGTGCTTCTGCTTGGGATAATTTGAGGAAGTTAAGGGAAAAAACAATTTAGAATGAATGGTGAAAACAAACCGTTGGTGATAATTCAGAGTTATTTGGTGAGTAATCTCAATTGATTAAATTAATGTGAGTCTAGTATTTTGAGACATTTATCTTGTTAATGTTAGGGCTAGAGCAGAGTTTAAAGAATTGTTTCATATAACTAGAATAAAAATTCTAGCTATTAATAATCAAGAAATTATAAAATAAAATTAGTACCCTTGACATATCAAATTAAAAATTTTATATATCTGATTACTAATCATTATTTAAGACATAGAGAACAAGTTAAAAAGAAAAGATTATAATATTCACAAATTATTCAGCTTAATCCATGTGTGTGTTTACATTTATTGGTATTTAATTTACCAATAATACTGATTTAAAGGAGGTTTTATTACTCAATTTTTAGAACTAATCAAAAATGTATTAATGTGTTTTATTGTGACATTCATGAAACAGCTAAAACAATAATATAAAGTCAATAAGGAAATAAGAATTACTATAAAAAGGAAATTTAAACTACTTCATCAATAACAAAACCAATTACATATATCTTAGTCTCATTACAATAGTTCCACACTTTGGTGTATAAAGTGGGGAAGTAAATGTACCAACTGTATATGTACCAACTGTAAATATACAAACTGTATATGGCATAATGGTCCCAACAATGATGCAAGCCGTTTTGCAACGCTAAGGTGGGAGTGTAGGGGGACTAGAGAATTAAGTGTTTTTGCAGTTTTTATAGCAAAACTTTTTTTTGCTCAAATAAATCAAATATTTCTCCAGTAGAAATGTCTTAGAGCTTTATTTTATACACAATGTGATAACAACAGGTGTTGAATATGTCATGAGCATAGCGGCATTAGATGAGGAACTTTTTAAATGAAGAGAAAAAGTTGTCATTAAATTCCAAGACACCCTTGACAGATATTCAACAATTGTTGATATAACAATGTGAAGAAAATTAAACTCTATATGTTTCTACTAGATAAATATTTTATTAATTTTTCCAAAAAAAAAGTTTTGACATAAAAACATTTATCTTGATAAAAAAAACACTTTATCTTTAAAACTGCAAAAACACTTAAACTTTTCTTGCGACCCTTACAAATTCCACATTAAAGGAAAATAATACAATATCAAAAATATGTCTGTAACTAACGTATTAAAAAATATATATAATTCTAGTTTATCTTTAAGGCCGTATAGCATCCCGGACAGCTGCCCACTTCTAAATGTGGCTTGCATGTGTGAATGTAATATGTTGCACATTTAAGTTAACATAAAATATTTGATTGAGTATATTTTATCAAGATTTCAAATTGTTCTTAGTAGGCATTATATATTTTTCTCAAGAAAATCAATCATTCAAAACTACCCTTTATCTTTTCACCAAATATTTTACGTTGTATGATTACAACCAAAGGAATGTTTATTTCCCATTGAACACACAGCGAAACTTTCTTGGAAAGATAACAAATCACAAACCACATTCCTGAAATGATCTCAATCTTACAAGTGCATCATAACCTATTATCAGAATGTCAATATAATATTTCATTTCAGGAGAGCTTATTAAATTTTAATGATAGCTCATTTTCTTACTAATACATATACTAAACCTGCCATGAAGATGAAAAGTACCCATGAATCGTAAGGAGGTACTTTATAGGGTATACTTGTACCCAATGTCACTTGTGCAACAGAAACGTGGACAATAAATGTAAGAGGGACTAGGAAAGAGGAGAATATCGGAACAAAGTTTGTGAGGAGCATGTTAGCTGTCATGAGGAGAAACAAGATTTGGAATGAAGTTATCAAAGAAGAGTTGGGGTACTAGGAGAATATGAGATAGAGGAAGCAAGAATGAGATGGTATAGACATGTAATGATGTAGAAGATGGTAATACCACATATAATGACGAAGATGAAGCATGTAAGAAAAAGACCACGAGGAAGACCAAAAAAGAGAGGAGGAGCGCTAACGGAAAGAGTGCAGGTGAAAGGAGAAGATTGGAAGTGATTAAAGGAAGAAGGATTTTGTAAGGATAGAGGCAGATGGAGGCATTTTACTAAACTGAACCGGCCACAGGCTGGAAATAAATTGATGATTGCGATGATATGACATTTACTAGAGTAAGGTTGTGACAAATCCAAATATTTATTCTATAAACAAATCTTGTATCCGAATCTTCAGAAAAGGTGGTATAATAATAAAATGTTTTATGTACTGCTTTAATTCCAAAACTTCTCTAGAAAAAAATACTTGCCAAAAGTTAAAAAAATAATATATTCATTACAATGTCCATACAGTCATCTTGGGGTATCTTAATGATCTGGAATATTGTTTATAAGTTTGCCCTACATTTATGTTTTTCTAAACCATCAATAAGCAGTATAAGTGCAAAAAAACAAATTCCAATCCAAAATTGCCGATAACAAAAAATTTTTTTTTTTTTTTCTAATTTCGAATCTTTAAATCTTGTTAAGGATTCAAAGGCCTCATCCCAAGGAAATATTAAATAGTATTATCTTATTGGTATATATGATATTCAAAGTGGAATTCTAAATTTAAAACAAAGTTGTTTTTTTTCAAAGTTAATTATTTCCTTTTCATCAATTACATTACTAATCAATTTAATGCTATCTACAGTTAAATTCTTCTTTATATGCCATTACCTGCAGTGCTTATTTTTATCAAGTGGCTTATAACAGGTTTAAAAACGACTGAACAATTGATTTATCACATTTTTTATCATATTTTTTTATCAAGTGCATGCATAACAATGTGACTTATTAGCAGCCGATATCAAATGATAGACAAATAAAAAAATATATATATACAAAGTTTTTTATCACCACATCTCGGTACCCATTAATAATGGGTTGAATTCTCTTATTCTTAAATCCTAATCTCGAATTCGTATCTCCATTTTACCGACCTCAAATTCAAATCTAAATCCTAATCTTAAAAATGAATTGAATAGTAGGTTAATTTTCTCCACATTTGTAATATTATTTTTTCTCCAATTCTTATTTATTTGGTTAACATTAAATGGCGAATTAACCTCTGTGGTGGCCGCATGGTCCTGGGGGGTAACCCTGTCCTCAATTGCCACAAGTGGTAAATTGTTTATAAATGCTTGGATTCAAGTTTGCCTCACCTGATAGTAAAACAAACTTTTTCCTGATGGCATGTGCTGAGGGTGCTTTTCCTAAGGAATTTTCCACTCTCTCGCCACATAAATGTGGGTGCACTTCCTCTAAATTCAACTTTACTCATCCCTAATCCATTAGCGTGTTTAGTACATATGCAGATAACCTCAATGGTAGTAAGGGGGAAAAAGTAACAAATTAACTGTGATATTTGATTGCCAGGGTTTTACCTTAATCCTGTGCTACTAAACTACTAGTAAGCTTATTATTATAGCGCTAATAAATAATTAATATTGATAATTTAAAAAAAAAAAAAAAGATTTCAAATATCCTTAAGGATTTGAGGAATCAAATATCCGAAAGGCCTATCGCTACTCATAATTTGTTGACAAACAAAAATGTAGGATTCATTGGAAAGTGTCCTTTTAGAGATTAAGGATTGGTGGCAGGAATATTTAACCGGTGATTCCCCGACAGGACCGGGAGTCGTTCCGAGTGAAGCGTCAACAGAAAGAGGAACTACACACGCATAACATGAGCGAACAGAGGGCCTTGGACGCGGTAAAGGAACGAGAGCTGAGGCTGGACAGAGACCGCCAAGACATGACCGAGGCAGAGAGAGAAGTGACGCGACTCGTCAAGAAGAATACAACATCACCGCCACCTCCCCCACCGGTGAGGGATAGTAACTTTGGAAATCATTGGACAAATGACTAACAACGAGTTAACAGTCGATCAGTCAACATAACCAAACGGGTCACTTCATTAGAGATATAATGAGTCATCTAACTTTCTAGAAACATTAAAAATAATAATCAAAAACTGTTTAAAAAATATATACATTCAGTTAATATGTTTTGTGCCATTATATTTTTATCAAAGTTTCTAGTTTACTTCAGAATGTTTTCAAAGATAAAAAAAATGTAGGTGTCTAAAGTTGAGTAAATGGTGATTGAATTTGGCTCAGACGATTTGATGATTTGCACCCTCACCCTCGGATATAAACTAGGTATAATAGGATGGTTCACAACAAAAGTACATTCACAATTTAATAAAAATATGTTTCAGATGCCACCAGATGAAACAGACTCAAAACCAGTTGCAGATGCTCAATCTCCTTCCACGACACCATCTGTTTATGGTGTACCCTCTCCCCCTCCTTGCCCCACACCCGATTATGACACCACAAGCACCAACTCTTCCACGCCACCGCCATCGCTCAGTATTACAAGAAGACCCCGCCACCAGCACCTGCAACCAAACCAAAACGTAATCCCACACTACTAACCCGCGACCTGCAACCAAAGTTCTAGTAGATACAATAAACACCAAATCAGAGAAAATGGAAAATGCTAGTCATGTGTCTGGGACAAAGTCCTTGACAGTGTAGAGATGCAGTCGTTAGAATCCTTCACTCTCAACAATCCAGTCTCACCAAGTCCTAAGCCTCCATCGACATACTTTGCGTCTGGCAAGAATAACAACCCATTGCGAAATGCTGGGTAAGTAAAAACAAATCATTATAGTGCAAGAAAAAAGGAAAGCATAGTTTGATCTTAAATTCCGTCAAAAATTAAAATTTTACCAGTATACACATTAAAAATGAAGCAACAAATTGTAAGAATAATTGGACAGTGAACACAATAATTATACTTTGAATGAATGTTTTTTTTATTATCAAAATTGTTATATTAGTGAATTAAAAAAAAAACACATTCCAGTTACCTTTATTAACCTTTTTTTCCCCACTATATCTTAATGATCTTAAATAGTTTTTTGTTTTTTTCAATGTTATACAGACATTTAACTTATCTTTGTTTTTATTGAGTGATCTCTCTTAGTTAAAGCATAGGTACTTCAAATCACTCATGTCGGATCAATATTAAATTAAGGAAGCTGAATTGATGCCTTGGCAATCTACAACCACAGCCAAACATCAAGATAAACTAACTTTTCACTTATTAGAATGTGAGAAAGTTTATTAAGTAAATTCCATTCCATATATTTTGATGTATTTTACTTGTTCTTTTTTCCAGCTCGACTTTAAATTTGACATCCACAAACACGATTTTAAAAAGGAACATCACCAATAACAAGTCTCGACCTGTGTCTGTAACGATTGGCGAGTATCCCTCGGGGGCAGAGAGAAGAACACCAAACCGATTCGACTTTCTTCCGCCAAGTTCTACAGACTCGAGTAAAGTTTCCCCTGACGCCAAGTCGCCCATCACCAGTCAGTTGCACTCTGAGCTCATGCACACGCTTTCAAGGTCGAATCTAAGGAAACATACAGACTTGCAGGTAAACACACTCGAATAGTTTGTTTGTTCAACTAGCAGTATTACGGCTATAAGAGTGATTAAGAATGTTGTGATTGAGCTGGGCATGAAAAACACAAAAAAAAAAAAAACTGTACCCATAATTGATTATGATCCACTCTTAATGGCCAAGACTAGCTCAATATGACTTGTACGATGTAATCGGGAAAACAGTTCACACTTTATTATGGTGATTCTTGGACAAGAGCAGTGAGAACTTTGTTCCTCTATGTCCAGTGTCAGCAATGTAAAGGGTGAACTGTTTTCCTCTATGTTGAATGTCAGCAATGACCCGCCTCGGTGGCGTAGTTGGCTAACGCGCTTGTCGTTTGAGCTCGACTGCTGAGGATGGGGAGATCGAGGTTCGAATCTCGGTCGGGTGAACTGGGGGGGTTTTTCCTAAATGGTTTTCCACTCTCCCTCCACGCAAATTCGGGTTCACTTCTTCAAATTCAACCTTCCCAATTCCTAAATCCATTAACGTAATTAGTACTTAAAGGTATAACCCGAACAGGTAGTAAGACTTGGTGCTAAATATTAATTAAAATGTCAGCAATGTAAATTGTATTGTGTTCCCCTCTATCCAATACTAGCAATGTAAAGTTCTTTATCTAACGTAGGGTGTGAGCTATATGCCACTCTTCTTTGTGAAAGACATGTTGGGTTTGTTACCTTTATTTGTTTCTATACAACTTTCCTGTGCCTCAATATTATAAAACTACGCAGAGAAGTGAATTTATGGAACTTAGCACACAAGGGAAATCAGTGCTCTTAACCACTATTAGATAACTGTAATTATTAATTATGTTGAGACCTACAAATTAATTTGATGTCTTATTGAGTTAATATTTAAAGATTTTCTTGTATAAAAATGCATTTATCATAACTTTTTTTTTTCTTTCTAATATTTTTCTTTAGGGGAATATTATTAATGGTTCACAGACAGAATCGTCAACAAAAGGAACTATAATAATTTCTGTGAATTCAACACAACCTACTACCAAAGAAAATGGGAATACTGCAGACAAAAGTCCAAATAGAGTGTCTCAATACACAAACATATTCTCCTCGCAAATAGTAAACAATACGACAAATGGAAAATCTCCCAATTATTTAGCTATGGACGGGAAAGAAAGTAAAAATCATCAGATTTCACAGAGTGCCAAACCTGCGATACGTGATGCGGCCGAGAAAATAGCAAACACTTTTGCAAACAATAACAGGGTGACAATCAAGATACCAAATGGAGTTGGTTCAACCGATGGGACTGTGAAAACGCTGACCAAAGGAGCAGGTATGATTTGTAACTGTAACTGTTTGAGTACATTTATTAGGTGCATACGAAGGTCACTTTTTGAAGTTGAAACATAGCTTAAAACATGTAAGGTAAGTCCAAGTTTTTGTTGTCATATACAAGATGAGTTCCTGATACCATAGAGTAAGAGAATAAGTATGGTTTAGTTTAAGAGGGATAGCCAGCACACTTATCTTAGTGAAGATGACCTGGCGGTCTAAGGGTAAGGTGTTGAACTTCTGTGCTGGCGGCCGGGGTTCGATCCTCAGTCCCAGCACAGATTTATCTGATTACCAAACCCTTCCTTCACCTCTGACAAGACATCTTGTGAATGTGGGGAATGCCAGGCCTCCGCCGTGGTTCGGATTCCACGTTAAACTGTAGGTCCTTCATTTAATCTCACAATCACCCTACCATTACACATTAGCGTAAGTGCGTATAACCCGAATGGGTAGTAATACGCGGTGCTAATAATAATAATAATAATCTTAGTGAAACTGGAATAAAAATTAAGTTAAAATTAATGGGTGGTTAACATTCAATTTTTCAGTCCAACCTAAAGCATCTGTGTACTGTCTTGATCTGAATAAGTTGTCTGTTACAGCAAAAGCTTGTCCTTAAAAATGTGTCTGTGTGGTGACTATCCCTACTAATTTAAATCATAAAGTAAGTTGTCTCATAACCAGTACTTTTAATGTTTAAATTATCCATTAAGTGCATTTAAAAAAAAGAGAAAGACATAGAGAAAAACAAAAGAATAATACTAAATTCTTTGTTGCCAACATATCATGAATTGATATATGATTACGTTATAGATGTAATTATTCATAAATCTGTATTAATATTCTGTTTATTAGCCATTTTCCCCTGCTTATTGTTTCAAAAATGCAAAGGTTATCATGGGTCAGTCAAAAAAAGGAGATTTTATCTTTTACTTAGATATTTCAAACACCCATAAATTATACATTCCTTGATCAAACTATATAAGGTTAGCTAATTTAATATTATGTTTGGAAGAAGGTATGTTATTTATCCAAAACTTATTTTCAATTCAAGCATATTATATTTGCAAACCCTATATTGACTAAACAATACATAAACTAAATGAATACATCCTCCAATATATATTAAAAAATGTATTTTTGACTAATATTCAAGACATATTTTTAAAATGATTTGAATGAATAATTACATAAAGATTTGAGTATAAGAAAAAATAAGAATATAACAGAATAATACAGAGTGTAAATAATGATATGATCTTAATTAATTTTTTGTTAAAAGCCATTTATTATAACATTCATGCATTAAGTAAGTTCTTCAATGTTAAATTAATGGTCTGGGCTCTGGTTGTTAAGTTTTTCCTATAACTATATTGGGGCAGAACCACCAATAAGCAGTATTATAACTATAAAATAAATTCCAATCCCAAATTTTGAAATTAAAAAAAAAAATGGATCTTGAATGCGATATTATCTCGAATATTCTAAAGCATTCTAGGATCCTATCCCAAGTTTTAAATTTTGATTTCATGAGCAGTTTGATTTGCTGTAACCTTGTGTCCAAGAGTTTGTTTGGAATCTTTCAGATGATGTATCATCTTCCGCTAAACCTACGGGGGTCATTTGTCGGGATCAACACAACCTAATGGAATTTTGAAGAACGGTACGGGTTTAACTAGTCCAAACAGTGTGAAGCAACCACACAGGACAGTAGTCCAGCAGAAGAGCATAACTTTTGGGGAGATGTAAGAAACAATAATAAGAAAAGAGTACTAGTCATGACGACTATTAAATAGTAGCTCTGTTTCTTGATAAGAACTTTGCATGCTCTCTTCTGTGGTTGGTTTCTTTATTGACTGTTAACTTGATAAAACTTCTTGAAAACTGTCGCACAATTTTTGTTTCTCTTGACTTCACAAATATACCATGTTACATTAGTTTTAGGGGTGTGAGAAGCTTAGAAATCTTTGACTTTACTTTGAATATTTGTTGGCTTCGATTTAAGTTCAAAAGTAAAATTCTGGATTCAAATACTACAAAGCTTCGCCACACAAAAAATATATTTAGAATTCAAAACACACTGTTAGGTTTGTTTTTTTAATTTGTTCTATTATTTCCATCTTGCATAGTGTTTGCATAAACAAAATTAAATTACATTTTGGGATAACTTAATCTGCTATTTTAAGACGAAATATATTAATTATGTTTGAAATATTGCTTTCTGTAAACTATATTTAATAACATGGTTATGCAAAGTTTAGTTTTTTTTATCCAACTTTATTTGATTTGACTTTGCACACCCCTATTGTGTTTAAATAAATTTAGCTTTATCATCGAAGTTAGTATTATATTGTTTATTGTTCATTTAATGAATGCTAATCACATTCCATTTGCACGCACACATATTTTAAAATTGCAACTATCTCTATTATACAATCTTTTTTTTTTAGTAAAACGTGAAAGTAGGATAGAAAGGCAAGGTCTTCACACCAAAAAAAGTAGTTAGATAACAGTAATAAAACATAAAACACATGACTAATTTTTGGGGCACATCAGATCTCTTCTTCAGCAGATATCCCGGAAGGGTAGTAAGATATGTTGCATGAAATAAAACCACTATTTTTTACCAATAAAACTTCAAATAACAGCCACTAAACTTGCTTCAGTGGCCAAATTGTCTAAAGTGCCACTCTTGCAAAAACTGGACTACCGATGACCGAGATATTGGAGTTTAAATCCTGTTAGGCTGTACTGACTCCCCCTACTGCCCCCCCCCCCCCCCCAAATGGTATTCTATTCTCCCTCCACACGAATGCAGGTTCACTTCCTCTAAATTCAACTGTTCTTATCCCTGACACATTGGTGTAGTTAATAGATACGTGTACACATCTCATGGGGTTGTAAGACGCGGTGATAAGAAAAATATCAAGCACTAAGCAAAGATTTGTTAAGTTTGCTACAGCAAGATTTATCTATACTTTTGGTTTTCAAGTTTGTCCTAAAACAAATGAATAATAATACTATTTTTTTTATGTTAACAGAGCAACTGTGATAAGTGAGGTGGCACCATCCAAATCATGAGAAGAGAAGTAAAATGAGTGTACGTGAAGATGATTGAAGATATCAGTAAACACACGTGGGCTAGTGAAAGTGTAAAAGATGAAAAACTGCTTGTTTTTGGTTAAATACATTAAAGTTAATCACCATAAATGGCTTATATAATAGAAGTATTACATTATTATTGATTGTGACCATAGACAATAACCAACCGCCTCTAAGGTACTCTAGTTAAAATTCTGTGGAGCTAAGAAACATGGAGTGTCAAATGTTTTGTAAGTTTAGCCTTCTTCATCGGCACTCCACGTTTTCACACATCACGTGAGCACAAATAGTTAGAAGTGTAGCAAAGTTGCAATAGTTACATTTGTTTGTTTATTTACCAAAGTATTCAAAAATATTATGGTAAGCTAGGATCACATATTTAAAAAACTAAAATCTATGGGAAGAAGCTTAAAGAACTGAGATATCATAAATAATCACTTAGGTCTGTGAAACACTTCCTGCTATCTATCTCCTAATTCTTTTACAGTACTCTCTCGATGGTTAGAGTTAAACGACACCGAACCCATTTCGAACTATTGAAAACTTGAACTACATAGACAGAATGAAAATATTGCATGTTTTCAAGTGTAAAGCGTACTTAATATTTATTTTTAAATTACATTATACAAAAATAATTTAACATTTTCATGACTGTGTAACATTACGTGGTATAATGTTACAACTGGACCCCGCCCCATACTGACGTAAATAGATGTATCGCAACAAATCTTACTACCCGCTCCAATAAATTCAACTCAATTAGGATCCCTACAATAGTATTTTTCTCAGTTGTAGTTCTTGTAGGCTAAGAAGACATAATAAAAACGATGCTGGACAATATATTTCATTATTCAATCCAATTCTAAGTATTAATTTGTTCATGTACTTACAATACTAATCTGCTCACAATAGAATCCTGCAAGGCTGGCCGGCACCTGGAATCCTAGATTGGCGAGTGGGTCAAGGGAGATCCAGTGGGTCAACAAAGCGTCCCGGCACTCCGACTGTACTAGCGAGAAATGAACCGTGAACTATCGATGTCAACTAGAGGATAACTATGTACCTGACCAATATTATTCCTCAGAATAAACACACTCATACAAATATATTACAATTAATAAACAAGTTTCACAATACAGTAGTCGTGTCATTTATCCACTTTTTTATGGCCAGCAGAAATCTCAAAGATCACATCTCTCATTCTTTGAAGTCCGTTAAGCTTTACTCATACAGAATTAAGTTCAGAATCTTTTTCATTCAGTCTTCTTTCTTGAGCTTTCGCAAACATATTAAGATTCGAGACTTCCTGTTTATTTTTCTTATATGCCTCGTCTGCCGCAACTTGTAAGTCGTTGATGCGTTGCAGAAGTTTAGCCTTCTCCTCCTGTGAACCTTCCAGACACTTTGGAGTGTGGAAAAGAAGCTGTTGTCTGCGGCTGATCTCTGCTGTGAGTTAGGCCAGGCGGTGCTGCAGGTGGGTTGAGTGGTTGTTGGCCGCCTCTAAGCTCGATTGCAGTGCTCGCTCCGAGTGACTCATGGAGGCCAACTTGTACTCGTACAATTCCATCACGACGGACGTTGAGATGTCACTAATCTTGTTATTCTCAGCCATCTCCTGCAGTTTGGCGATAAACTGGTCAAAACAACCCTCCTGGGCGAGACTAAGCAGAGGGGTCATGCCGTGAGCAGACGCACTGTTGTATTCACCAAACAGATTTGTGGACTTGGAAGAACCGCTGGACAGAATCAAAACCAGTGGTTCAAGGTCGCACAGTGATTTGGCCAGAGAATTAACGCTCTCGGAGGGGAACCCCACGGTGCTCTTTCTCACAAGCACCGTGGGGTTCCCCTCCGAGAGCATTAATTCTCTGGCCAAATCACTGTGCGACCTTGAACCACTGGTTTTGATTCTGTCCAGCGGTTCTTCCAAGTCCACAAATCTGTTTGGTGAATACAACAGTGCGTCTGCTCACGGCATGACCCCTCTGCTTAGTCTCGCCCATGAGGGTTGTTTTGACCAGTTTATCGCCAAACTGGTCAAAACAACCCTCCTGGGCGAGACTAAGCAGAGGGGTCATGCCGTGAGCAGACGCACTGTTGTATTCACCAAACAGATTTGTGGACTTGGAAGAACCGCTGGACAGAATCAAAACCAGTGGTTCAAGGTCGCACAGTGATTTGGCCAGAGAATTAATGCTCTCGGAGGGTAACCCCACGGTGCTCTTTCTCACAAGCACCGTGGGGTTCCCCTCCGAGAGCATTAATTCTCTGGCCAAATCACTGTGCGACCTTGAACCACTGGTTTTGATTCCGTCCAGCGGTGCACATACAGAGCAGTTGCCTCACTCTGGAAGAAGTTATCACTGCTCTTCACCTCTGTACAGAGAAGTGGCTGGAACACCTTCTGGATCACTTGACTACTGATGGCATCTAAAATATTCTGCTTTAGGGAGGACGTTTTGGACATTTCCTGAAGAAGTTGTATCAATGATGTAAGATGGGTTCGAGTGTCGGCATCCACAGGGAAGTTTTCATCTTCCCCCGTGTCGAGAATCAATAACAGCCTAGACAGGCCATGGTCAAGCTGCTCCAGAACTCTCAGCCAGAGCGCCTCTTGAGAGCAATCACCCGATGTTTTGAAGGAGGTTCCTATTCCAACCGTCAGGGGTCAGGTACATAGTTGTCCTCTAGTTGACATCGATAGTTCACGGCTCATTTCTCGCTAGTACAATCGGAGTACCGGGACGCTTTGTTGACCCACTCGCCAATCTAGGATTCCAGGTGCCGGCCAGCCTTGCAGGATTCTATTGTGAGCAGATTAGTATTGTAAGTACATGAACAAATTAATACTTAGAATTGGATTGAGTAATGAAATATATTGTCCAGCATCGTTTTTATTATGTCTTCTTAGCCTACAAGAACTACAACAGAGAAAAATACTATTGTAGGGATCCTAATTGAGTTGAATTTATTGGAGCGAGTAGTAAGATTTGTTGCGATACATCTATTTAAGTCAGTATGGGGCGGGGTCCAGTTGTAACATTATACCACGTAATGTTACAACTGTAGGTCTTAGAAGGCAATTAGAAGTGTATCTTTTATAAGGATGAGAATCTATCAGCTTATCAAAATTATAATATATCTTTACAAATGAAAAGAGGTTTACTTAAATAATATATATTCGCATCAACTGTCCATTTACTGTGTTGTACTTTATGATATTCCTTTTACATGTTCCTATCAGAATGTCCTATCATTCTTTATCAATTTCCTTTTTTCTCCTTTTTATGTTATTTTGGTTTCCTCTTTTAGGAAGTTGAGTTGCACGTTCCACCCCCCCCCCACCCCCCCGAGTTCCCTTAGAATGAAACCTAGGTCAGGGGATTGGGTGGTAACAATCACTTTTCTTAAAGAAGCAGACATCTCTTTGTCCAATAGCAGCAGTGTAAACTGTGTTATTCTATTAATTGTAAAAGCCATATTGTGTTTGTTCCCTTTTATATGTTTCTGTCAACCTTTCCTGTACCTTCTTCCAAAAATAATACAGCTTGTCAAAATTGCAATGGACTTACATCTTATGCCAAAATTTCATCTCTTGATTTTAAAAAAATTACTAAAATGTTGGCTTCAATTATGGTCAACCTCTGAAATATTTTGGTTCGAACCCCAATATAGCTGAAAAAGTAGTTATCTCATATTACGAGTGATACAGAGAGGACTCGCTAATATAATATAATCCCAAGTAATACAGTGACTCATCTTATGAGTTAAGCTCCTTCAAAAACAATAATTTAAAAATAAGCCGATTGTTGTATGCTCTACACAACTCAATGAACATATTTTCTTGCACGCTGTGTTTAATTTGTGTTTTTGTGCACATTTTTGTGTATCCATATGTTAATACTGTTTACAAATCCTATCTCAGTGTAGTATAATAATACTTACCCACCGTCAACACGTTTATTTTGTAGTAAGAGAAAGTATAGTATCAATCACATATCATGTCAGGTAATATTAATTTTTGTATCTTTAAAATAAATGTTTTGTTAGCTGTTTAAATATTGCATATTGAATTGATTAATTTATAAAAAAATAAAACTAGGAACATGTCTGCATGCACACTTGTTCACCCTTAAGTCTTTCCTTGACGTATTACACTATGACCCTATCTTATAAGCTACCCAATATTGGAAACATGTAAGGTATTTTTCAGTGTAACCAGTGTGTATGTCAGGGGATGAACATTATAAGAACACGCCTAAACTCTGGACATAATGTGTCGGAAAATAGTTGAATGCATTCTCAAAAAAAAATTTTTAGAAATGTGTATTATTTGTTAATTTATTTACAATTGTTTTAGTATTTCTTTCGGCTTCCTTATAAAAGTGTTACTTTTCAAAGAGTTGTATATTTATCACTTGTATTAATTATTTTTTTCAGTCAACCCTTATTAAGCCATTTCAGAGCCAGCAGTTTATTTTTAATATCTCCTGATACAATTTGTTACCGTACTTATAAAAAAATAATAAAAATTGATTCGTAGTTAAGATATCATCAAATATAATGATAAATGATAATAAATAAAGAATTCGCTTTTGCATTTAAAGTTTAAAGTACTAACCAAAATTTATATCTCAACAAATATTATTAAAATCTAATTCAATGTGGGCTGTGTAATAAATTGCTACAAACTTGTAAGTACACTCACAATGGTTCAATTGAAACACAATACTGAGAATGTATTTTTCTAAGAAAATATCTGGTCATGTGAATATATATATATATATATATTTTATTGATGTACACTGTAGATTGTCAATTTTTTAAATTCATCATAAATTAATTTCTAGTTAAATCAAATGTAAAACTTAAGATCATGTGCTAAAATTTTGCATAAATAATAGGTGTGTGTAAATTTTCTAAACAAATATCAGCTTAGAGATAGTTTTGGAAAAAAAAAAAAAAATCACGGCTTCGCTAATTAAAAACGGCTAAAATACTACAATTATGGTAAATTCTAGGCTATGTCAAATATACATCCCTATTCATATGTAAAAAACCTGAAGTAATTGAATTGTAATTTGTGTTATATAACTTGATTTATCAAAATAAAATAAAATATAATATTACAAACATTTGTGCAATAAAACTATTTACAAGTAGTTTTAATTAATAAGGTTGTATTCAAACAACCACAATATAATATTTCTTCAAGCTAAAAAAAATTCAAACTTAAATTGAGCTTTGAAAATATTTGATGAAGTATTCGAACTGTAAAGTGGACTTAGCACATTCTTATATAATTTCCTTTTGGATGTTGTTTCACATTTTGTCTTAACTTGTGCCATCTGTTTACTTTATTCATTGTTAAATAAATCGAAGATATGCAATTAATTTATGAGACTGACGAGTTTTACATGTAAAGTGTTTTAAGAAATCAAATAGCTAAAGCACTTAGCGTAGTATTAATGCAACCAAAATATCATTCTATAAGGTATGCTGATTTATTACAATAAATTGATAGATTAATTTTTAGGTAGTAATTTACTATATGTAATACACCTGAATTATCATAAATATGTCCCATTTTATATTTGAGAATATTGTGTAATATATTTAATTTTGTAAATGTGCTAGGAATAATTAATGAATGATAATTTAGACAACAGTAAATAGTGTTTATATGATACAAGTTTAATTCTAAAATGTGTATATTTTGTGTGCAAATGTATATAAGAATATATTTTATGAGAAATAAATACATCACATGTTTAAGGTATCCTAAAAGGTTTATTATATTCACATGCTACGTACTGGTAAGGAGGTATACCAACACTCTTGAGTATCAAATCTGAAATCTTTTTGAATCCTAGAATCTCGAATATCCTTAAGGATTCGAGGGCTCATCCTTAATATAATACATAATCATAAGTGAAATGGGGTTTTTCTTTTATATATATATATATATTTTTTTTTTTTTTACAAATTCACATCCAATGTTCGTTTCCTGCATTTGTTATTCCATTTAAATGATCCTATTTCATATTCTTTCCTGATAAGTTCCAAAAGAATTAAACCCATGTCGGGGTATTGGGTGTAATAGTTCATTTTCTTGGAGAGGCAGCCATTACTGCTTTGTCTTGTGGCAGCACTGTAAAGTGTAAACTATGGTCTTTTTTTTTTCATTATAAAAGTCAAATTGTGTATATTATATTTTATATGTTTCTATCCACCTTTTTACCTTCTTCCATGTATAATAATAACAAAGCTTATACATAATTACAAACCTATTCTTATTCAATTACAATCCCTAGCCTAACAACCACAATTTATTTCCCTATCCTAATAAATTGTTAATATAAAACTGGCTTCTTAAAGGAATTCTATAACCTACCTACACTTCATTTGTCAACTGAAATAGAATGGTACATTTATTTTTTAAATTTGCAAAAGAAAATAAATAAATTAAACTCTCAGTTATATCCACTTGTTGAATAAGTACCCATATTATTGTCCCTCTGCAATAACCTACACTAACACACTTGTTTGTTGGGCCGTCATCAATATCGTATGTATTTCTAGCTATGTTAGATTGCGTTCAGCAATTTGGAAACAAAAGGTTGGACTATTACGTTCATATTTGTTTATCATTCTTAATTTAATGGTTGAAGATGTATCTTTTGACTTTTCATTGAAGACCGTATTTTTTTGAAGCTGAAAACAACAGTGTGCAACCGAAATAGTGTGTGCTAAGCTTTTAGGCAAGCCAATAAAAGGTTTACTATAGATTAAAAAGTTTGTCGTAGTCACATGATGAGATCTAAATCGATCGGAAGATATCATTTGTATTGGTCGTTGTGCATCCGTAGAAACAATCTTAGATTTTCCCGCACGGCTCTATAAAATCTGTGTGGAACCATTCAAATTTAAAAACCAACAAACTCAAACAATGCGCATGTAACTATAAAGCAGAATACAAGCAGAAATCTTTGTCCACAGTTGTGGGGAAATTTGAAATCATTCGTTAAATGATGTTGATTGGTGTGTTCTTGTTCAATTTGATTAATGACATAACACAATAATATGAAAATATTCATCGTTGCATTAATAGGTGTTTATTAGGGTGACCTGGTGGTCTAGGGGTAAGGTGTCAGACTTCTGTGCTGGCGGCCGGGGTTCGATCCTCGGTCCCGGCACAGATTTATCTGATTTCCAAACCCTTCCTACACCTCTGACAAGACATCTTGTGAATGTGGGGAATGCCAGGCCTCCACCGTGGTTCGGATTCCACGTTAAACTGTAGGTCCTCCATTTCATCTCACAATCACCCTACCATTACACATTAGCGTAAGTGCGTATAACCCGAACGGGTAGTAAGACGCGGTGCTAATAATAATAATAATAATAATAATAATAATAATAGGTGTTTATCCACCACCATCAGCATCATGGGTCCACATTCATTCTGTTAGCATGTCAATTTCTATGACACTTATATGGATTGTTTTTTTATTTTCGGTAAATGTGTAAATAAAAATTTGAACCATTAAACTCTATATCCCAGATAGAATTAGTTCCAGTTGCCACATGAACAGTGTATTTGAGGCAACATGGTTTTATCCAAAGAGAACATTTTTTGTTACCCTTTAGAAAGTAAATTATGGCTTCCTTTTATTGGCTACACACATCATAAGATAAAATATTGATTTATTATTGGAAATAATGATTTTTTTTAATGTAATATTTATTGCTTCTTGTATAGGTTTCTATAGAAACAATTTTTTCTGTACCTTCTTTTATTTTGTTATGACACTAAAAAAAAATGGTTCATGTATCTTAAACCAATCTTATGATTGATCACTGTTGTAAATAAATCACAGTAGTTTTTTATTTTATTTTTTAAAGTGGAGATTTTATATTAATTTATGTTATATCTAGAACTGTCATGTCTTTGAACAGAATACAGAAACTACTCTTCTCTGAGTACAGTCAACTTGAAGATCAAGTTTTAGTGGAAAGTACATTTGCTGAAACAACACGTAGTGGTGCCGGCATGCGTCAAGTTTACTTGGGTAACAATGCCATTGTCGGTGTGGGGGTATTTTATAAATTACTAGATAGCTGTTGCCCGCGGCTTTGCTCGCGTGGAAGTTGGTTATATACAAATACGAAAATATACATATGTATTTACAGATTAATTTAAAATATTACGTTACGTTGATGACCATAACTTGGCCTCAGATCAAAAATAATGCAAATCCGATACAAACTTTCACCCCCTTTTTCATCCCTTATTAAATAAAATTTCCAAAATTCCTGAAACACGTATTTATTTGTTTTACGTCAATAACCGAAATACAAAATTTTGTTTATGTAGCTTTCAAAATGACTTACTTTCATACATATTATCATCCCTATTTTGACCCCTTTGGGTGGAATTTTCTAAAATCCTTTCTTAGTGGGTGCCTACATAACAAAATGAATATACAGTCCGAATTTCATGTTTGTAGCCTTGATAGTTTGCGCTCGGCGATGATGAATCAGTCAGTCAGTCAGGACATGTTATTTTATAAGTATAGATCAGTCGACACACAGACTAAACCTCAAATTTAGTTTACCCTGGTTTTTGTTGACAAGGTCAGGGTTTGAATCTAATCAGAGTATTCTGAACCCAGATCAAGGGATTGAGTGGTAGCAATAGATTTTGTTCAGAGGCAGCAGTTACCTCTTTGTCCAGTTGACAGTGTGTTGCTCTTTTCATTGTGAAAGTCATATGTAGGTCTTTTGGGTTTGTTCCCTTTTATTTTCCTTATTTCGATCCCTTTTCCGTTTCTTCTTCCATGTAGAGCAAAATATTTATTCAAAAAAAGTGAGTCTTGTGTATTGTGAGTAATCACGATCTAGAAAATGTAGCCTCTATTTAATAAACCTACTTACTCATTCACTCTATGGCATTAGAGAAACTGTTTTTTTTTTAAACACACAGTCTTACTACCTGTTCCTATTATACGCTTATGTAATAATTATGGGTGACCTGGTGGTCTAGGGGTAAGGTGTCAGGTTTCTCTGTGTTGGGGGTCCGGAGTTTAATCCTCGGTCCTGGCATAGATTTATCTGATTACCAAACCCTTCCTTCACCTCTGACAAGACTTGTATTAATCACAACTTGTGGATTGTGGAATGCCAGGCCTCCACCGTGGTTCGGATCCCACGTTAAACTGTAGGTCCTTCATTTCATCTCATAATCACCCTACCATTACACATTAGTGTAAGTGCGTATAACCCGAACGGGTAGTAAGACACTGTGCTAATAAATGATAATAGTAAGGTTATATTTAGATAAAGTGTACCCGAATTTGCTTGGAGGAAGAGGTTAAACCATTTTGGAAAAACTCCTCTCGGTACTTATACCCAAGATTTGAACCTCAATCTCCCCATCAGCAGTATAGTCTATTATGAGAGTAGCACGTTAAACCATACGGCCACTGAAGTTGGTAAACTAAGTTCATTGCTGCACTAACAAGAGCACGCCACCTACCTTGATCTAGTTCTATCCAGTTCACTTGATTACACCCTCTCGAATTAATGTCCGTTCTATTTGTATTATATTTTAAGGTGGATAGAAACATAAAATAGGAAATAACAAAATATGTATTTTACAATGAAAAGGACACAGTTCACATTTTACACTGCTGCCACTGAAAAAAGAGGTAATAATGGCTGCATCTTTAAGAAAATCGACCCGCCTCGGTGGCGTAGTTGGCTAACGTGCAGGTCGTGTTGAGTTTGACTGTTGAGGACGGGGAGATCTAGGTTCGAATCTCGGTCGGGTGAACTGGGGGTGGTTTTTCCTAAATGGTTTTCCACTCTCCCTCCACGCAAATGAGGGTTCACTTCCTATAATTCAACCTTCCTAATCCATTAGCGTAATTAGTAATTAAAGGTATAACCCGAACGGGTAGTAAGACGCGGTGCTAAATATTAAGATATAATATTTAAGAAAATCAATCTTTACCATCCACTCCCCCGACTAGATGTAATTCCACTTGAACTCATCAGGAAGGAGTGTGAAACATGTGATGCTATTTCCTAGAAGAAGAAAACAAAAACACAATATATAGGAACATGTAAAAGGAATAACATAAAGGACAAAAGCATTATAATTTTTACCCTCCCATTTATTAATAAACAAAAACTCTAACTATCACAAGAGCATGTAAAATATTATTATTATTAGCACCACGTCTTACTACCCATTCGGGTTATACGCACTTACGCTAATGTGTAATGGGTAGGGTGATTGTGAGATGAGATGAAATGAAGGACCTACATTTAACGTGGAATCCGAACCACGGTGGAGGCCTGGCATTCCCCACATTCACAAGATTCTTGTCAGAGGTGAAGGAAGGGTTTGGTAATCAGATAACATCTTTGCCGGGACCGAGGATTGAACCCCGGCCGCCAGCATTGAAGTCTGACACCTTACCCCTAGACCGCCAGGTCACCAGCATGTAAAATAAAACAATATATTGTTTCATCAGTGGGACCAGCAAAATTGGTGAAAGGTTAACATTCCATTCTTGACTGCAAAGTCCTGGGATATGTTTGTCTACAGCTCTTTGTTCATCTCTTCTTTCGCGAATAATAATTACTTGAAACATCCACCCACATCTTCAGGTTGTATAGGCCTACTTTAAGTTAATGGTAGATGTTTCTGGAATTATAACATAGAATTTTTTTTTGTCTTGTTTAGTGTTGAGAGGGATGTAAAATTGTGGCTCAGATGATGTCTCGACCAACCCTCAAGAGGCATTGAATATTGGTTGGGCCTAGTTCTAGTCTTCACAGGATATGAGGGATTCGGATTTCACTTTAAATGCAGTCACAGGCATAAATAAACCCAATTTCAATAAAGTAGACCTACCCCTAAAGATGTAGGCTAATCAATAATATGCCTAATACAGTAATAATAATAATAAACATGGTCTAATGGGTCACGTTCACAATAGATTAGACTACCAGTTACGAGATTGGGATTTGAATTATGGTTGGGTGTACAGAGAGTGGTTTTTCCAAGGTTGTTTTCCACTCTACCTCAATGCAAATGTGAGTACACTTCCTCTAAATGTTACCTTACTCATTCTTAATCCATTAGTGTAAATTATTACATAGATGTGTAACCCAAACAGGTAGTAAGGTATGATGCTAAAAAAATACATCGAAAGAGAATTTTAAATTTAGACTTTTTGCAGTTTTTTAGAATTTTTTTTTAGCTTCCTGTTGTTCCCTTTAGCGATCTTTGAATGACACTATTTTTTTGTTATTTTTACTTTAAGTTGTCTCCTCTTTTTTGCACAAAAAATTACTCCATTCCACAATCACCACATTGTTTGAATTATTAACTACACACCCTAATATAGATATATATATATATATATATATATATTATATTATTGTTCCCAATTAAGGTAGTGGTTCCTAACCTTTTTCAGCTGACACCTGCCTTGATAGATTATCACATTTTTGGGATTGTTTTAAGAGAATCTAAAAAAAAAGTTTGTTTTATAGTCACTTCTTTATTTTATACAAAATCAATCTAACGATGGCATAATAATAGTATAATAAATTGACTAAAAGTTAGTGTGATGGTTAACCCTGCAATGGTAGCTTAGGATGGTTGGAGGGGGGGGGGGAGAGAATCAGGGAGCAAATCCGTGGCTTGCGGGCTTGAAAATAAACATATACATGGTCTTACTTTTGTCTAGTAACCTAATAAATAAATTACAACTGGTAGGCAGGGTTGCCAATACCACAAGAAAAAATATTTAATAACTTACTTTGGAAAAGGGATTGAAATAAAAAATATTTTCAATTCTTTGCTGATATTTAACATTATTTCTAATTGTTTCACGACCATCAATTTGGGAACTACTAGTTTAAGGTGGCGCTATATTGTACACAATCACAAACCATTAACCTTTTAAATAAATAACCTGTGTTTTAATTTTAATTTCAAGGTTTGACGCCGACAAAGTTGATTTTTGCCGCGGACATAATTCGGTCTGCAGAGGAAGTGAATGTGTCCTACTGCTATGGTCTGGACCCTAGTATTGAGAACTTTGAACTCATCTCGGTAATACCTGTGGAATGTGTTAACCTGAGCGTTTTTTGCCGCCGCAAGAAGCGCGCCATCAAGGCACATTTCTGTAACAATGTTACTCGTTTCTTTGAACTTGGGGGCTTTGAGAATCGCAAGGTAATAGAAGTGATTATGTACTAAATGTACTCTTAAAAAAACCAGTAGACTCTTAATTATCTGGGTTAATGGAAGCTAGTAGTGGCACAGATATCAAAATACTCGGCTAATCTGATTTAACAGTATATTTAATCTGCCATAACGTCACAAATTAAGACTTCTTTAACAAACATGTTTATTTAGAAAATTACAGTCTAATTTAAATAAGAAACTAGCTTGTTTTAACAGTTAAATAAGTTACTAAAATACTTTTCATAGATGAATACATGATGTTTACCAGACTACAAGGACAACAAAAACTTATTGGATATCAAAATTTTTTCAGATGAATATTTCACACATAGTTGGGGGGAAAACAATAAATCCAGAAAAGCGAATATAATTGAGAATTTGATGACATACAAATAATCTACTAACAATACTTTAAAGAGTATTGAAATACAATTTGTTTACATTTTTGCTATCAAAAATAAGATTATTTGCTGATAAAGCAACAAAGAATATTATAAGCGGTCCAAGATCAATCATAATCAAGAAGTCACAAGTGATCATAAAATCTCACCTATTAGGTGGAGAACAGAATTAAAATCATTCATTAAAATATTTGTGTCCCCCCCCCTCCAACCCCACCAATATAGGTGCAGTGGAACCTGTGGTGCGAGCAAATCAAGTTCCTGAACCCCGACCACCCGGGATCCTCCCACTCGGAGACCTCTGTGGACAGTTTCAGCAGTAGAAGCACCTTGTACGTAGTGTCCAGTAACCTGGTGAAGAGGTCACAGGGGCACCCTCAACTGTGGCAGCACTACGGGATGGGGGCGGGAGATAGCAGGCAGGTATTGGATACTTTATACTGTACTTGTGGTGTGTTGGGGGCGGGAGATAGCAGGCAGGTATTGGATACTTTATACCATCCTTGTGGTGTGTTGGGGGCGGGAGATAGCAGGCAGGTATTGGATACTTTATACCATCCTTGTGCTGAGTTGGGGGCGGGAGATAGCAGGCAGGTATTGGATACTTTATACCGTCCTTGTGGTGTGTTGGGGGGTGGGAGATAGCAGGCAGGTATTGGATACTTTATACCGTCCTTGTGGTGTGTTGGGGCGGGAGATAGCAGGCAGGTATTGGATACTTTATACCATCCTTGTGGTGTGTTGGGGGGTGGGAGATAGCAGGCAGGTATTGGATACTTTATACCGTCCTTGTGGTGTGTTGGGGGGTGGGAGATAGCAGGCAGGTATTGGATACTTTATACTGTACTTGTGGTGTGTTGGGGGCGGGAGATAGCAGGCAGGTATTGGATACTTTATACCGTCCTTGTGGTGTGTTGGGGGGTGGGAGATAGCAGGCAGGTATTGGATACTTTATACCGTCCTTGTGGTGTGTTGGGGCGGGAGATATCAGGCAGGTAGGTATTGGATACTTTATACCGTCCTTGTGGTGTGTTGGGGGGTGGGAGATAGCAGGCAGGTATTGGATACTTTATACCGTCCTTGTGGTGTGTTGGGGCGGGAGATAGCAGGCAGGTATTGGATACTTTATACCATCCTTGTGGTGTGTTGGGGGGTGGGAGATAGCAGGCAGGTATTGGATACTTTATACCGTCCTTGTGGTGTGTTGGGGCGGGAGATAGCAGGCAGGTATTGGATACTTTATACCGTCCTTGTGGTGTGTTGGGGGTGGGAGATAGCAGGCAGGTATTGGATACTTTATACCATCCTTGTGCTGAGTTGGGGGCGGGAGATAGCAGGCAGTTATTGGATACTTTATACCATCCTTGTGGTGTGTTGGGGGGTGGGAGATAGCAGGCAGGTATTGGATACTTTATACCATCCTTGTGGTGTGTTGGGGGGTGGGAGATAGCAGGCAGGTATTGGATACTTTATACCGTCCTTGTGGTGTGTTGGGGCGGGAGATAGCAGGCAGGTATTGGATACTTTATACCATCCTTGTGGTGTGTTGGGGGGTGGGAGATAGCAGGCAGGTATTGGATACTTTATACCGTCCTTGTGGTGTGTTGGGGGTGGGAGATAGCAGGCAGGTATTGGATACTTTATACCGTCCTTGTGGTGTGTTGGGGCGGGAGATAGCAGGCAGGTATTGGATACTTTATACCATCCTTGTGGTGTGTTGGGGGGTGGGAGATAGCAGGCAGGTATTGGATACTTTATACCGTCCTTGTGGTGTGTTGGGGCGGGAGATAGCAGGCAGGTATTGGATACTTTATACCGTCCTTGTGGTGTGTTGGGGCGGGAGATAGCAGGCAGGTATTGGATACTTTATACCATCCTTGTGGTGTGTTGGGGGGTGGGAGATAGCAGGCAGGTATTGGATACTTTATACCGTCCTTGTGGTGTGTTGGGGCGGGAGATAGCAGGCAGGTATTGGATACTTTATACCGTCCTTGTGGTGTGTTGGGGGTGGGAGATAGCAGGCAGGTATTGGATACTTTATACCATCCTTGTGCTGAGTTGGGGGCGGGAGATAGCAGGCAGGTATTGGATACTTTATACCGTCCTTGTGGTGTGTTGGGGGGTGGGAGATAGCAGGCAGGTATTGGATACTTTATACCGTCCTTGTGGTGTGTTGGGGCGGGAGATAGCAGGCAGGTATTGGATACTTTTACCATCCTTGTGGTGTGTTGGGGGGTGGGAGATAGCAGGCAGGTATTGGATACTTTATACCGTCCTTGTGGTGTGTTGGGGGGTGGGAGATAGCAGGCAGGTATTGGATACTTTATACTGTACTTGTGTGTGGGATGATTTATATACGTTGTGTTGGGGGTGGGAGATAGCAGGCAGGTATTGGATACTTTATACCGTCCTTGTGGTGTGTTGGGGGGGGGAGATAGCAGGTAGGTATTGGATACTTTATACCGTCCTTGTGGTGTGTTGGGGGGGAGATATCAGGCAGGTAGGTTTATACCTTGGGATACTTTTATTACCGTCCTTGTGGTGTGTTGGGGGTGGGAGATACAGGCAGTTATTGGATACTTTATACCATCCTTGTGGTGTGTTGGGGGCGGGAGATAGCAGGCAGGTATTGGATACTTTATACCGTCCTTGTGGTGTGTTGGGGGTGGGAGATAGCAGGCAGTATTGGATACTTTATACCATCCTTGTGGTGTGTTGGGGGCGGGATATAGCAGGCAGGTATTGGATACTTTATACCGTCCTTGTGGTGTGTTGGGGGTGGGAGATAGCAGGCAGGTATTGGATACTTTATACCATCCTTATGGTGTGTTGGGGGCGGGATATAGCAGGCAGGTATTGGATACTTTATACCGTCCTTGTGGTGTGTTGGGGGTGGGAGATAGCAGGCAGGTATTGGATACTTTATACCATCCTTGTGGTGTGTTGGGGGCGGGATATAGCAGGCAGATATTGGATACTTTATACCGTCCTTGTGGTGTGTTGGGGGTGGGAGATAGCAGGCAGTTATTGGATACTTTATACCATCCTTGTGGTGTGTTGGGGGCGGGATATAGCAGGCAGGTATTGGATACTTTATACCGTCCTTGTGGTGTGTTGGGGTGGGAGATAGCAGGCAGGTATTGGATACTTTATACCATCCTTGTGGTGTGTTGGGGGTGGGAGATAGCAGGCAGGTATTGGATACTTTATACCGTCCTTGTGGTGTGTTGGGGGTGGGAGATAGCAGGCAGGTATTGGATACTTTATACCATCCTTGTGGTGTGTTGGGGGCGGGAGATAGCAGGCAGGTATTGGATACTTTATACCGTCCTTGTGGTGTGTTGGGGTGGGAGATAGCAGGCAGGTATTGGATACTTTATACCATCCTTGTGGTGTGTTGGGGGGTGGGAGATATCAGGCAGGTATTGGATACTTTATACCGTCCTTGTGGTGTGTTGGGGGTGGGAGATAGCAGGCAGGTATTGGATACTTTATACCATCCTTGTGCTGAGTTGGGGGTGGGAGATATCAGGCAGGTATTGGATACTTTATACCATCCTTGTGGTGTGTTGGGGGCGGGAGATAGCAGGCAGGTATTGGATACTTTATACCATCCTTGTGGTGTGTTGGGGCGGGAGATAGCAGGCAGGTATTAGATACTTTATACCGTCCTTGTGTGGTGTGTTGGGGCGGGAGATAGCAGGCAGGTATTGGATACTTTATACTGTACTTGTGGTGAGTTGGGGGCGGGAGATAGCAGGCAGGTATTGGATACTTTATACCGTCCTTGTGGTGTGTTGGGGGCGGGAGATAACAGGCAGGTATTGGATACTTTATACCGTCCTTGTGGTGTGTTGGGGGTGGGAGATAGCAGGCAGGTATTGGATACTTTATATTGTACCTATGTAGTGTTTTTTCATGGAAAATAATGTATTGTTCCTTTCAACCAATCATCCAAGCTTTAGATTATCCAAACTGCCTTTGTCACAAACTAAATTGGATAGTCATTGTGCTTCTGTACTCAAGTGCCTATGATTCTTGCAAATCTGTGATCTGTAACTATTATTACAGGTTATTTAATATTTCAAAATTATTACATATTAGAAGTTTAAAATAATTCTTGAAATTAATATTTTATCAGCAGATAATGCGAAACCATTGGGGAGAGAAAAACTTGTTTCTTGGACACGACTGCAATGAAAGGATTTGTCAAAATAGAAATTTGGCTGTGGCTTCTATGAGTGAGCTCAAAATGCTGTATAAAAATCCAAGCAAACGCAGCAAGTAAGTGGTCTTTAAATAACTGATAAGTCTTCACAAACTATTTAGATAGTCTTTTTACATTTTTTTTATCTGCATTAACCAAATTAACTACAGTATGATTTAAATAGGAAGACACTTTTACTAAAACGATTTTAATATACATACAACTCTGGTTATATAATGAACCTTAATGGACTCAGATATTTTGTCTACTCTGTTCGAAGTTCACTAAAACTGATTAAAGAATAATCATTTTGAAGGTAATTGGTTCTGTTACTAACAAACAAAAGGAGATCAAAAACAATCACTCTTTATTGAAATCTATTAAATTATCTTAAAATGATCTGTTATATGCTGTTGTCTGTTGCATACTGTTTTAATTAATATTTTTTTCTAGATCCTTCTCTAAAGTCTATACTTTCTACACACTTGATTTCACATCATCCATGCGTTCAAAATATCTTAGAATTGTATTCTTACCTTCCAACGCCTCCCTCATTGCCGGGAGACTTTCTACATTCTCCTTATCATCATTTTCACACTCTTTTTCTTGCGTGCTGGAACTGTCTTTTATAGCCTCAACAATGGCGTCCATATGATAGGATTTCATTTGTCATAACTTCACAACAGGCATCGATAAAGTGAGAGGCACACCGTATTCTTCCTCGAACACCACACTTTCAATAGCTAGACCAGCATGCCAGAAATAGTTATGTATTGTGGGCT
This sequence comes from Timema cristinae, assembly GCA_039000515.1. NCBI lineage: Eukaryota > Metazoa > Arthropoda > Insecta > Phasmatodea > Timematidae > Timema > Timema cristinae. The sequence continues at coordinate 44,417,253 of JBCFYV010000100.1, read as the reverse complement.
GTTGAAATACTCCTCCATGCCTTGCACATCCAATGCTTAAATTGTATACAGTATCACTTCCTTCCCGTAATGGGTCTTAAAGCTTCGGATCACTCATTGATCCATATACCGGAGGACTGACATAGTGTGACGTAACAGGAACATCAACTTGATGGGGCTGAGCTTTTCAACATGAGGATGAGCTGGGCAGTTGTATAAAAGAAACAGAATATCCCTTTCTTTCATTCTCAGCTTTCTATCCCACTTTAGAGGTTCTTCTTAAAAAAAATTGTTGACATCATCCAGGCTTTGGTAGTGAACTGGTAGCTCACCGATAGTTGCCTAACGTTTTTGAAACAACTTGTGTTCTTAAACTTCCCAGTAAGAAGCAGTTTCCTCTTCTCTGACTCTAACATATTGGCACAAATCCATAGAATTACTAGGTTTTTTTTTTTATAGTTTACCACCAAGGCATTTTCCCTCTTTAAATTTTAGTGTTCTGTCTGGTGTCAATTGATAAAATAGTCCAGTCTCATCTCTATTAAAAAATCTTCAAACGAGTAGTCAACATAAATTTTAGGCTACTCCAAACTCAGCCATTCTGACGTTGTTTGTTAGTTCATCGACTTCGCTTCCCCGCTTACCTTACCTGCCTTAATACCATGTCTCTTCTCCCACCTGTCCATACAGGCAAAGTCTTTATTGTTGTCCAGCAACTTAGACAGCTGCTCAGCTTTGCTCTTCAGCATTGAATCATTGAGAGTTAATCATTTCAACAAAGCTTTGTCGACGTCTCAATCAGCTGGCTTTAATTTTTTTTTTTTTGTATAAGGTTTGTTTGTATCCAAGGCACTTAAAATGTTGTCCTTGTTTTTTTACTTCTTTACTCATTGTTGATTTATCTGAACCATACTTCTGACACACATTTGCTTGAGAAACTCCGCTGATAATGTCTGCCTTAATTTCCAAAAATAACACTTTAAACTTTAACATCTTGATGTTCACTGATCAAAGATTTTAACTAAACTAAGTAGAAAGTTTTTTTTAAAAAAATTAGTGAAAACAATTACCAAAAGGCCATAAGTTTTTACTCTACTGAAACTCAAAATATTTACCGGATTTTGTTCGTCTTAAGACTGTTTCGATAATACTGACCAAGGTCGAGTTTCTCTTTCAAGGTATTTAGATTAGAGCATGTGATTAAGTCGAACAGTAACTGAGCAAGTACGGACTTTCCCTGCTTCGTGTAGGTACGCCGGCCGCCCCTGTTTTGCGGAGGATTATTAACAAATCGCTTCAATTATTTTTAGGTGTATGACATTAAACTACTTGTCTGTACTATCCATACATTTTCTCTGGTGGGGAAGGGATGAGTGAAATATAATTTAAAAGAAATGTATCTGCATTTGCATTGAGGAAGAATAGTGAACCAAGACCGGCTGCGTGGTCTAACGTGCTACTCTCGTGTTGGCCTGACTGCAAAGATGGGAAGATCGTGGTTCGATCCCAGTCGGGTGCACTGAGGGTGTTTTTTTCCTAAATGATTTTCCACCTTCCTTCCACGCAAATATTGGTGGACCTCCTCTCAATTAAACTTTACTAATCCCTAACACTTTAGTGTAACTGGTGCATAGACCAAATGGGTGGCAAGATGCGGTGCTAAAAAAAAGTTAACCATTTTGAAAAACTGCTCTTAGTACACCCAAGAGAGATTCAAAGTCTAATCTCCTGTTTATTCACAGTCTAGTCTATTGCAAGAATTTATAATAACAGGATTTTTTTTTATTCTAGTTGAAATGAAGTTTGAATCTGTCATTTTTCAAATCTTTTGACAGCCCAGTTTAACTTAAAAAGACACACTTCACCTCACTGAATTTTAAGTATTGTTTGTTGCAGTAATAAACACAGTAGAAAAGAGAAACTCTTCAGACAACATTTCACTGAAAGCCATGGTCGTCAACCGGTTCGGTTCGGGTGTCCCTGAGAACTGCCTCACAGGACTTCTCCTTAAACCCAAAAAGAGTTCGTTGCATTTGATTTCCTGCCAACAGGACCTCAAACTAAACAATGTAAGATAAAACATTAGGTAATAAATTTTTCTACAGACCCATTTCTTTTTTTGCAAGCATTTAACATGCATATAATATAGCGATAGATTGTTTTGATCCTGAGATGTGAACGAGCTGCTATTGCTTCATGAAACTGGGTTGACACTGTCAGAGTATGCTTGGACCGAAAGACTCAAACAGAGTTTACTCGGACCAAGTTTAAAGCTTGGTTGGCACGGTCAGAGTATGCCTGAACCAAGCACACTCAGACAAAGTACTCTCAAACAGAATTTAAAGCTGGGTTGACATGGTCATAGTACAATAACATACCCCAATACCAATAAAATAACAATAATAATATAGTAAAATGTATGTTAACAGCTTTAGATAACTGTGCTGTGATTAAGTGTGATTTGTAACCAAAAATAAAGGATTGGCAAAATTTTGGAACCAAGCCAATACTAATATGCTTTAACCCAATAACTTGTATAATTTGCCAATCATTTATTAAAACTTGAAGTTTTTTTAGCTAGTTCCCAAATTATTCAACTAACTCACTAACGTGTAACTTTTAATTTGGTGACCTGGGGTCTAGGGGTAAGGTGTCAGACTTCTATGCTGGCGGCCGGGGTTCAATCCTCGGTCCCGGCACAGATTTATCTGGTTACCAAACCCTTCCTTCACCTCTGACAAGACATCTTGTGAATGTGGGGAATGCCAGACCTCCACCGTGGTTCGGATTCCACGTTAAACTGTAGGTCCTCCATTTCATCTCACAATCACCCTACCATTACACATTAGCGTAAGTGCGTATAACCCGAACGGGTAGTAAGACGCGGTGCTAATAATAATAATAATAACTTTTAATTTCAGTCGTCCAACTTCCCGATGGTGTTTGGTTTCCCCATGTTTTTCATAGAAGACAACTTCCCGTCCTGTCTGTATGAGCAGGCGGATCAAGCGCTCCATCTGTGGGAGGACATCAGGACTAACAGGAGGGGCAAGAACCGGCACCCTCGGCGCTACGGTCTCGCCCCCCAGCCTTTCTTCCTGCACGGTTTGGGATCGTGGCAAACGATGCCTGGGGATATCTATACAACTCAGGTACACTTTATTTATAATTGAACCTGCGGAAAAACTTTTCATAACTTACGGATGGGAAATATTTCTTAGTTTTAAATAAAATATTAATTTTTTATGGTGTAGCTAAACTTAATCCTTCACCTATATCTGCTCATCTCTTGGCTGGTTAACTGAAGAATATTATGTGTGCCAGGTCGCCACCGTGGTTCGGATTCCACGTTAAACTGTAGGTCCTCTATTTCATCTCACAATCACCCTACCATTACACATTAGGTAAGTGCGTATAACCCGAACGGGTAGTAAGACGCGGTTTCTATAATAATAAATAATAATAATATTATGTGTGAACCAGAAAACTTAGTCACGTGTGTGTTTCTGCCATCTTAATTTGACATCAGTTACAACGTTTTTATCATTTTAAAATAATAATGATTTAAAATATGGTAAAACTGTTTCACCAATTTCATTTCCACTTTTTTTTTTTAAGTTATTTAATCACTGGTGGGCTATATGCATATGCACTAATTACAATAATGCTTTAGGGATGAGAACGGTGATATTTAGGGAAAGTGTACCTGCAGTTGCATGGAGAAAATGTGGAAAGCAATTAGATTTTATTAGACATGAGTGTGTATCTATAATTTAAAAATAATTTACAGAACATAATACACTCGGTTTTTACTGGTTCAAGATTAGTTGGAATATAGAAAAGTGTAGACTAAATCATATTTTCCCATATTTAGGCAGACATTTTCACATATGAATTAATCAACTAAAGTTTACTATTTCCTCCCGATATTTACAATATTTACTTACGTTTTTAGTCAAACAAATTTTAAAAAAATCTTTTGGTATACATTATAAATATTTATAATAAAATATCCAATTGGCTGAATATAATTTTTAGAATGACTATATTTTTAATGCTACTGATCAAATTTTATTCTTAGGTACATGATGACCACTTTACTGAACCAAATGATTCTATAGCACACAACCAGCCGTTAATTTGTCACTGTAAAAGGGAAAACCCTAATTTCACTAATGATATATTTTTCAGCCATGCCAGGAATCGAGCCAAGGGCTCTTAAGTCAGTAGGCAGACACACTAACGTTTGAGCTAAGGTGCTGGACCAATTTTTATAATGATTATATATTTAACATTCTATTATGGGAGGTGTGCTATATTTGAAAGAAGGTTCAGGAAAGGTCGAGGAACACAAAAAAAGAAATTACACAATATGGTTTTTACAATGAAAAGAAGAACACAGTTCACACTTTACATAACTGCCACTGAACAAAGAGGTAATGGCTGCCTCTTGAAGGAAATTGATCATTACCGCTAAATCCCTTAACCTAGTTTTAATATGGGATATAATAATAATTCAAAGAAACCACTGTTTATTTCATCCGCATTTTTCAGCCTAATCTTAGAAATTTAGTATGGAGGCGATTATACATCGGGGTGGATACCTCCTCGTGGTCCTCGCTGGGTAACGTAGTGGAGACGAGGTGTTCTGATATGATGCTCTTTATAGAGTACTGTAGTCGCTACGGCTAACCTCCACCTCCCCCAAGTGGTAAACACCCATTGCAGGGGGCCGTCCTACGCCTGGATGCAGGTGAAATCACGTACAGGGGTTTTTCCTAAGCCGGTTCAGCCTCGGTGCCTTGGGGGAGTGGTTACATCTGAGAAGTCACGGACTTATATATATATATATATATATATATATATATATATATGAGAGCTAGAAACATACCTGATTAGGTCGTGAAGGGTGTTGTTGTTTATTTCATCCAGATTAAACAAGCCGTCTCTGTGGCGAACCTCCGAATGTGCCCCTCTGAACCGGAGATGTGCCTACAAGTGTCCCACCGACAACTCGCCTCCTCCGTCTCCTGTGAGGCCCTGCATCTGACCCCTCACCTCCGCCACAAGCTACAGAGTCGCAGTACCAACAAACGACTGATGCAGAGGAGACCCGTCACTCTATTTTGGACGCCAGGTTACTCGTACAGACCTACAAACACGCGGTCCGCGTATAGAGAGCTCCGTGACCACCTGAAGAGAGTAAAACTTTACCAGGAGACAGACGCCAAACAACAGGATTGTGAACGTTAGTTTGAGCTTTTAGAATATTTTATTTAACTTTCTTTTTATCGGTACATAACATTATATTCGTCCCGATTATATCGGGTTTTTAATAACTAATATCATGCCTGATCTTACAAAGCAAATATGTTACAGGAAAGAATAATAAGAACAAATAGAAGGATAGACACAATCATGCTATTAAGGTAATGCGAGAGAGTAGGAAAGGATTGACATTAAATGGTATATTGCAGCTATTAAGATATGCTGATGATTTAGCTTTGTTGGGTAGTAATAAGAAAGCTCCTGGAAGAAAGGCAGACAATTTATTATAGACTAGTAATGAAATAGGTCTAGAAGTGAACGCTAAAAAGACTCAGTAGATGACCATTCACACAAAGAACACAGATTTAAGACTATAGTTCAAAGATTACTTCAAGTAATGTATCATTTGAAATGGTTAATGAGTTTAAATATTTAGAAACAATTTTTACTAGTAAAAATGACATTAGATTAGAAATTAGATTGGAAATGAATGCTATTACTCGGTCAGTAAGATGTTAACATCTCAATTGCTTTAATTCAAGGAATGTTAAACTTAAAAAATACCAAAAAATAATATTACCTGTTGTTGTTCTCCATGGGTGTGAAACGTGGTCTCCTACCTTACATGACAAAAACAAATTTTGGCTGTTTGAAAACAAGGGGCATAAAAAGATATTTGGTCCAAAAAGGGACTTGGGAGTAGAAGAGGTTACATAATGATTGGTTACATACCATGTATTTATCACAAGACATTGTTAGGATAATAAAGTCGCATAGATTATAGTGGGCAGGATATACAGCGTGAAGGGGGTATTCTAAAACCTTGTTCAGGGTACTGACTGGCAAACCTAATGGGAAGATACCATTGGGAAGACCTAGACGCAGATGGGAGGATAACATTAGAATGGAGCTGAAAGAGAAGTGGGGAGAGGGGTAATGAGGCGGACTAGATGAAACTATCTCAAGATATGGATATGTGGCATAATATTGTAAGTGCGGCAATGAACTTTCGAGTTCCTAATGCCATATAGTATGTAAATAAGGTTATCACGATGAAAAGGGAAGCATATTTATGATTTTATGCCTCTGATTCTGAAAAGCAAGAAACACTGATCACATTTTATATTTGAGAAAATTTGTCATTACTGATGTTCTTAAGTTGAGAGAATGGGTGGTAATGTTTGATGGCTTGCGCATTCATTTTCTCTTCTTCCAGTGGCAGCAATGTTAAATGTAAACTGTGTTTCTCTTTGCAATGTCAAAGCTATTTTTTGTTTTTCCCTCCTATTTGTTACTATTCTTATTTACTTTACCTTCTTCCATGTTTAAAATTATGTATACTATCTCAAAAGTAAAAAGTGGTTTTATCCAAAGATACATATCCTGCTTGGTTATTCTTATTTTGTAGTTTGCAATTTGTATCAAAATACTAAATTACAGATTTACAGGCCAGTTATTTTGATTATTGACACCACAGCAGGACTAAGAACCATGTAAATAAACAATTATGTCAAATGTAATAATGTTTTTAAGCACTGGTTTAACAATAAATGTACCATAATTTAAATAAGCTTTAATTCATTATCTATGTTCTACCATTCCATAATTTTTATTAATCATTAATATGCTTAATGCAATTTATTTCATATATTTTATTGAGGAAGTTTGAAATTAAGTTGTATGCTAAGATATTTATTGAATGATTGTATCCATATTTTAGCTTTATAAAAATGAATAAGGACCACCTAATTATCTATAACTATATGAAAACAATGTAAAATAGTACAAGGAACATAATGGGAAATGTCCAGTTCCTTTGTTTATCCTGTATGTTATTTGTTACTTTAACATGTTCTTATAATCTCACACCTTAGCTCACTCGGTAGTATATTTGTCAAGTGAGCTAAGGGTCCAGGGTTCGATTCGCGGCATGGCCGAAAAAATTGATCATTGGTGAAATATGGGTTTACCCTTTCAAAGTGATGATTTAATGGCCGAGGACTGGATGTTGTGCCTGTCCTAATCTTAAGATTGATTATAAGTTAGATGAAGCTACGACAGGCCTAGCAAGCCGGTAGTGGAAAATATATGGCTTGGATGAAAAAAACTAACCTAGACCACAGACTGAAAACATTAATGGACATACAAACATTTTCCTATCTAAGTGTCCTATCTTTATCAATTTTCCTTTTCTCCCTCCCCCCTTCTCCCTCTCTTTTGTTGTTGTTTCATCCTTTAAGAAAATTCATTGCATGTTTCACACTCCCTCTTGATAAGTTCCGATAGAATGAAACCTAGGTTTGAGGTATTGGAAGGTAACAATCGATCTTCTTTGTCCAGTGGCAGCAATGTAAAGTGTTAACTGTGTTAGGGGAGGGCCAGACTGGGCAAGCAAGCGAGAGACCAAAATAGAAAATAGAACACATTGGTTGTAATGAGCGTTGGCCAGACTGGAGCGAGTGAGCGTGCTTGAAAGATAGAACTGATTATATTTTTCAAGCGCGCGCTCGACCCGGTACAGTCTAGTTTACATGCGCTAGGCAATATTATTGTATGTTGGTTAATTGAGTGCTAGGAAAACTTCTCATTTTGACATTTTTATTACTATCGATAGGTTTAGCACATTTGCTACTAACAAACTAATTTAATTGGTAAGATCATAAACCATATATATATATATATATATATATATTTAAAACTGATATGTTAAAATACTTCAATACTTTTATCAAAGTAGGCCTTTACAAATAAGAATCACCATTAGCGTGGCGAGAGGATCAGAAAACCCCAACAATAAATCACTTGTCAAAAACAACCCTCAGTACACTGAGCCAAGATCCGGAGCCTCTTCGTCAACAACTATCAAGAGCTATCTTCTAATCATGTGCTCACACTCACCAGTTTTGCCGCCCAGTCAATCATGCGCGTTTGACAGTCTGGCCGCCGAACCTTTATTGTTTTCATAGTATAAAAGCCATATTATGTTAATTCCTTTTTATGTGTTTTTTTATCTACCTTTCCTAAACCTTCTCGCTAATTATATATTTTTTTCTATCTTTAATTTTCCCTTATATTTCATATCAATTATATCTTTTCATTTAGAATTAGATCCTTTGGTTATTGTTTATTGGGTGTTCCTTGAATAATTAATTAGTATTAAGCTAAATAAGCCAACCTGAAAGTATAAATGAACAAGATCTTGATAAAAATAATTAAACTTTTCTCTTCATTTATTCACACTCTCTTCACACACATCTTTTCATCACTAGAAAATAAAAAGATAAGCTCATTTGTTTTCTATTCAACTATCCTTTCAGGTTGGCTTCCTTCTCTATAATAATATGTGTTACATTAATTTACATTATTTTACAGTATTTCTTAAATATTTTAACTTAGCAAATTATTATAATTAACAGTCATAAATTTGTTATTTTCAATGTTGTAGACAAAAAAAAATGAAGAGATCAAAATCACAAACAAATGTGATGGATTTAAGTGAAAAGTAAGTATTTAAAATGTCTTTGGTGGGTATGTGTCTAGACTTAACAATATTGTTAGGATAGCAAATTGATAATTCCAACGCTATCAGCTACTTCCATTGTTGTGTGAACAAATTACAAAAAACAAAAAAGGTAAATAATCCAACTTGGGTTAATTTATCTCCTTACTACACTTAATACTTACAGCAGTAAATATAAACCGTAGCAATCTCCTTGCTACATCTATCTTAGCTATGTCATATTAATTGAAAGTATAGGTAATTATTAGGCGTGGCAAGGAGATAGGTATGGTTTATCATTACGGCTCTAAATATATCCAGAAGTAATCTAGGTTAACACCTGTCAAACATTACAAGATGCAGAACATATTACTTTAATACCATAGCAACATGAAAGTAGATTTAGTAAAGTTTTGTGCACTCAGAATAATTGACCCTTCTTATGTCCATTCGACTATAGATATTAGCAACTTTCACTTTGCTATACCATTATTTTAATGTTAGGGGTGGTCTTTAAAGAAGTATAACAGCATTTTCATGGAGAAATAATAGGGGTGAAAAGCTTAATCAATAGGAAATACATCCGGATTAAACTGAAGACAAGAGGGAAAATACTTTTTGTGAAAAAGATATCACTAGTATACTCAGCCAAGAGTCCAACTCTACATTTCAATTTTCACACAAAGATCCTTTTAGAAAATAAACATAAATGTGTTAGGTCAACATTGATAGAATTTTATTATTATTTTATAGGTATTGATAATATTTATCAAAAGTGATAGCTGCTGACATATGAATATGTGAAAGTAGGTCTAGTAACTCTTCAATCTGTCAGATAATACTCTTACTTGTGAAAATTGGACTTTAGTTTCAACCATCTGGATAAGAATAAGGTTTGTCTACCATCATCACATAAACCAGAACAGTAAGCTAAACATAAGACTATATTACTTCTGTTCATCTGCAGTACTTATTTTCTAACACTCGTGTTGTTTAACCGCTGACTTTCAATTATTGGCACTGAAATTCTTTCAGGGATAGCATGGGAGCATTCGCGGCATATGCAATTGAAGAGAAAGAGCTTTTGGACACAAACATAAGTAAGAATGTTTTTGGGTGAAGCAGTGTAAATATTTTGTCCTTAAAATAAATATAATATAATTGCATAAAATGTAGCACAAATAGAAGTAAAAACATTAACATATATTTCCGCTTCAATATTTCGATGCCACATTGCATTTTTCTTGGAAAGTAGACAAATGAACAGCCAAACTTTTCGAAGAAGATGTTTGAAGTATCCAAATAATTTGTAGAAGAAGGCTAGCAATACTAATACTAATAATAATACAAATATACTAAAAATAAATTATGCAATAGGTAATTTAGGAAGAGAAAATGTTTCTAAGAATATAAAAAGGAAGAATTCAAGTCTTATGACTGTTGGCATTACTTTGACATTCCGTTATACTATGTTTACACTAAGGAAGTGGAAAATGATTTACCCTCCCAAATAGTGTGCCCTACCTTATTTCAAAACCCACAGCAATGTCACTTATGATACTAATCCCTTCCTCCCAGATGGTTCCTATCCACACCACCGACGCCAACGAGACCTGACGGTGATACACCTGGAAAAACTACTTGAACTCGATGTCAAGTGGACCTCCTGGGAGTTTGACTCATCCACGTTGGCCAATCAAATCACCATGATAGACTGCGATCTCTTTCTTAGGGTAGGTTGCATGTATGACCAATCGGAGCTAATAAAATATAGCTCAGTTAGTGACATCCAGATGCGTATGTTTCAGAAAATAAAAATTAGTTTAAGCCCTCTTTAGACTGCCTAAATGGTCTAGTAGTCAGAGTTCCTGGATACAAATCCAGAGGTCCAGGGTTTAATCCCTGGAGCTTCCAGATTTTCTGTGAAGCGTGGGTCTGGAAAACGGGGCCAATTCAGCCTTGTGAGGGCAAATGAGCTAATTAAATGAAAAAGTAGCGGCTAGAAAACTGAGCTTAACGGCCGCAAGTTTATTTGTGCTGACCACATGACATTCCTTTATCCGCAAATGTTGGCACTATCACCGCCAAAAGACAGTTGCTGCTCGGTCTTTGTGACTCGATTGTAGTCTGACGCCATGGAGATTTTTTAAGATCTCTTCGACTCATCAATAATACATTTACAGAAAATATTTCTCAATAATTATATCACATTGGTGATTTACAAAGGGAACAACAGTTAAATCAGAACAAACGTGTACTATGTAAAATAATGTTTAACATTTTCGATTTAATCCAAGGCTTCAGTATAAATAGAATAACTATATAAAAAAAATATTCTAGCTATAAGTACCTGCATTGATACAGACTAAACGTCTAGCTCATCTAATCTGGTTTGCTGATGACAGGAGGTCGGGGTTTAAATCCTGGACAGATATGCTAAGGTTAGTTTTCCCTAAATTCTTTCTTTGACAAATGCTGGTACATATGCTTTTAATTCAACTATACTCATCCATAATTCATCAAGGTAGATAGTCTTGATGTATAAAGGGTTACAGTGAATGAAAATAATATTCTATATATTTTTTTTCTTATAAGTTCCCAAATGGATAGTAAGATGGGGTGCTAATAACGACAATGACGACGACGATGATGATGATCATCATCTTATTAGTTTTTGTTGCTGTTATTTCAATTTATAAATTTCAGAAAATGCCGAGTAAATTGACACCCTGACTAAACTTTTACATAAGAAAGTCAATACGATCGAACACATTTCAGATTCCACAGTCCGAGATGAGAACGGTGTTAGTGCAAAAATCATCGAGGAATGCTCCCAATCTGCGGGCCCTAATCGCCTTCTCCCGTCGAGTCTGCTGTCTTGTCGCGACAGAGATTCTAAACGAAGAGTCACACAAAGTAATACATTCCTTTGTAGAACTAATATTCATTACAGGATTTTTTTTTCTAAACAAAGACCTTTTGTACAAGGTTGTTTTTTAGCATTGTATCTTATTATGTGTATGGGTTATACAACTATGTACTAATTACTCTAATGTGTCAAGGATTATTATTAAGGTTGAATTTTGAGGAAGTGTACCCACATTTTCATATATAAATAGTGGAAAACCAATGAGTAAAAACCACCCCAGTACCCCGATCGAGATTTGAACCCCGATCTCTCTTATGATTGTCAGTTCAGACTATTATGGAGTGACACCTTAGAGCAATAATGTGATATCTAAAAAGTGCAACTAATATTTTAATTTTCCTTAAGCTTTGTAGGGTCTTAATATATTCCATTATGACAGGTTTTTTTCCACCTCCATTCGTAGGTCCGAGCACGCCTGATATCTCGCTATATCAATGCCGCAGACAAGTGTAACAGTGTCCAGAATTTCCAGTCGTGTAGGAGCATACTGGCCGGTCTACAGAGTCCATCGGTTTACAGGCTGCACCACACGTGGACCTTGGTTCGAGAGAGCCACGCAATGAAATATTAGTAAGTTTTGAGCCCACAAAGGGTTCTCATACCTTATCGATCAAACCAAACATCCCTCTACCCTCCAAGTTACCTCCTACCTCTTTACGCCAAAAAGTGGTTATCTATTTCCATGTAAATGTCCGTGAAGCTCTTTTTATCTTTCTCTGCAATTTACTAGACAACAAGGCTATACACATTTAATAGCACTAATAGGATATTAATACCTGTTTCGGTGGCTGCATAGTCTAAGGTGTCACTCTCGTGTTAGACTAGACTGCCAATGACAAAGAGATTGAGGTTCGAATCCGGATTGGGTGTACTGAGTGTTTTTTACCAAATGATTTTCTACTCTACCTTCATAAGTGTGATTAGTTCATAGACATATTTAACCTGAACAGGTAGTAAGATGTGGTGATTAAAAAAAAGATTAAAAAAGATGAGACTGACATCCTTATCTGCGTATCCACCAGTGCATATAAACACTTTATTGAGTATTATTTTATGGTGAATTAATATTTACCATGCTTATCACTGAACTGCAAATTAAAATTAAAATCTTTTCCGTCCCTCATTAGTATATTTGAGAAGCTATGTCGGAGGTACTGCGACCCTCGGCTGCCAAACTACCAACGAATGTTCTACAAAGCGAGTCGCAGGTCCCCCTATCTTCCCTACATAGGAGATATATTGGGTCGCTTGCTTGATCGAGTTCCACTCTATCCCAAGAGTTTTCTACGCAGCTCTTCTACAAATCGAATTGTGAAAAGTGGTGATTGAAAATTATATTCTCTGTTGATTATCAGGCTACTAACATACTTGAGTCAAAGGCGCTTGAAACTTTTAAAGCGGTGTTTCCCAAACTGTGGTACGTGTAACCTCAGGGGTACACAACATCCCACTGGGTTTTATTAATCATAATTTTTTCTCATTATTACTTTACGTTTGATGAAAAACACAAAAGATTTTGATGAGATATCTAGGACTATTATAAGCTTTTATTTCCCTCTGTCACAGCTTTGATTAGCTCAAGCTTTGTTAAAATTTATACCAACCATTTATGAAGAGCTAGAAAGAGTATGTTGGCTTGGCTATGACCTTGAAAGGGGTACACATCTGATGAAAGTTTGGGAAACACTGCTCTAGATTTTAATGGATTCCAAGCCACTCATATCTTGCCTGGTGAATATTTATTAAAATTCTAATGGCTGAGTCTCTTAAGAAATACTCAGAGATGGTTGACCAGTGCTTGAAATCATATTTAAAATGTATGTATTGAAAACATTGTGTACATTATTTGATTATATTTTTTAACCGCATGGTTATTAACAACTTAGGCATGAAAAAGGTGGCTTTTGGAAATGTACCCACATTAACATGGTGAGCGAATGGGAAAATCTCAGCAATAAATCACAAGGTTAGAACCACCATTGAAGGCAACTAACCAAGGTTCAAACCTCAACCTTCTTGTGAATGATAATCCAGTATGGTTGCTAGTCTATCACCTTAGACCACAATACCACAAATGCAGGTGACGTTTTAATTCAAAACATTAATATTTCCCATAATTTGATAGCATATTTTTAGAAAAATGTAGCCCGTTTGTGATTTTTATACTGAAAAATAAAAATAAATTAATTATTTCACGACATTGTATTTTAGTTGTTTTTTTAAACCTCTTTTTAAGGTTTCAAAGTGCCAGACCAGGAACAGCAGTTGCTGCCAAACCCAATGAAGAGTAATGATAGCTTAGCTACTAAAGCTCGGAGACCGAACATGATAAGTTGCCTACTATCTTTATTCCATTCGAAAGAACATATAGAAACTTCATCAACGTCATCATCTTGCTCGAAAAATGATAAAACACTTGCCAGTCTGAAAAATAACAACGATCATAATAATTCAGAAGTGTGCCTATCTTTTGAAAAGCTAGGTGACGCGGAAAGTGTTCAGCAAAAAAAAGGACACCTTGACAATTTTTTAGAGCTATGTCAATTATTTCAGGAAACACCTGATGTGGCAACTAAGAGACTTAACGAGATGACAGCTCTCTTTGCTAAGTGTCAAAGGGCAGCCACTAAGTACGCCCTTAACCAAAACAATTTGGCGAAAGAATTCTTTTTAAAAGCTCGCTATCGAGAAGAGAGTGACAATTTTATCTTTTCTTTTAAGTTAGAACCGATGTACAGCTCACTTAAGATGAAGATGGTTAACAGTAAACTTCAGATAAAAAGTTCATTTTACTTTGATGAACATCTCTTTTAAATGTTGGATTTTATTACATTACATATTCAAAAAAGAATATTAAACTTTATTCCTCATTTAGTATTAAGATTGATGAACACTATTACGATTTGTTTGTTACATTAATCATTTTTTAGCCTGATTGGTGTTTACTATTTGTGTGTACCTTTATCTTTTAAGCTTTTGTTTATATGAATTTTTATAGTGTAATAATGTTTTATATTTGTACAAATAAATAAATTTTCAAAAACAATACAATTTTAATGTTAAGTTATGTTATATACGTGTATGAATTCTCACTTCTCCTATCAGGTAGAAGAACTGACGATTACAACTACACACAAAGTTCATCATCATCATCATCATCATCATCATCATCATCATCATCATCATCATCATCATCATTATTATTAGCACTGCGTCTTACTACCCGTTTGGGTTATACACACTCATGCTAATGTGTAATGGTAGGGTGATTGCAAGATGAAATGGAGAACCTACAGTTTAACGTGGAATCCGAACCACGGTGGTGGCCTGGCATTCCCCACATTCACAAGATGTCTTGTCAGAGGTGTAGGAAGGGTTTGGTAATCAGATAAATCTGTGCCGGGACCGAGGATTGAACCCCGGCCGCCAGCACAGAAGTCTGACACCTTACCCCTAGACCACCAGGTCACCCACACAAAGTTAAATAAGGAGGTTTTGGGTAGGATAAGACATAAGAGAAATATATAGTTTAACAAATCAGTTTAATTAAATGTAAACAAGAGAAATAGAATTACATATATATTTAAATAAATTATTGATCAAACAATCCAATGTTATTGGATGTCATGATCGTAAACTTCACGCTACGCTGGAATATAAATAAACACCTTGGTGACAAAAAACTAATAGAAGTAAGAAAATGAGGATCAACGCTCATTCTCCTTCGAAGGAGTATCTGCCTCAACATATCGACACAAAGATAGGCAAAATAATAATATATGGATAAGCCATAATACATGAAGATAAATCAGCCTAGCTAATACCTGATTAAGATCGGTCTATTTATGAATAATAGTGAAAATATAGTGAATAAAAACAAGGGGTATTTAATCCTAATTTTATAGAGTTACTATGAGGATTGATAAACAAATAAGCTAGTTAACTTGAGTTAACTCCCTAAAGAGTTACGAGAATCTAAGGTTAATTTCTTTGAAGAGGAACCAGCATTTTACAAATAGTACATGGTTGGCAATCAGGCATCTATACGATTTATGGCCGGTCAATTCCTAATAAGCACTGCCTGGACCTATAATAGTATAATTATACTTCCACCCATTACTAGGATACACAATAATAAGTACTAACAATATAAAATATTAGTGTAACTTGTTACAAACGACTCCTACAGGATCTAGAGACTAAACACTATTCCCGCGGACCACGACTACCAACTAGTAGTGCTCCCACAGGTTGCACACCTTAAATAGATACACTACAAAGAGACAATAGTGACTGCTTCTGTCACTGACCTAACTAGGTCATAAAAGAAAACGTTAGATAATCTGATTTCCGCCATAAAGAGATCCTAATTATGGACATATCGTTTAGGGAGTAATTATTATTCCCTAATATATAAAACTATGTCTTAAAGACTTAGACAAAGTAGTTAGATACACAGACATAGTAATTTAAGACGTATGGTCCATGATAAATAGAGCACTAAACCCTTAATTATAAACTACGCCATATGGGCATAGGAAAACATGTCGTAACTTAGATAAACAACTCATGGACATAAAAAAAGAATGTTAAGACTAACATTCAAAACTATGCATTATGGGCATAGAAAATAAAGTCAAACATCCTGACACAAAGACTTATGTCTGATGGACATAGACAATAAAGTCAGACATTCTGACACATAAAACTATGTCTTATGGACATAGCAAAATAGAAGTTTAGAATCTAACTCGGATTATAAATTGTAGATACTTAGAGTCTCAGAAGAGGCTTCCTCCGCGACGGAGGGGTGAGACCGACGCCTGACACATCGTAGTGACTCGTAGCTACTTTGGCGATGTAGACTTATGCCCAAGTTCTTCCTCCATCAAATAAAATAAAATATCTTATGTTAAGTGAGGGATGATGTTTATATAGTTATGGACCTGACAAACTCGAGGACAGGTTAGCATCAGGACACCTAAGAGGGAAAGGGGGAGTTAAGTTGCAGAATTGCGCTGAGTGACCACTACCGTTCTTTGTTGGTGTGGCGCCCAGAGAAAATTATCTGCCTTTTTCTGGGAAGCGTGGCTTGAGAGTAATATGTCGATTTGTTGGTGGTGCCGGCCTGATCAACTGGGACAGCTTTCCTGGAGCATTGGTGTTTCCCGGCAACATAAATCCACAGTCAGTTAACACCTGCCACATATTATTTTAATATATTAGCACTTGTAATCACAGTGTTAATTATATATATGGTATTTTATGTTTACATGTAAAACCAGCACTTTTAAATGCTACATGTAAAAATAATTTAGTTTTCATATTATTCATGTGAACATATTGTATACTAGATTAGTAAATGTATACTTTAAAGTAAAATATTTACACAAGATTTAGCTGCGTTATTTACTAAATTATAGATACCATTTATAAAACACATTTTCCTTTCATAACAAGTGTAAGAGTCGACACCTTGGCTCTCTCCACAGTGTGTCTGTCTACTAAGCTAAAGGACCCGGGTTCGATTCATGGTATGGCCGAAAATTGTATCATTAGGGAAATGTGGGTTTCCCATTTCACAGTGTTGAATTAATGTCCGGGGGCTGGATGTTGTGTCTGATCTAGATTAAAGTTAATTTATAAGTTGTGTGATGATATAATCAATTGGTTCAGAAAGTGCACCAGAAACATCAACTATTTCCAGCATGTGGCCGGGTCAGTTTAGTAAAATGCCTCCACCTTCCTCTATCCTTTCAATATTCTTCCTTCTTTAATTGTTTCCATTACTCTCCTATCACACAATTTCTGTTATCTGCTCCTCCCATCTCTTTCTTGGCTTGGAATTTATCTGGAAAAGAGTATGGGTACAGGGACATAAATAGAAGAATAAGCAAGACTGAGATGGTATGGATATGTAATGAGAATGGAGAAGGAGAGGATGTCAAAGAAAATGATGGAAATTGAGTTTGTAGGAAAAATACACCATAAATACCTCAAATATTTTTTTATAAAAAAAAGGAACAAGTACAAGAAAACTATAATATATATTAAATGCAAAGAGATAACTCTAAAGATATAAAACTAAGACACAATGATATGTTGAGATTATCATGTGTAGAAAATTAAACCAAAATGAAGCAATTTATTTTGGCCAAGATGGTGTTTTGTTAGAAAAATTGACCTTAACATGCATTCCCTTTCATCCCACCGTAAATATAATGCGGAGAGATAGAATGGCTCGAATTCACACAATAAGTGTCAGAACATACTATTTTATCACCGTGTCTTACTATCTGTTCAGGCTATATGTGTATATATATATATGATAATTACTCTAATGGGACAGGGATGAGGAAGGAAGCATTTTAGAGGTAATCTACCCGCATTTTGGTGGAAAGAGAGTGAGAAAACGATTTTGGAATAACCAACCTCAGTAGATTTGACGGGGATTCGAACCCTGATCTCCCTGTTATTACCGGTCCTTGGCTGTTAATTCATCAATGTGAAAGAGTAAAACCATATTTTCATAAATGATGAATTTTCAGCCATGCCGGGAATCGAACAGGGGACCCTTAGCTCAGTAGGCAGACATGCTACCAAATGAGCTAAGGTGCCGGACCCATACTGTACCTTTTATGGTATATCTATAAAATGAATATGTTTATTGATAATTTTCTCCCTGTGTTTAGCAATAGCAAAGTCATTCATCTTAAAAGTAATTCAATTCCAATTTATTATGTTTATATGGACCAAGGCTCTTTAGAAAAGTACTAGCCTACAATATAAGTTGGTATCAAAACTTGATGCACGGCTGCGAATGTAAAAATAAATAAATTACAATACAATATTAATTGCACGAGTACAACAACCAAAATTAACAAAAATAAAGAACGAAATAAATCAATGAAAAATCATCCCTGAGGTATTTATTTACACAATGATAATGTGTCAACAAAACACATTTAGAAACATAAAAAAAAGGATTACATTTTGCTGAGTTTTTTTTAGAACCATTCAGGTTATATGAATACATATTAAGTACACTAGTGGTTTTAAAGAGTAATGAGGTTATATTTATAGGAAGTGTACCCCCAGTTGTATGGAAGGAGGGTGAAAACAATTTTGCAAAAATTTATTTTGTTTATCGAGTAAGATTCTATTGGAAGTACTTGCAGCATAATCAGCTGTAAATGTGAGTTTTATTTTAGTGAACAATTGGTTTTCGAACAGTTCAAATCCATTATATATGTGTGTTGCTTGAGTTGTCAGATTATGTTAAGTGAATACTGATCACAGTTTTTTTTTTACATTAAGTGAATAATACATTATGCGAGCATTAATATGATCGTGATCCTAGTATTACAAAATTAATTACGCTGCAAGTTTAAAAAAAGTTTATCAAATGGAAATGTAAACGTTCTATACCCATCACATTATTCAAGCCTTTGTTGTGAGATCCAGATTAATTTATGTTAACTATAAAAACAAAACTTTTGAGTTTTTTAAAATTGCTAGGCCTAAATAATTTTCACAATCCTTATTAACTTTAAAAAATGTATATCCTCTTTTTTTAAATTCTGGCTCATTTGTCTAATGACCTCATGAAAGGTCCTGTGTTTGACTCCCTTCCCTTTTCAGAGCTGAAAATGTTATTTTTAAGTTGGGTGTTCCCTCCCCCTACATGTTAGATAACCGCATGGAATGTGACATTGTGTTTGTCCTTGAATTAATTTGAATAATCCCGATAGTTAAAGTTCCTACAAAACAAATTTTCCCCTTTCTTGATATCCCATTACAAATTACCCCTTCTTTGTATATGATTAATATTTCTTGTAAGTTTCATTATTACATGTTCATTAGATCTAATAAATATTAATAAGAATAAACTTCTTCGGCTCATAAGGCCACAAAGTAATTTTAGTGACAATAATAATGGTTAGATCTGTGCATTTAATGAAAATCCCGCTAGGAGAAGCACGCACCGCGACCTTTTAGTTGGTTTCTTGCATGAATGTCTCAAGTACAGATTTACCCTACAAACTGCGTATACGTAGACATAAGGAAAATGCCTATTTAGGGGCCACTTAGAAAGAAATTCCTCCGCAGAAGAAGCAAGTAGTTCAAAAAACTTGTAATTATACTGTTTTTTGTGAAACTCCTATTAATTTAAATAAACTTATATATATTCTAAACAATTAATTATCCAACAAATATGTGTAAATTCAGATTTAAATATGTCTTAAACAGTTAAATTATTAAAATCAGCTGATGATTCTTCTGCGTGATGCGGTTAGTTGCCATGATTGATTTCGAGCGTCTTTTAGGAAGAAGAATTGTGTAAAGTTTTTGTCAAAATGCGTTTCAAATATCGCTTCCTCAGCTATTTTATCGGTAGCTGATTGCTACTTAAGACTTAAATTGTGAAAATTTGTACATATTAGGTGAGATAAATCTCGTTATAAAAGACTGTATTGACATTTGCGGATGTGCTGCCAACTGATGCTAGGTCATGTAGCCATTGCACTTTGGCAATCGGCGATTATTTTATTAAATATGTTCGTGGATTCGCATTTCCGACAGCTAGAAGTATCATTATAGATAATGTTAATATCTTTTCGCTCTGTTTCACATTATTAAAAATATTGTTTCATTTATATTTTACTGGTTAAGGTCTATTTTGGGACGTTAGTGTAGGGGTGCGGTATTTCTTTTCTAGCAGAAAAGTTCGGATGACGAGCACAGATGTCATGGCTGTAGTACTATTTTGATAATCGTTAAAGTGGATGTTTTCCGTATTTTATTCTGTTTGCATTTGTCATAAAATGGTCTTAATGAGTGCGATGTTAGAGTTAAATGATATTTAAAATGTATACAAATTATTATAGTTAGTGTTATGGTTAAACTTATGTTATTCTTTGTTCAAAAGTAGGACTAGCGCAGCATACTTGATTGTTATGTACGATTATGACAGGAGGATCCATTGTTTCATTTATTAAATTATAGTGTGGACACTAATATCGTGATTCTTGTATAAATTTGATCAAATTATGGAACTTGGAAAGGCTTAATTTTCTCATCAAATAAATTTTCTAAATTTACTACTGCAAATAAATTACTAGACCTAGGCTATGTATCACAAATTAAAAGGCAGGCAACTTAATTTGTTTTTAAATAAATACCATAGGGTTTTACCTAATAAAAATAGTTAAAGACAAAATAAAAAACTATAACGTGATATTTCTGAGAATCAATCATTAGTGAAATAGAGTTAAGGCATACAATCAAACAACATTAAAGGATTTGTCAGAAATTAAAAGCAACATTAGGTGACCTGGTGGTCTAGGGGTTAGGTGTCAGACTTCTATGCTGGCGGCCGGGTTCGATCCTCGGTCCCGGCACAGATTTATCTGATTACCAAACCCTTCCTACACCTCTGACAAGACATCTTGTGAATGTGTGGAATGCCAGGTCGCCACCGTGGTTCGGATTCCACGTTAAACTGTAGGTCCTTCATTTGATCTCACAATCACCCTACCATTACACAGCGTAAGTGCGTATAACCCGAACGGGTAGTAAGACGCGGTGCTAATAATAATAATAATAATAAAAGCAACATTCCAAATATTAAACTTAAAGTGAGAACTGTAGTAATCTATTACTAAGGAAATATTTATTTCCGAATAGGTTGATATAAGTGACTTTCAGCCATTGTTTGCAATAAATAATCTTCTACTAAGCTAGCTGTCACTTGCTTAACTTAGTGTAGCTGGAGTATACATGGCTACCCCACAGACAGAATATATTTTCCATTTGCTGTGTAATTGGCTCTTATAGCATTGTCATTAAAATTTAACGCTGAATTTTTGTTGGAACAAACGCCCGCTGCTACAGCTACTCGAAACAACTTTGCTATTTTATTTTGGAACAGATGGCAATCCTTGAGGCTTTTTCCATGTTTGCCGATGACACAAGCCTTAAAACACTGCACGTTAGAGAAAATCACATCGAGATTTCTCACATCTATCAAACAGTGTTTTCCAAACTTAACAATAAGCGGTTTCAACAACTAAATTAAGAC
Source organism: Timema cristinae (assembly GCA_039000515.1). Classification (NCBI taxonomy): domain Eukaryota; kingdom Metazoa; phylum Arthropoda; class Insecta; order Phasmatodea; family Timematidae; genus Timema; species Timema cristinae. The sequence continues at coordinate 44,395,497 of JBCFYV010000100.1, read as the reverse complement.
TAACAATGAAATTTGACATAGGCTAATTCATCTTATTCTATTTTCAAATAAAAATAGTTAATTTACAATGAAGGAAGTCATGAACAAGATTACAAATGATAGCAACTTAAATGGAAAAAAATAAAAATAAATTCTCAACCCTAAATTAGCTTTTCAAAATTAAATGCAAATATTCTTGCACTGTGATTAATATTCAATTCAATAAATAAATACATTATTGAAACTTGTTTATGTTTTCACTAAATCATGTCTTATAGTAAGTTAATCGTCAATTCTGACAATGGAATTTTTTTAGGACTATTCATATCAATCTACAACTACTTTGTTCCAAAAGCCAACAGTAAATAATAACTATATTTATTCAAAGCCTATTATTATGTGTTCTGTCTTGCAACAAGTCCGTTCCTTTTGTCAGCGAACTAAGACCGCCGATGCGCCCTGTCCTCTGCCTCCTTCAGCTTCCACAATTTTCTTCTTTTCTTCATATCATGCACTATTTTAATCCCCCTTCTTCCCAAACTCCTCTTTCCCTCAACATTTCCTTCTATGAAATCGTGCAGAAGACAGTTCCTCCTAAGGATGTGTCCGATCCATTTTGCCTTGTATGGTACGGAAGAATCACGTCCAAAATAGGTCTCTTCTCACCCACTCTTAGGCTAGTCCTCTTATTATTATTATTATTATTATTATTAATTATTTATTATTAATTATTATTATTATTATTATTATTATTATTATTATTATTATTATTTATTATTATTATTATTATTATTATTATTATTAATTATTATTATTATTATTATTATTATTATTATTATTATTATTATTATTATTATTATTATTATTATTATTATTATTATTATTATATTATTATTATTATTATTATTATTATTATTATTATTATTATTATTATTATTATTATTATTATTATTATTATTATTATTATTAATTATTTATTATTATTATTATTATTATTATTTATTATTATTATTATTATTTATTATTATTATTATTATTATTATTATTATTATTATTTATTATTATATATTATTATTATATTATTATTATATTATTATTATTATTATTATTATTATTATTATTATTATTATTATTATTATTATTATTATTATTATTATATTTATTAATTATTATTATTATTATATTATTATTATTATTATTATATTATTATTATTATTATTTATTATTATTATTATTATTATTATTATTATTTATTATTTATATTATTATTATTATTATTATTATTTATTATTATTATTATTATTATTATTATTATTATTATTATTATTATTATTATTATTATTATATTATTATATTATTATTATTATTATTATTATTATTATTATTATTATTATTATTATTATTATTATTATTATTATTATTATTATTATTATTATTATATTATTATTATATTATTATTATTATATTATTATTATTATTATTATTATATTATTATTATTATATTATTATTATTATTATTATTATTAATTATTATTATTATTATTATTATTATTATATATTATTATTATTATTATTATTATTAATTTATTATTATTATTATTATTATTATTATTATTATTATTATTATTATTATTATTATTATATATTATTATTATTATATATTATTATTATTATTATTATTATATTATTATTATTATTATTATTTATTATTATTAATTTTTATTATTATAATTATTATTATTATTATTATATTATTATTAATTATTTATTATTTTATTATTATTATTATTATTATTATTATTATTATTAATTATATTATTATTATTATTATTATTTATATATTAATTATTATTATATTAGCACCGCGTCTTACTACCCGTTCAGGTTATACGCACAGTAGTCCTCTTGACTTGTTCATTTGTCACCCTCTCTGTCCACCTGATCTTCTCAAGTTTTCTCCAGCTCCACATTTAATACTTGTATCACACTTGTGATAAGGTAGCTTGCAACTTAAGTGGGGGGCATTAATGTGATTTTACATCACACTTTTATCCAAATATTGCTGGCAGCCTCACTTGTCCTACATTCTGTTTTTAAATCACAAAATAACCCCTATTGATGGTTGTATGGTCTAAAGCAGCGTTTCCTAATTACAATTAGTCACAGAACCCTTTTGTATTTTGTACAACCTAACAAAACCCCTCAAATATTTAGAGCATACAATATAAAAAAAATACATCGCAGGTGAAAATTTTTCTTGGTTCAAGGTAAATTAAATTAGGTCTACATTTAATTTTCCACATTTTGTCCTCTATCATGTCTCGTAAATAAATGCAGTCAGCCTGTATACATGCCTGTCAGAGAAAAAAAAAATTACAAGCTTTTACAGTACTCTTAATTAAATGATAATTATGGTATCATATTCTGTGAATTTTATTATTATCGTTATTAGTATAAAAATACAAAAAACCTCAACATACCTTTTAATGAACCGAGAGTAGTGTTTTCCTTTTCTCTAAAATTCTTCTTATACCCGGTTACTTGTTGACAGTTATAGTCACATGTCGGTTCTGATACTTCATTTTCGTTCCTGAATCTAGTTTCGCAAACATACGAATGGCAACAGTAGGCAAAATTTAGCTGCCCACTGCGACAACTTAAGAGTATTTTTTTGCGTAAATCGCCCCAAAAAGAAATAAGAAAAACTTTAAATTTTTATCTTAGTTGACTATCAGAAGTAATATCGATTAGATTTTTAAATCCTAAAGTCAGAAAACCTTGCTGTTTTATCTCATATGAATATCTTTTGAACCCATTCATTTTTCTCATTCAAGGATGGAAAATATTTGTTAATAATGTATTGCGAAGATGATCTGCAATGTCACTGCAAAGTTCTTCAAGTTTGAGTTTGGATTCTTCAAGAAAATTCTCAAGTGTGGGAAGAGTATCCACATTATTTTGCTCCACAGCTGAGATCCAAAATTGCAGCGTATGAGACAGTGAAAATATTCTATCTCTCACATTAAAAAATGTTTACATTTTTCCCTTGGTGTAAGAAACATACTACATTTAGTTTTGTAAATATGCCAGCAAGATATGCAATTTTGGATAGCCACAAAATGTTTGCCACTCAATCAGATAATTAAAATTTATGATTCATAAAATATGCCAACCTCTCTGGCCGCAATTCAAACATTCTAACAAGGACTTGACCTCGTGAAAACCACCTGACTTCTGAATGCAAAAGCAGGGCCAAGTGGTGATTACCCATTTCTGTACATATAATTTTAAATAATCATGACTTTAATGGTTGATTTTTAATAAGTTTAATAATCTGGACTGCTTTGTCTAAAACAGTTTCAAGTATTATTGAAATATTTTTAGCTACCAGTGAATGTCTTTGAAGAACACAGTGACTATTGGTGCAATTTTTTTTTTGCTACTTTTTTTAATTCGTGTCCCAGCACCTGCTACTTTTCCGACCATCGCTTTGGCGTCATCACTACACACATCAACACATTTGTCCCAACTTATATTGTGTGTGCTCATAAAATGTATACAGTTAAAGATGTTCTCACTAGTGGCATGAGTTTGTAGACTTTCGCATAGAAGCAAGTCTTCTTGAATACCTTTTTTTAATAAGTCATATATTACAAAAACCAGCAAAATTGCAAGACCTGCATCATCGGTGGACTCGTACAATTACATTGAGTACCCATCACATTGATGCAACAGAGAAATGTTTTCTGTCTGGATGTTTTCAGCAAAATCATGAATATGACGCAAAACTTGTGTTGTTGGAAAGTGGAGCAGCTTCAACTTTTGTACACGACTCCTCACTTAAAATACACAACACTATATCTGTTCCACATGGTTTTATTAGCGATTCCCCAATTGTGTGTATTTCTCTGAGGAGTGCTATGCGATAAGGGCAGTTCCATGAGAAAGCAGACATGTGGAACTCAAAAATTAAAAATTAATTTATAGTAGAATTAATCATATCATTGGATAGCTAAAATACAGTAGTTTTATAGTCAAGAAACAATTTAACAAAAATAATGAGTTAACAAAGGGTAAATTACTATCAAACATTAGTCACATGATAGCAAACCCTATTTTTATTAAAGCATTTGTTTTTATGGTAATCAAAAATAGTATTTACTAAAAGAGTTATAAGTCATTTAAATTGTGATAAAACTTAACGTTTAGACTAACTAGATAAGTTGGAAGTGATTTAACAAAAATAAATCAAATTTGGGGTGTCTCAAACAGTTTTTCCCATACTCGTCAACATTTTGTCATTCCGTTATCATTTAAAGGCTAATTGTTGTTCTCCGAGAAGAAATAATTTTTTCAGAACGTTTAAAATGTGTATGCAAATATAGATTTGCTCACAGAAACTTAACTTATGTTTTTAAAAAAAGTACATCCGAATTTTAGTTTAAGAAGATTGTTTATAACTAAGTGCTTCTCGTGTTTTCTTTGACTTGTTGCTTTTTTCTGTAAATTCGGAAACAGGAGAGTCAACTCACACCCCGTCACCCCTCGCAAGCAATAAATCTAACAGGTGTACCGTAATTATCAGAATTCTACAGCCAAGTGAGAGCAAATAGTAGAAGCGAGAGGTGGAAATAACCATATTATACTTCCTGATTAAAACATTTGCTGAAAAACAAGTGCAGAACAGAAAAGAATCATTTGACGAGCTCTAAACATCCAACTCCAATAAATGCACATGCTTATACATAAGCTGACAGCGCTGTTCACTATTTTGACTTTTAAGGAAATTTTGTTCTTGTCTGTCAGATATAAATGTACCTACTATTATTTTAACTTTAAATAATTAATTTCCAGGGCAAGATCTTTTTTAAATATTTATTTTTGCAGAACCCTTAGAAACCACATTTGGGAAACGCTGGTCTAAACTTTTTCCACTCGTGACCCCCCCCCCCCCCCCCCCTTTTGCCCGATAAATTTTTAAGTGACCCTGGTTAGGTATATAAGTGTATAAAATAGTTTTCCAAATCAAACATTTACTTATAATAAATTATAAAAAAAAGTATTTTAAAACAATTCTTTGATATACATTATTTTTACCATTATTAAAGATGGAAGCAAATTTGCATACTAATTAGATGGATATGCTTGCTTATTTTTACATAAAGAATTAAATCTCTGCTGAATATTTGATACTGCAGGACGTACAGCATCTTCAACGTTTTTCAGAGTTGGTCGATATTTTGATTTTGTAATCCTCACTGGCAGTAATCGTCAATGACGAGATCATCACTTTGCATAAAAACTTAGTACGAAATTGCAGATGTATGTTTAGGGCCATTTCAGAAATGGTTAAAAATTCTGTCCTAATCCCAAGCTAAAACTCACTTCCCCTAATCTTCCATATTATGTTGAAATCTTTTAGTAAAACTTTCAATTTTATCTCTTAAAATAATCATGTTACAATTTGGTTGTGTGCTCAGAACCAAGGCTGCAGTGAAGTCGTGCGATGTAACATGTGCGAGCGCTGCCAGAAACACCTCGGATTCACTACGCACTTAATTTTGAATTAATCTTTGATTGTTGAGCGTTCAGAAACCTTTATACTGTTGCCAAATTTTTCGTGACCCCAACTTTCAGTTACGCGACCACATATGTTTAAGAAGGCCTTGTCTAAAGCAAGCACGACTCTGCAACCTATTTGGACCCCTCCCACTCTTCGATCAACATGTAAACTTATCAAAGGTGTCAAAATCATCCATTCTTTTTTCACATTCTGATTTTGTCTTATTTTTTTATTTTTGGGCCTATATTTAGCCTATTCATCTTTTATTCACTTTTTACTAAAGAAAATAAATATATATAATAAAGGAAACTAAATCTAAATATTTAACTATTTAATTAATCTTTTAACGTTTATTGTAAATGATACTTTGGTCGCTCAAATATATCAAGAAAGAAGCCTACTTGATATTATATTTGTGAGCTTAGATGGCACAAAGATCGATTATTTTTAATGACAATATAGTTTTTTTATGCAATCAACTGTGAGATAGATGTGTTGATCATCAGCTAGTCGCAGATCATGGTCTAAAGCGTCATTCTCATGTTAGACTGGATGTTGGTGCCTTTAGACCGAGGTTCAAATTATGGTCGAGTGGACCGAGTTTTCTTTTTTTTCCAGAATGGTTTTCCACTCTCCCTCCACAAAAATATGGGTACACTTTCTCTAAATTTAACCATCCTAATCCCTAAAACCATCGCCATGATTACTACTTAAGTGTGTAAGAACTTAACACTGTGCTAAAAAAAAAGGGATTGGGAAGAGAGGGATTTGAACCTCAACCTCCTCGTCATCAACATTTTAGTATTCATCGCCTTAGACCATGGGACCACTGATGTGGGTCTAGTCAGTTTCTTTTTCTGTTTTTTACAATCTGTTTGGGCTATCGACCAATTTGTAATTTTGAGTAAGGGAAAATAATGTTGAATTTAAAGGAAATGTAACCACATTTGCCTAGTACACCCGAATGAGATTTGAACACTTGGTGTCTTCATCTTTTGCACGCTTGTCTTTCGCGAGAAAACTGATTGGTCTTATTAACGCCTTTACAACCAGGGCTGTGTAGTCGATAAGCCAAGCTTTCGTTTCTGACTCCTCTATTTATCTATTATCCAATTCCAGCTTTGGCTCCTTCGTAAAGTTGGCTACTGTATATTCAACAAATTTACAACAGTAAACGGCTCAAATCCATATGACTTCATGATAAGCTTCTTTTACATTTTGAATTTATATTTAAAGAAATTGGTCAGTCAAAATTACAAATGTTGAACCTAAAAAAAAATGAATTAATTACCATAATATATTGTTATAATATTATAAGTTTTTATTTTGAGGCTGCCCAGAGTAGGTACACTTTTACCGACTCGGACTCCACCCACAATTGATTCCGATGCCACAGACAAATATATTATTGTTCCTATCAAACTGCCCTAGTTTTGATCCCCATTGTTAGCATAACTAAATATTGTTCTCAAGAAAAGAGTAGAAAACAACACTTTAAAAAGTGTTTGAATCATTTTACAAAGTAAACCCTCCTCATATTGAATAAATGTTAACATCGCCTCACATGTGTACATATCTTTTTACCCTACGCAGATAATGTAAGTAGGCTATTGTTGCTTACAGTGAATCAAGATGGTGGTGGATTCAACTCCTCGGCAGATGGTTCACAAAATGCAGCCGACAGGAATGACTCCCAAGGAGCTGTCAGAAAATGATGATATGGCAACATCCTTGGTTCTTGACCCTCACCTTGGCTTTATAACGCACAAAATGAATGTTAGGTGGGTTGAACAAACAAATTATACACCAATTAATCTTAGTTAAAAAAAATTTTATAACTTATTTTATTATGACAAGGAAATTTAATTGTACAAGCAAAGTATTGGCGTGTTTTTTATATATATATATAGTAAGTATAGCACACTATATTTGAAATTAATCCACCTTTTTAGTTTTCCTTTAATAGACCCTACCGTTGATCTCGGTAATATTAAGGTAAACTGCTTGCCACCTCGGGACACAATGCTTCCTCGCCAGGACGACAGATTTTTCTTGAGCGATAAAAATTCTTAGCACAACTTCCTTCGGAGGGGAAGTAAAGTCGTCGGTCCCTTGTCGATTGTGGTCATGTAAAATAACCCTGAGAGGTGTGTGAACATACTTTTCCCGGCAAAATTGAGGCTCTCTCGTGTTTTGCGCTCGCTCATAGAAATTCTTGTGTGCTGATATAATAATCGGTTCAGACAGTGCACATTAAATACCTCAAAAATTAAAAATAGACTCTACTTGATTTTTACCCCATATTTTCATTAGAGAATGAGAATGAGAAAAATAAAGGATGCCGAAGAAAAGGTTAGAAATGAAGTGTGTAGGAAAAAGACCGCAAGTGAGGCCAAGAAAGAGATGAAAGGAGTTGATAACAAAAAGTGTTTAAACGAGAGGAGAATAATGGAAGAAATTAAATGAGGAAGGGTGGTTGAAGAATGAAAAAGATGGAGGCACCTGACCCGGCCACCGGATGGAATCATGATGATGATTTTCATTCTAAGAAATATATTGGATCCATATTTTATTGAGTTCAAATAAACTTCTTTTATATATAAATTCTGAATTTTGGATCCCAATCTTAGAAAATAATAAATATAAGAGTTTAACTTCCTTAAAAATTAGTATGAATTTTTTTCTTGCATTTCTAATTATGAATTAGGTCTGAGGTTCGTTTGTAAAATTTGTCCTATAATGTTGCGCTAAGCCACTAGTAAGTAAGCATCATTTTAAAAACTAAATAAAGATTTGGCTTATATTTTTAAAATCTTGAATCTGTTGTGTTTTTTAAAAATCCTTGAATCTCAAATATCCTTAAAATATTAAAGGGATTTGAAGATTCAAAAGAGGTAATCTCTAGTTTGCATTTTCAACTAATGGTAGGGGGGTGGTCATATTCAAAGCATAGTTGAATAGAATAATATGAAATATTACTTAAGCCAAATCAAAGTTTTGACTATTTAAAAAATAGTGTATCTTGGGGAAGAGGTGGGGTTGAATTATGTTGCACCCAGCTATAACGTTAGGTATAAATACAATAAAAAAATGATGAATTGCAAACTTGATAACATATTTAATCCTAAACTGATAAGTTAAATTATCATCACAACATGTAGTCTAATTTATTATTTTGGATTTTAGTCATGTGGATATTAATTTGTAATGTATACTCCAATTATATTACAATTTTGTCAAATAAAAATATTTTATAGTTTTTTTTTTTTTCAAATTGATTTTTATATAGTTAATAATCTTTTTTCATCCCTATTTAAAAAATCTAATGTTCTATTACTAGGGACATGCAAAATTTGCATTTACGATAAAACAAATTTTTACGTGAATTTTACTATTTGTGGTCACACACATAACACGAATTTAAGCGTCTTTTTTTTTTCTAAATAAGCACAATATCTTTGTAATTTGACAAATACCACATCATGCATTATAATTTTCAACCGCTGGTAACACTATACCAGGGCTGCCGTTTATACTAATAGTATCCGTTTTTACTTATTCTATAGATATAAAATGGATCACAGGAAAAATGAATGTTTTTGGAATATTTAAGTTTTTATTTGAGATTAGCATTATAAATCACTATTTCTACTTTACACATTACAATACCTAAATTTTTATAGATCAATTCTTTGTTTACAGCCTTTAAAATATTTCATGCTATGTCAAAGCAAGGACATATATATATATATACACCTTGCTACAGGTGGTCATGTTTGGCAAAATCATATCTTATTAATTTTTATTCCTTCTCCTTAATAGTAGTTTAGTCTTATATGATGACATGTTTCGGTGTTATTATTATTTGGTCTTAATCTAAGTTGATAAACATTTATTTTGATATTGCTATTTGTAAGACTCGAAGGTAATGATATTGATAGATTGAGTTTGATATTACTAAGCCTGAAATGTTTTGTGCATATTTATATTTGATTTTTCTCCGAATATGTTAATAAATAGTTAAATACACAAAATGGAATGAAATATTTAGACACTTTCATCCTAGTTTTTTTTTAACGAATTCTAATTTGACTCATATTTACATAAATAATTACATTGCTTTCAGCTTATAATATCATCACTTTTTGAGAAAAATAACACCCTTTTCCCCTAAAAATAACCTCATCTTTGCATGTCTCTATCAATTACTTTTTCACCCTGCAATCAGTACTTGAATGTTTCAGCTAACATTTAAAACAATGCTTTGTTTAATTACAGGTTTAGGCCAATCAAAGCGAATAAAGATGAACTTAAATTAATAATTGAGGACTTTATTCTGAACCAAGACTATGTTAAGGCTTACAACAGACTGATGTCGGTGGAGTGGTGGCCCAGAACTCCTCACACCAAAACTAAACATCAACAACAACGTTTAGAGGAACATGTATGTATATATCTATTTGGACGAGTTTAAGTGCTCTAAGCATAACAAGGAGTATGTCCCTTTACTTAAGTGGTTTGAGAAGTAAATTACAGAATAGTATTACAGTTGAGTCTCAACTATCCGACCTAAACAAGACCAACAGAAAATTGAAATGTCTGATGTTACGAAAACATGGAGAGAGGCTCGAACCAAACAAATCAAAATTAAATGGAAGTGCAAAACAGATATGAAATAAGGATAGTAATTAATTCCTAATATAAATTATGCACTAAATTACAAAACTATTAATTTTATTCATTTAAACTGAACAAAGGATTTTAAACCAATTGAATTCAATTTTTATTAGATTCTGCAGTAAGTCCATGCAAAAAGTTTGTCTTTTCCCAGCTCTACTTAAGATTTGAACCTTTGCCTTCCAGTGCTCTACCAAATACAGGACAGGACGACACTTATCTGGACCAAAATGGAATGGTCAAATTATATTCATACTCTCAGCCCTAAGTTCACTGGTGTTAAGTCCTCTTGTTATTTCTTGTATTGCTGATATTTTTAATTATGTTACATTTTTGTAGATCTATGTTGATTGAAATATTATTTAAATAATGGTTTTTTAATTGCTTATCATTTCAGCTTTACAGGTATCTGCGTGTATTTGATCGAGAATCAGGATTTATTATTGAACCATGCTATCGTTATTCCCTTGAAGGCCAGAAAGGAGCAAAAATATCTGCTACAAAAAAATGGTAAGGCCTACTCAATCTAAAAGGCCATTATAACCTTTAAATCCATTTTAACATTGCCAATAAATTTAGTTTGCTATATCCAGGAAAAATGTTTAGATAGGAAACTGTAGGCCTCAAGGCTTACAATTAAAACAAAATAAAATACAAAATAAATTTTAACATTATTTCTTATAATCCATTCATTATAACATTCATACATTCACTTAAATGTTAAATAACTGATCTGGGGCCTAGATGTTAAGTATCCTTAAGCATTTGGGAATTCAAGGGCTCATTTCTACCTACTTTTGACATTAATGGAGATTTGTAAATATAAAATTGGTTGCATTGTACATTTGGTTTAGACTTAAGATATTATATGCAAAAAAAAACAAAAGCCTTTTTCAAACCCAATCCCTGGTGTGGCTGTTGAACGTCTTTGTTTGCCTGAACGTTCCCTGGTGAGGAAGCAGATAGACGTGTCATTGTAATGCCATCTCTCAATGACTTACTGTACTTTTAGCCAGTCTGAATACTTCATATAGATGGACCTACCAGCTCATTGCTATGCTATGACCATGAATAAACCAATAAATGAGTAGCAAAAATATGTCAGATAAGATATATCAAACAAATAATATGGTACTTTAATTGTAGGTATAAAAATGAGAAGATTTCCTGCTTGGTTGGCTGCATTGCTGAGCTCAGTGAGGAGGAAGAAACACTTTTGCTGCATCCAGGAAAGAACGACTTCTCTGTTATGTACAGTTGCCGCAAAAACTGTGCCCAGCTGTGGCTTGGACCAGCTGCTTTCATCAACCATGACTGCAGAGCAAATTGCAAGGTCAGGAACTTTAAAAAAAAATTAGAGCTATAATTTTTCAAGAAAGAACAAGGTGATCTTCTGTGATTTTTAAGACCAGATATACCATATTAACCAAATAACTCGCCCTCGAATATAGGTCACACCTTAAAAATGTGATTTCAACTAAAGAGGGGGGGGGGGGATCATGTCTGAAAATGAATCCATTTTGAAAATAACTAAATACATACACCCTATTTCCTTTAGATTTTCTAATGTTCATTGTATTTACATCTGCTATTACAAGATTTTAAATTTGTTGTTAATCCTTGACTTTGCTTTTTGAAACATTATCTGCAACCTGTAATATTCAAAATTTAGTAAATATATTATATTTGGAAGAAGGTACAGGAAAGGTGTATAGAAACATATAAACAGAACAAACACAGTATGGCTTTTACAATGAAAAGAACACGATCCCCACTTTACATTGTTGTCCCTGGACAAAATGAATGGTGGCTACAGACAGGAAAAGCAGGGACAAGTCGGGGAATTTTTGGAAAACAGGGAAATGTCAGGGAATTTAAATAAAAATAAGGAAAAGTCAGGGAATTAAAAAACTGTCTAAAATATCCCATTTCGCAACTAAACACTAAAACAAAAGTTAATAGTACCTAACTAAAATAACATTTTGATTTTTAAAATAACTGATAAAACCATTTATGTTTAGTAAATACAAACTTTTTTTTAATATATGATTAATAATATAAATAAACAAAAGTCATCATCCACCATTAAAACTGGAAAAAAGTAGTCGGGGAAAATTGAAAAATGTTGCCTGGAAAACCTGTAAAAGTCAGGGAATTGTGTAAAATATGTTTTGTAGCCACCCTGAAAAGGTAATGGCTGCTTGCTAAAGAAAATCGATCGTTACCTCCCAATCCCCTGATCTAGGAGTAATTATTTTGGAACTTATTCATATTATACCTTACCAAATAAAGCGAATGAGTTGGTGACACATTTTATATCAACACACTACATACAATCTAACTCATTTCAAAGACAATTAACATAGACTGCAAATTTACAAATGATAACTTTATAGCTCTGTCAGAATCAAATTCAATATCCTTGCTTCAATAAGGGAACAAAACACAAAATACGCAACTAATAGTTAGACTGAGATAAACTAAACAAAGGAATAATTGTTCAGAAATCAATTTGATAAATCAAAACTTGCTTACTTGAGTGGGTGCGTGAGATATTTCATGTTCAGCTATGAGATTGTTTCATTTAGCTTACATTTACAGATTTACATAAATTCACCGAAAACCAACTACACCAGTCGATAGTCAAGTTCACACTGAAGGAATATGCTTATTAAGCACCTGATAGTGTTACCACAATTTAGAAATACAAAATTGTGGTGCTTTATACCACACAGCTAATTTAAAGGTTAATAAGCCACCAAGCAAACAGTAATTTTTCTTATAAGGTGCACATAAATATTAGCTATTTTTTACTATGATAAGTATTTGGCATATTTTTGGGTTATACGCTTAAGTACTAACTACGCTAATGTGTTAGGAATGGGGAAGGTTGAATATTTAGGATGTGAATCCGTGTGTAGGGAGAGAGGAAAACTATTTAGGAAAAACCACCCTCAATTTCACCCAGGCAAGATTTGAACCTCGACCTCCCTCTCCTCGGCAGTCTAGCTCAACACAGATTTAATGTGTTAGCTAACTACACCACTGAGGCAGGTTGTTTATATTTATTGTACTACCCGTTCGGGTTATACGCACTTAACGCTAATGTGTAATGGTAGGATGTGAGATGAAATGGAGGACCTACAGTTTAACGTGGGATCCGAACTACGGTGGAGGCCTGGTATTCCACATATTCACAAGTTGTGGTTAATACACGTCTTGTCAGAGGTGAAGGAAGGGTTTGGCAATTAGATACATCTGGGCCGATATGTTTATAATTAATAATAGGGGTATGTGAGTAGTAATTTTTTCACTTAAAGTCGAGTTTGATTGACTAGTTTATTATTATTATTTTTTACTTTAAGAACTAATATAGAGACAAGCAATATGTGTAATAAAAATATTTCAATTTTAATTTTTGTAATAGATCAATGCACAATCCTACATATTTGAAGTGAATTTTTTTTTGCGGAAAAAAACAACCAAATTCGAGTTTTTAAATAAATTTAATAAAAGTGTACAATTTATTTATTTTAAAATTAATAAAAAGGAACTATTTAGGGACTCTATTTTATATGAAATAATATTTTAAAATCAAATCAAATTAACTAAACTTATAATTTTTTTAGGAAAAAATTGAGAATTCTGAGTACATGGATGGATGTATGTTTCAAGTTACAGTGAAAATATTCCAATCGAGTTTGCGCAGCTACTGAGACTTAAACTTGAACTCGAGTTTTTGAGTACTTGCACACCCGTACTGATTTCTAACAGATATTAGAGCATTTGTTTTAACAGTTTGTCTGATTGTGTTACAGTTTGTAGCCACAGGACGTGACACTGCATGTGTAAAGGTACTTCGTGATATTGCAGTTGGTGAAGAAATCACTTGCTTTTACGGGGAAGACTTCTTTGGAGATGGGAATGGTTATTGTGAATGTGAAACGTGTGAAAGGTAAAGAAATCCAATGTTTGTAATGAAGCAATATTTTATTTATTTTGGTCAAAAAAACTGCAAAAACATTCACTTTTTCTTGCACCCCTTCCATCCCACCTTAATGTTAAGACTTTGTATAAGCCCAACTCTTACCCAGAATGCCAGATGCATCAAAGGAGTTTTTTTCATCCCTAGACAAGTGTGTTTTTCTTGAAACCGTTACCCCTTTCTTCTTAGGCTTCATCAAAGGAGCTTCATTTTCACCAAAAAAATATTCTGTTACTACTTTTATTTTTTACTATTCTGCTATATTTCTACTACCTTTTATGTTCATCGTTGTTAAAAATATTCTCATTTGAATTTAAGATCTTTGGTACAGTTAAGATTCAAATTCGAGATCCAGATTGATTCAACTCAACTTTTAATTAATCCTTTTTGTTTTCTTTTTAATGCCTTTTAAGTTTAAACTAAGAGCCATCACAATAATTCCAAACTATTATGTATAGTCAATTTACCTTATTTTATTATAAATAACATACCTTGTCACTCACTATGAGTCTAAGAAAGTAAGATAAATATTGATTTGAATTTTATATTAATTGATTCAATAACTCAACTCAAACCAAACTAGAAAAAAAAGTCAATAAGTTTTTAGTTCATTGCAAATCCCACAATTGGCCTAAAATATGTTAGTATTATTTTTAATAACAATTAACCGTCACCAAATTCACCGGAAAATAAGCTACTCTTCCCCCCCCCCCCCCTCCCCCTAAACAGCCTCTATAAAACTAATGTATAGCCTTTAACTGTTCCTTTGGTTAATATGCAACAAATGTGTTAAATTTGAGGAGCTTACATTGGTGGTCTTGTGATAAAGTGCTCGTCTTAAGACCCGATGCTCATGGGTTCAAACCAGGATAAAGTCATCATCCACCATTAAACTGCAAAAAAAAATAGTCAGGGAAATTGAAAAATGTTGCCTGGAAAACCTGGAAAAGGGAATTTTGTAAAATATGTTTTGTAGCCACCCTGATAAATTTGAAGTAAAAAAAAAACTGCTTCACAGATGCCTACATGTGATTATTTGAAATGGCACGTTAATATATTATATGTATAGCTAAAAATATTTTTTGCTTCTAAAGTTAAAATTTTTAAATGATTATACTAATTTTTTTTTTAATCTTTTAGGCGAGGAACTGGTGCATTTGCCAAGGCAAAATCCAAGATGGAGGACCTGAGCTCTGGATACAAGCTTAGAGAAACCGACAATCGACTGAACCGAACAAAACATCGTCAACCTACCAATCAGAAACCAGAATTTATCGATAAAAAACCTCTTTCAGAAAACACTATAAGTAGTCGATCATCTTCTACAGGAAGCGACACTAAAACAAAAACTGTTGCGCCTCTTAGTGTGAAAGATCTGCGACAGAAAGGTCTTACCAAGTATGACGCTGAACTCATAATAGCTCAAGGTTGTAAATTTTCAGATATCGATAACCACACTAATGGAATAACCCACGGACTCGTAGAAGTACCTCAGAGAAAATGAGTTCTGCAAATAGTGTCCGAGAAGTTCGAGTTAGACCACATTGTGAGAGATCTGTGAGAGATCGCATCACTCGCAACAGGCGGAGTGTAGTTCGAAGAATGAGTGATTTGGATAGTTGTGTTAAGACCAGGCGTGGGGGAACGACAACAAAATCGAATCGTCTCCTTCGAAGGACAAACGGAAGATACGGCAAGTCTGAAAACAGTTCCTTTTGCTCTACCATTGAGGATGATGATGACAATATCTCACTGTCCACATTGGCCAATCGTAGCACAGGAACTTTAATTGACGATATGCAAAGCAATGCGAGTAATAATTCCAGTGGAAGTGATAGTGGTTCAACAGGCAATTCTGCCAGTCAGAAAGATAATTTGGGAATATATGTAATGGGAAAGGTCATAGTATAACACTGGCCTCCAAACAGGGTATAACTTTAAGAAATCATAAGCGTCTCCATGAACCTGTAGAAACGCTGAAAGAAAAAAATAGCACTGGCGGTCGACCAGGAAATCATACAATTGATCGTATGCCTAGTGGTTGCCTTAATAATGGGCAGTTGTTAGAGTTAAAAGATGACGAAATATCTCGAAGGTCACAGGAAAAAGTTCATGACACAGTGGTTTCATCAAAAGAAAATGAAAACAATTCCACTGTTTTTGACTTGAGAGATGAGTCTCGCAACTGCCACAAGAATTTAAATACACAACTTGAAATGCTCTCTTTAAAACATGAACAAAGGATGGGGGATTGGAAACCAAATGGGCAGTTTGTTCATAAAATAACTGTTGATCACAATCAGGATAAGTGTTGGGGCAGTCATTTGCAGAGAATAACATCACCGATATGTAATTTTCGTGTGAGTGGGAGTTTCCTAATGGGTACTCATTTGTCAAAAACTGGTGTGAGCAGTAATGGGTGTCAAGAGCTTCAGGATAGACTATCTGCCCCATTGAACAGTAAAGATTATGATAAAAATAAAAAAAATCTTTTAGCGGAAAAATTTGAGGATTCTGACAAACCTGTAGATTTAACTTTGGTTGTGAAAAGTGAAAATAACTTTATTTCTTTACCTGCTAGGCCTATTTTAGAGAGTGAATCTGATAAAATAATTAGTGCTAAAAAATCTCAAAGGTACTCTGGAGAGATTGGTATGACTGCATCTTCAAGTTCTGATAGGGAGTTAAACTCAAATAGTACAACTACATTAGGAATTGTTAGAAAATCCCCAGAAGTCGCTTTTCCCGCACCTTTAAAGACTCATGACTATATAGGCACTGTACCTGTGACTTCGAAAAACAAATATGAAGAGGGTTGCAGAATTATATCAGCAACTTCAGCAAAGGAATGTGGAGTTGTGGCAAATATCCCACAGAGTTCAAGAAGCTATGATGAGACTTTCAAAACTGCACCCGGAACAAAACTTCAAGATTCTCCAAGAACCGTGATTATGACCCCAGGAAAAGAATGCCTGCCAAAAGGGGAAAGTTTTTATGTACCGCCCAAAATAGAAAGCGAGAAAACACTATTAAAACCATCTGCTGCTTTGTTATCAAACTGTAAGGAAACTCGTAAATCAGTTTCTTCCTTGTTAATTAAGGAATGTGATTTGATTAACAAACCTGTGTCCATTACTGAAGAAAATAGTTATCATAGAAAGATATTCTCAAAGTTTGAAGGTGAGCAGTCGAGAGAAACGTCTGAAAATACAGTTTCAGAATTTAATATAACCCATATTTTATCGTCAAAATTAGACTGTGAAGCGAATGATGTAGCTGTGATCCCCAGTAATAGAACAGAATCACAAACATGGAAAATAACTATAAGTTAAACAACGTATCTTCTGTAATTGTTGGCAGGGAAAATGATGTAAAAAACGGAATTGTGACTTCAATTTTAAATGAGTTAGGTGGAGGGACCCAAGACACTGAATCATCTTTTGCCGTGGAGTGTGAAAAGATCGAAGAAACTACCACTTTACGTGGAATTATTGACGTTAACTCTCCAACTGTACCTGCTGCTGTTATGACTATTGATCAAGTTCATGAAAGGACTAAAGATATTTATGAATTTGACGACAAAGAAGACGGGGGTGGGATGAACCGTTATTACTTCGCCGCTCAAGAATAGCAGCAGGACTTGTGCCAATAGCAAAAACTGCACCTGTCGCTACTTGGAAACACTCTGAAGACATTTATGAAAGCAAATCGCCAGAGCTACCAAAAAGGCATGAACACCATAGCTTTAACCGCACAGACCACAATCATTATTCGTCCAGCAGCGACTCTAGCCCGATGAAACCGGAAGGGGGAAGACTGAAACTAACTTTGCGCATGAAACGTAGTCCTGTCCTTGATGAGGTTATTGAGTCGGGCAATAGTTTGAGCGAAGATAGCTATGAGCCAGAATATGAAGTACTGAGAGTTGAGGGTGTTGGTGACGAGAATGACTTAACAGACTACCACAGGACTAGTTCCCATCGTAAGAAAAGGCACAAGACGAAAGATAGAGAAAGAAGACGTAGGAAGTTTAGGGACATGTTGGAGGAAAGAGACTATGGTGAAGGTTGTGACAAAAAAATGTACATAAAAGAAGGGTCTGATCGAAGCTCCCGAGAACCCATTACTCATCCTCCGATGAAACGCTTAAGACTGATACTTGGAAATGAGTCTCGTACAATTGACTTTCCTGTTACTTCTAGTACTGTTCCAGGTACCAAGTTTATTTGAAAAAATCTTAAAAGTCAAGGTTGGCAACTAAGGTGTTAAATCTGTAAGATTTCAGTTAAGTACAATATCCATCAGTATATTTCTCTCTTTGAAAAGTTTTCAAACTATTAACTTTTTTGATAAATTAAGTGATTTACCTTTTCAATTCTTAATCAAATGAAAATGCCCTCATAACTTTGACGAGTTGCAACATTTTCTTATTGATATTTTTTTCTTTGTAAATATCTTTTTTGTTAAAACATTTATAGGATTATTTTTATACTATTTATTATTACAATTATTATTTTTACATGCAATTTTCTTTTATAACTATATTCAATTAATATTTTTTATTGATTTGTATGGTTCATTATCAAACACTACAGTATGATAGAGTTTTACATAGAAGACAAATAAAATGTCTACATCAATTTTTTTCAATTTTAATTACATTCAAAACAAGAATACAAACATGAAATAAGCAATATTGCATCTACACATTTTCACACTCCAAGTCGACTCATTTATTTAATCTAATTTTGTACCACAAGGGGGAAAAATAAGACAATGTTCTTGGTTTAAGGTTTCTCTTTTGCTCATAGCAAAATAAAAATTTAAAATACTTCAATTTCATAAAATTAACATATAAATCACTAAAAAGTAGGCTTCCAAATATGTATGTTGGTCTTAGTAAATATTGTTACATTGAATTATAAGGCTATTTTAATTACCTTTGCTAAGATGGCAGAGACGAAGCCAATAGCTGCCTGAGGCATGTTGATGTCTCCTATGTAATGCATAAAACACCTCCCTCCCCCATCTACATTTTGATTTCCAATTCCTGTACATGTTTGTATTTAAAAAGGGTTGATGGTGGCGTTCTTTAATATTGATACTAACATTTGCTGTCTTTCATTATGTTACCTACACTATACATTAAAAATGTTGTTCTCATTTATTTAAAAACGATTTGTTAATAGGGGAAAAGTAGGTCTTTTTTTGGAAATAGTACAAATAAGTCAAAAATTGATTTTAAAATACAATTCAAATCTTTGAAATCATATATTTTTTTAAACAAAGCACTGAACTATAATAGAAGGGATAGCTAGCACACTTAATTGGTCAATTTTTGGATAGGAACTGTGACTGACAAAAAACACATACAAACACATTTAAACACTAATTCCACAACAACAACAAAACAAGTGGCTTCCTTGAGAGTTTTCAACTCTTTGCGCACAGGCTGAGTATTACATTATTAATGGTTGAATGTTGATCAAATTTGGGAAAGTTTAAGTTTTTACTCTGAAAATGAAATATATAAGCCTATATTTTTGTACAGTAGAAGTCAGGGCAATTTTTCTTAGTAAACGTGGACCCTTCCAAGACTTGGGGCGTGGCTCAAGAAGTCACTCAGGATGTTGTTACACAAGTCTTTATTCAGGACTCTAATTCTACCCCTTGGTTGATTCGGTTACACAACTGTACGTAAAAAAAACCTCATCTTCGTTCCCGCGCGTGATAACATTGCAATGACCCCGACTTGCTCTCACCAAGCCCCGAACCGAGAGCCAGCTGCTCGGGAACGGCCGACGCGCATGGACGTGATTCCGAAACTCCAAAAATATATTTCTAACTTTAATTGAAAAGAAAGGTCAATATAATTACTAATTTCACTATCTTCATATGTTCAATCCAATGACTAGAATTATAAATTAAAAACTTCAATTTTTCATTTGTCTATGAATGTGAATTTTGAGAATACCATCTCACTATCATGGTCAAGATATTTGTATTATTTGTCGAAAATGCTGTGACCCAGACCGTTTCTTTTTTAAATAAAAAAAAGACTGCCGAGCAAAATGTAGACCGTTGGTTTTCAACTTGGAGGTTGCAACATGTTTTGAATGGGGTCGCAATGCATTTTGGGGTTATTGTTTTATATATACATTTTAAAGTGACAATAGAGATTATGGGAGGTGAAAAATTCTAATAAATATCCAAGCAGTTAGTTGATTTAAAAAGCTATCAGGGTGACCTAGTGGTCTAGGGGTAAGGTGTCAGACTTCTGTGCTGGTGGCCGGGGTTCAATCCTCGGTCCCGGCACAGATTTATCTGATTACCAAACACCTCCTTCACCTCTGACAAGACATCTTGTGATTGTGGGGAATGCCAGGCCTCCACCGTGGTTCGGATTCCACGTTAAACTGTAGGCCCTCCATTTCATCTCACAATCACCCTACCATTACACATTAGCGTAAGTGCGTATAACCCAAACGGGTAGTAAGACGCGGTGCTAATAATAATAACAATAAAAAGATATTGAGTTATTGCTTATGTTACTCAACTGACAATATGCTTGCGGATTCAGTTCACTGTAGCAGCCTCGTGAGTGGCGCTGCTAGCCTAACTTCCAAAATACCTTCTGGGGTCGTTGATTTTCTTTTGTGACAAGCATCTGTATAATAATTAAATAAGAAATTCATAGTAAATAAATCAAACACAAGTCATGTTTGGTTTTCAATGATGAGGTTGAGGTTCAAATTCCAGCTGGGTACACCGGGGGGTGACTTTTTCCAATTGGTTTGCCTTTCCTCCTTCCACAAAACTAAAGGTACATTTTCTCTAAATTTAATCTACCTCACAATTGTAATTAAATGTGGATAGACAGTAAGGGTAGTAAGATTCGGTGAAAATAATAATCATAATTTAAAAACTAGAATATTAAAGTTTCTTAGGTTATCAAGGGGGCATGATAGTCTCAAAGACAAAAATTGTAGTCAAACCTTGCAGATGGTTGGAAACTACTGGCTTAGACAAAACCATTCTTAGCCATTTACGAGTGTGTATAAGTGCAGCTCAGACAGATAACTATGAAAAATATATCCGCCCGGATATGGCTACAGTGCACTGTTCAATGTGTTAAAAAGATGGTTCTAGAGTCGATTGGTGTTAGTGGCTCAAACTAGTTAGCACTCAAATTTTGAGCCAATCTTTAAATAGATATTCAGGCTTAAGCTTGGCCTATTTATAGGCTTGCAATTTTTGAGATTACTGTATTTCAAAAGACTATTTATTGTCTGGTGATGCTTGACTCATTGTATGCTCTTATCTCTACTTGTTTGGATGTGATTTATGAAATGTGCAATTTGGAAGGGGATAGAAGTTAGCAAGAACCCAACAAAGAGGGTACTGTTTTGATGACTACTGGAATGTCAAGATCATCACCTAAGTAAACTGGTTGTTGAAGAGGTGGCACAAGAGCAAGGGCATATATAAAGCAGGTTCAGGGAAATTTTCTAGGCTCCCCCTCGCCACCGTTTAGAAATATAGTATTTTTACAACCTCAAGCATGAGGCATAGATAATGAAGGTATAGAAAGGAATCTCTCAAACAATTTCATTTGGGAATTGATGAGGTTTTTTTTAAATTGTTAAATATGTGGGCTTTTATTTAATGCACCTAATAAGTATTTAATTGACTCATAATTGTTTGGCTATTTTAATCTCAAAGTTGTATTTAAAAATTAATTCTATAATTATGACTTCTGTTTTTATAATTGAAAGATTTATAATTATACTACCTACCTTGGTGTGCTGGCTGACCTTCATTATTTGAATTATAATATATAATCTTAAAACATTTAAGGGCTTTGAAGATACTTTTTAACATAAAAGTCTAATCTTGTATGGTTTTAAAAACTATTATTATTAATAGTGTATATTCTTTTTGCTCTCAAAGGAAGTACTTTCCAATAATTATAATATTGAAATATATGAATTGAAAAATGACATCTAAACACAGGAACCAAAACCGGACCTTTGGTATAATACACCAAAGCTCTAACCACAAAGCTATCTAGTGATTAGAGCATTGGTCTACTATTTCAAACGTTCCGGGTTCGATTACCTTGTCCAGGTGTCATTTTTCAATTTAAGGAATCTGATATTTAGGTATGATTATAACCATAACTAACAAATATAATAGTTTTGCTATATCTTATAAGTTGCACCATAGTGTAACTCATCAAGGTAAGCTTCCCACCTCTCATGGCTAACAAAGTGTACATAAGGATTACAAGAGTAATAAAAGAACAAATAAATAATAATACTTGCTAAAAGGATTATATACTTTAGCAAAAATGTGTTCTTGACCTTGATTTAGATTATTTCTACACTTAATTATTGTGATACAAGAAAACACCATGTTTAATCTGAAAATATCAAACTATCTATATATAAGATGATCAGTGAATCCAAGCAATAAAATATTATTTATTTTCAAAGTATAAAATTTAATATTTAGTTCAGTGCTGAATTGTTAAGACTAAATTCACCTTTTTGACAATTGAGAATATTTTTTTCCCCCCAACATTTTTCAGAGCCTACTTGTCCCTATATTATTTTAGGATATTTAATAATGTGCACATTTTGTTTGAACCGTCTGATTATATCAGCACACAACTTACAAACTAATCTAATTCTATAAGAGACATAACACTGTGGCCTAGCTATCATCACTAAAAGAGAGAGCCCCAATATATATATTTTTTTGGTGATGGCTGTAATTGAACTCATGACCCCTAGTTCATTGGGCAGACTTAATCTTGGCTAAGGTTTTGGATTTGTCTTTACTACTAATACTTGTTAAATCATTATGAATGATTATATTTAAAACAACCTAATCTCTAACTTGATTATTTTACCTAATGTTGGATTCACATTCATGCAATTTGCAAAAGTATTCACAATATTCTTGAGAGATAAAGGATACAATTTTGTGTTCATAATACATTTTCTCTCAAAACTATATGCTTTAAGACAACTTATTAAAGATCACATTTATTCTTGGATAGGTTTTTTCATTCAAATTTCTAGTGACAATCTACCAATTGAGATAAATTGAATACACGTTTATTATTATTTTTCCTATCTGATATATATTTATGTACAGTCAAGTCTCGATTCTACGACCTTTCACGGTTCTCTGGAAAAGGGTCGTTATTGGAATTTTAACAGATTTTGTTCCACCCCTGACCTTCATACGAAATAATTGCATTTTTTAGACAAATAGCGTGGGTCATCAAAAATCGTTCAGAAAATCCAACCAAAATAGTAACCAAATCGAGAATCGAAATAACCATGGCCAAAGCAAGCCTGGCGCGTGATGTAGCGGCAGTCGCGCGCGGGGAAACATTGTCTTGCTTGTGGGAAGGGGTGGACAGAGTCAAGTGCTATTGGCTGGCATTGATGAGGTGGTGTCTATTTTTTATACCTGACCCACCCCATTTACTAGTAATACAGCGCTCACAAAGATAATTGCAACGCACTGACCTAAATAAATGCAACAAACACATTTTACAGCCGATTTCCTTAAACTTTTCAACCTTTTTTTCCCACATTTTTCGCGGTTCCCCCCCAAAAAAGGGTCGTTACTTCGAGAGGGACACTATTCCCAGGGTCGTAGAATCGAGAGTTGACTCTATGTGTGTATACTCCGTTTACCCTGAAAGTTAGAAGTCTTACTTTGACAGACTACACTATGCCCCTCTTTTAAAGCTCGAGCTTACTATCTTTCAGGGTAAAGGAAGAGTACATTCTCAAAACCAAATATTTTCTTATCATTTTGTAAAAATACCCTTTTGAACATTCCTTTTTTTTAAATTCTGCTCTAGTACTCTGAAAAATTCACTGATATTAAAAAAAAACATGACCAGTACATATGCAAATAGCATTGATGTGAATTTATCATTTTTCTGTTTTTTTTAGGCTTTGACTTCGTCTTTGCTCACTTCATTCCTAATTCGTTGAATATTTCCTTTTGACAAAGTTTTGCAAAAGAAAGAATATATAGGAAAATAAACAACCAAAGCTTTACACACAATTTGTAATTCAAATGGTCTATTTCTTATTATTGGTCTTTGTAGCTTCCTAAGTAAGCAAAATACATATTTTCTAAACCTAGGCATGAGGAGAACTTTGTGAAGTGAGATACATTTTGTGTTTATTAACTTGCACAAAAGTTGAGACATTTTAAAATGTTCTCCATTAAAAAGTAATATACGTTTTAGAATTTATTTGATAATCAAACACTATACGGATATATTTGTTTATTCAATTAGTAAATTATTTTAAATATAATTTCAATATCAAATTAGATATGTTTAAAGTAAATTACAGTTATTATATTTTTATTTGTTCACTTTTTAATAAACCGGTGTTCAAAAAAGTACTTTAATCCTAATAGTGTGAATGTTGAAGTGTTTTGTATGTTAAAAATCGAAGTTGTTATTTTTCCTGTTTATATTTTTTATTGACTGAATATTTGGTATGTAAATAACCTTTTTGTAGCATTCTATAAGTTATATAAACTGTAATATATATTTACAAAACCCGTGATTTTTTGTAAGGATTAACTACTGTAGTAAAACTTTGTAAGTTAATGTGATGGTTAATTAATTATCTGTCAGTTTGATGATATCCATAAGTAAACAGTCCAGGGCTCAATACATGGTAAGATAATGAATAACCTTTGTGCTTTTCCATTTAAGAGTATTATTATTGCCTTCAGAGAGAATGTGTGTTTGTATATATGGCTAATATAAAGAGTTTAAATACTCTTTTAATCTAAAGTGTTTTAACATTGGCTAATAACGTGAATGCCTTTATAAACAAGCGACGACGATTCCACTCCAGTCAGATTGGGACTCTTTAAATATCAGTTCCTATAAATTTTGAGTATTCTTTCATTATTTTTTTTTTGTTAGTTTCATAATATTTCATTTTTATATAAATATGTAAAAATATGTGTTTGCCTCTTTAGCTGCTTACATAGTATTCTCATTTAATATGGGTAATTTTTTTTCCTTTATCTATTAAAACATCATGTTGGCTAAACATCTTTTTTCTTTGTGTAGTGTCGTGTTAAGAAAGAGGTCAACATTTAAAAAATGTAATTATAGTATAAACTAGTTATCTACGTATTGTATTGAAATTATTATTTGATTCTAAGTAATGTACCACACACATACATAATTCAAATAATATAAAATGTTAAATATGTTCAAACAAATGCCTCGGTTTAGGTTTCCGTGTCATGGGTGTCATTTATTAGCACTTATTTGAATTAAATTGCCTGTTTATAATGTCGTGTGGATTTAATACCTCCTCCTAAAAGTCAACCATTTCAATTACACACGATTAAAATGTGCATCAACGCTGACAAAATCAACTGGCAGATAATATGCTACTGGTTTTTCTTTTTGTGCATTCCTACATTATTTGCTGCTACTTTAGTTAACAAGCAATCTATACACTGCCACTTTATTATTTAATGTATGATTGTGGGGGGAAAAAAATCCCTGTAAATAAAATGTTGATAATTTAATTTTACTACTGATAAAATGTTTTACATTTTTAAATGAGTAATTGATTTCCTGACATTTTAAAAAAGTATCTTAGGATATTAGCTGAATTATATTTGTCTTATAGACTGGCCGATTTCTGTTATTTTTAAATGTACTAAATTTATGTTTTTATGAATAAACAAAAAGTTAAAAGAAAGTTGAAAAGCAGAACATTACTAAATTTGCTAGCAAGAATTCTAGTTTATGCAGACATCCCAAAAATTAGTAGTAATAAGCAGAGCATTAATAAAATTGGTTTCTGTGATCTCTTTTATTTAAATTTAGCTAAATATAACTATCTTCTTTATATTACACATATGCACTAATAATTATGTTTGAATTTTTAAGAATGAAGCAGTAAAACTTATCTCTATTATTATGTTAATATTTTCGACTCAACTTGCCATGTTTGTTTTGCTTTAACCTAATTTTATGTTAATGTAAATAATTTACTTCTGTAATTTTGTTTGTAGGATAATTTGTTTTGTTTTAAAACTCCTTTTAAGGTAAAGCATTTTGTATGCATGCTTAAAGTGTCCTTTAATGTTGGAAAGTATATTATTCCATCCATTTTTGGTGTGGAGTTTAATTTATAAACATGCAGTTTGTATCTTGTGATCAATTTCTAGTGTTATTTATTTTAATATCAATATTATATTTTAATATTTACATGAGTTCTTAAGTTTTCTAGAGAACTGCTGTAATTTCCTTATAAATATTTACATGTTTTTTTTAATCAAGTATATAATTATTCACTTTTGCAGATTTTATTTTCTACTAGGGGTGTGCGAAGGCCATTTTTTTAATCTGAAGGGAATATATGAAATATTCTTGAAGCCAGATTGAAGTTTGAATAATTCTTGCTAATTGCTTTATGCTTTAAAAAAAATCATATATTGTTATTATTTATATATCGTTATGCCCTAAAACTATTGAAATTTTTTTTTTATTGCAAACATTTTTGTAATATTTTTTTCTATTTTGATAAATCCAGTTATTTTCGCAACTTAGAATTCATTTCAGTTTTTCCCTTTTTAATATTATTTTTAACAACTCAAAATGGCAATAATTGACCATAAAATAAGTAATTTAGTTGACAATGTCATTATTGGCAATGCTTCATAATCGTATAAGCCGGAATGTTTTTTCAAAGCGAAATCGAAGCTAATGTTGGTTTTGAAACAAAGTTGAAGTTTTGAAGCTTCGCACACCCCTATTTTATTGTTTACCTAATTTGTCTCCAACATTTCTCTGACATTCACAATTTTGGTGTTGAAAATATATTATACTGTATAGAGTTGTAATATCGGGGGTTGTTTATAAAATATACAATTTAATTTTATTTCAATTACTCTGTGAGTAAAATGTGGTCCATGAGCATTATAAAACAGTGACTCAGTCTTATGATTGCTCGCTATACTTTCCATCAATTTTTTAAAAGTTTTTATCTATTTGAGGCTTTTGAAATTTAATCATTGTTTTGCTTTATCCATCAAGTTTGAATAATTAATTCATCGATATTAACAAATAAATTTTAACTTTGACTTACAAAAATTAAAAGATTAGTCAAGTATACTATGGATTGTAATAATAAAACGTCTTTGTATTAAAAATTTCATTAATTTATACAAATTTTATACTGCTTACAGATGTTTTAAAGATATACACATACACTAAAATCTGGGACTTTTGGATTGGTGTGCTAATTCCTTACCTTTGAGATATACGAGCTTGTCTTTTGTATAGGATTATACATTAGCTGTTATTTTAAATTAAGAGTTTATATAATAGAACTGTGAGAGTGTTGTCTTCACACCTTTTTACAAAATGGCCACAGTAATTTGTTGTGAGTTCTTTCAGGGTGTCTCTTTGCCAGGAAAGCCTTGAATTGTAAAGGAATTTCTCTTTGTATGGGAAATCGAGGAATTTTGGGGGTTATTCAGGAAATGTTAAGGCTACTCACAAAATTTTTCGAATTTCCAACATTAAAAAGAATTTAGCTAATGAAAAGTCCACATACTTTTTAATAATAAAAGTATAAAATTATAAGAGTTTAGAATATGAAAAAATCTAAAAATCACTTGTAAAAAACTGGAATTGCCAGGGAATTTTGTTCCTAAGATTGAGTAGACACATAATACGACACACAGCCAGCCACAAGTAAATGTAACTATCTTTCTGTTGTGAATCAGGCGACACAATCACATGTTCATAATAGATTGTTTTTAAAATGGGTGCCGCATGATCTTTGACTAAAGACAAATCTGAATAGTTCAATATTAAAGAGTCGACACTAATACAAAGGTCCTTAGTTCAATTTGTTCTTTCTGGGTGTAATTTTTTTTAACATAAATTAAGTTGCAATAATTCTGTTATAATAATGGCTTTTCCCCCCCTTGACTGGAATGCTCTACTTACATTTGATAAAGGTCTTTTACTCCAGTCAGTTAAAATTGAATCAAATACATATGTGAAGAAGTTAAAAGGTTTTATCAAACAAAAGAAACAAACTAAATGGGATATAAGTTGTAAACACATAGCTTGCATAGTTCTACATAAAAGAAAATGATTTTTCTATAACCACCTACATTAAATTTTGACCCTTGTCTAAGCAACAATAAACAATACTTTACTAGTTTTTTTTCTCCATATTATGTATATAAAAACAAGTTAACATTTCTTTTTATGAAGAATTTGTTATATTTTCATTTCAAAGTGCATAATTCAAAGCCATTTTTGTATGAAGATATTAGTGGTGTGCAAACTTTTTATTTATCAGAATTTAATCTGCCAAAATTGGCTGAAACGTACTGTAGCTTTTACTTAATGTATTTTACCCTAATTTTGTAGTTTATCTCATTGTATGTATGCATGTATACTGTGATGTTAAGACTACTGTATACTAGAGTGTGTGTGATCTCAAATTGTTAATTGCTACTGCACTTTGTTAATTGTGACTAGAATAAATGAATGAATGCAAAAATGTACATTTATTCTGTGTTAAGTTATTTATTTTGTTAAATTAATTTGAATTAAGTTGTTGCTAATTCCGCTGTTTAATCTTTTTTTTATGCATTCCCAAGTTTTATATGGTAAAGACTTTTTTTTAACGTCACACACAATACCTTATATTACAAGAATGTTAGATATGGCATTCTTTGATTACTCTCAACATTTTAATTAAAATAATAATCATCTACATCTATTTCCTTACTGTTGCTGGGTCAGTTTAGTAAAATGTCTCAATCTTCCTCTCACTTGCACACTTTCTGTTATTGGCTCCTTCCATCTCTTTCTTGGTCTGGGGGTATTTTCCCACTTCATTTCCATCCTCTTCTCCATCCTCATTACATGTCCATACCATCTCAAGCACTCTCTGTACCACAACTCTTCCCCGGCTAACTTCATTCCTAATCTGGTTTCTCCTCGTGGCAGCTAACATACTCTGCACAAGCTTCATTCCCATGGTCCCCACTTTCCTAGTCACTATTACATTCAAGGTCCATGTTTCTGGGTACAAAGTATGTCCTGTACAACACTTCCTTACACTTTAAGGAGACCTCTCTTCATAGCAGGTCTCTTACACACTTGTAGAATAACTCCACCTGCTGTACTCTTCTCATTAGATCCTCTCTACTTCCAACTTTTGCCTCAATCATGCCTCCAGTATATTTTATGTTCTTTACTTTTCTTAGCTTTCTCCATCCAACTTATAGCTTTACTAGGCCTTATCCTCTTCCTTATCATTACCATCACTTTACACACGCTTTCACTTATTGAATGAGGAAATATTTGAACAATGATCTGGAATAATCCCTTAGACAATTCCATGAATTAAATTACAGATAGTCACACACTCAAAGGTGCCAATCTTACAAGAACATTTCCATTGATCCCCAGGGTGTTCGAATCTTGTCCAGGTTCACTGGGGGTGTTATTCGTGTGTGTGTGTGTGTGTGTGTGTGTGTGTGTGTGTGTGTGTGTGTGTGTGTGTGTCCCCATCACTCTTCATTTAATATATATTTCCTTCCCAATTCTTATCACTTAGATAAAGTTGTTAATGACCTTAGTATTAAACTTAATAATGAAAAGGAGGTAATTAACAAATGTGTATTATTCAGGGTTCATATGCAACTCGACATCTAGTTGAAATAAAAAAAAATCTTTGGTAATTTCTTTTAGATGTTTTTACACTATATTTGAAAGAAGATACAGAAAAGGTGGTTAGAAAAACAAACGAAACGAACAAATAATGGCTTTTACAACACAGTTTACACTTTACATTGCTGCCATTGAGCAAAAAGGTAATGTCTGCCTCTTGAATAAAATCTGTTGTTAATGCCCACCTAGGTTTCATTTTATCGGAACTCAAGAGGAAGTGTTAAATGCAACTTCGTAAAGGAGGAAACAAAAAAAGGGGGGGATAGTAAAAATTGTATAGAATGATGGCACTCTGATAGAAAAGTGAATTTCAGTTTGTTACATTTAGGGGGTATGTTAGTTTACATTTGAAAGAAGAAAATGGCGGTGAGTTGCCTTCAGCATCCACACACTCCTGTAGTCTGGAAGTCACTCTACTACACATTTATATGCATCAATTTCTTGGTATGCTTCTCTAATGAATTCACACATTCCAGCAACTAAAATGACTATGGTCTTTTTGCAAATACCTTATCTTTAATAACGCCCCTAAAAAAGAAATCCAAAGGGGTTGGGTCAGATCTTGACAGCCATTCATTTGACCCTCGTCCTATCCATATCTATTGGGAAATTCTTTGTCAAGTAAGGTACACATAGTGGGCAGGCTCAAATCGGTACTCCACATTACCTTGTAACTGTGGGATAACAGATTCCCCATCATGTTATGATACATGTGTTTGTCTTTGTCTACAGAAGTACAGTTGTATGAAAGGCCTACAACTAAGAAACAAGACTCTCAACCTTACAGGGGTTTTGATGCGCTCCTTTTGCCAGCTTGACTCCAACTAGCGATAGGCAGGATCGGATGAGTAGAATCGATTCATTCGAATGAAAACGGTAGCTCACTTGACGCGAGTTGGGTAATTCATTCCCTTGCCAGAAGTTCTGAGGAAAATCAACCTTATGATTATTGTTTCCAGGTTATCTCTATACAGGTCTTCATTTTCAATAAATAGTCCCCATTGCTACACAATAATCGACCTTGCTTACGAATGATTCTAAACTAATTTATTACATAGAGTAAGTGGTTGTACAGTTTTCAATCAAATATCAGCCAAAAATAATTTGAATGAAAATTACAAAATAATTGGATTATTTTGCTACATTATAATTTATGCTACGCAGATTGTTCTTTTTCATTTCCTTTAAATTTTACCTTCCTAATTAATTAACGCAAATAGCCCGAACAGGTTAAGAGATTTCTTTTTTATCGTCGACTTAAATATTTTATTAAAGAGATAGGTTTTGTTTTATGAATTTAATAAAACCTCGCCCGGCTATAATATTCAGATCGTATTATAATTTTATTCAGTGAAATAATTTTACATTCTTATAATACACAATATTATATACAGCTAATTTATGTAATCGTTTGTCGAATATTAAATTGTGTGTTTGATTATTAGTCAAGCTTTCAGGAGTTATATAATTGATTCAGATATTTAAATCGAAAATATTTGATCACCTATCCGATATATTTAACTAGTAGATATTATAAGCTTTTTTTATATATTGGAAATATTAGAGGGTCAATTATTTAGACTCTTATAAGCACAAAGGGAAACGTATGTTCTGTATTTTATTAATAATCGTATGCAAAAGTATTTATATTAATGGTGAGGTACTAATATTATTAATGCGTTCACTGTATAGTATTTTGTTGAGGTTGTACTTTGGTCTTTGGCACTGGCATAAGGAACTAGTGATGGCCACAATCGAGTAACTCGATTGTGCTGTGTAATCAGGAGTACTCGAGTCTTTCGGGATTACTCGAACCTTGTTATTCTTTTTTCTTACCAGCTAAGTGAGATTCGACCTTATTGGCTGGACGGTTTACCATGCTATTTTCATTTAAAGGTATATTCCCGTATAGCTGATTTTTCCACCAACAATTTCTTCTGCTACGCAAAAATGACCCGTTATGGTTTAAATGTTGAACGTGCCTTTTCAATACAAAATACTCGCAGATGTAAGGTACACAATCGAAAAGAATGCTAACTAAGCGTATCACATTACCGATTCTTTTTAAAAATTACTTTTAATTACTCATTGTGACCATCACTACAAGGAACTAAATACAGTATTAGAAAAGTGTTGATAAGCTGCAAACGCAAAGATGCGTTTTGGAAGATCCGAAAGCAGGGGAAGAGAATAGTAGCACAAAGCAAAACCAGCAACTAGTAATTACTTATAATTAGAAGTAGTATTAGCTAGCTAACATCCGATTATTTTCGACTATTTATTACTTCTAAAATCCATTCAAATGATCGATTCATTCAATTATCTTTCAATGAATCGAATGATTATTATGTTCTTAAAATCATTCGATTATGCCAATCACTGCCTTCAACACTGGGCTTCGCTTGGGCGAAGATAGGACAAACAGTAGTGATCCTAGTGTTGAAGGACTCAAGTTGCCAAAAGGAGAGTACCCATTTTAACCTGGAGGTAGAGTGTCTGTGTATATTATTTGTCTGTGACCTAGCCTAATAACAAATTAACATTTTCTTTTTTTATTAAACCGTGTTAAGTAATTCGATACTATTTTTTTTTACAGTACTGACAGTATTTCATACAGTTTTTGTTAATGAATAATACTAATAACACAATTGCACATGCACATATAGAGCCTTTAAAAATAAAGTCTTGATTTTTTACTAGAATGTATGAATAAGATCATAGCCTATAAAAATTTCAACAAGTCTTAGTTGATGCTGAAGAGAGAGAGTTTTATTTTTGATCGCAAATAATCAAAATAAAATTGACCACTGATTTTGCTCAGAAAATACTTGCATGCACTTGCATTTACGGGCCACCAAAATTTGCCACCTACAAAGAAATACGCCGTTTATTACAAAATATAGCCCCAGGAGATTAGAATTAATGGTCTACACAATGTCTTACTGAAGAAGACAAATTTCTTTTTTAGTTTAATAAAGTCACATTCACCATTACTGTTTTGTTGGCAATCTGTCGTTTATTTTGAAGGAGTTTAGCTAGATTTTACATTTAATAACGTGGGTTATCTATAAAGTATGGATTTAGTTACGTTTGATTGAATTTGATCGAAGAAGTGATTATTTTACATTCCGCAATAAAAAATGCGTTGCGTTTCGCTTAGAATTCTTTAGTTCGCAACATTAACGCTGCGAGCGCTGGCGATGTTCTATTTACCAATATTAGAGTGGCGTTTATACATATACCTATACCTTTTCTATGTGTTGTTAAAAATGGCCTCTTCAATGGACGTTGATGATGAAGAAGTTGAGCTTCCTACTTCTAGTGGAGGCAAAGGAGAAAAGAAACGTTTTGAAGTTAAAAAGGTACTTGATATTCGTAATTTAAACTATTTAATATTTTTCTACATTTTTCATATTTTAATAATTGTTTATATTTTAAGTTATGCATCAGCCTAGAATGAACTTGTCAATTTTATCTTTGTTCTGTATTTTATATGGACTTAATTTAGTTTATTTAGTAAATTGTAAGTCATTGTATTTCTCTAGAGTTGAGGCGGAATATATATGCATATTTTCAAACTAAATTGTAATTGACTCGTTTCCCAATCTGTTTAGTCACATTTTATCAGGATGTCAACTAATCAGAAGATTCAGATAAAATGCTTATGAAGATAAGAAAATGATTTGACCACTTAGTTAAGCCCCATCTACAAATTTTATCCGTTGGTTTAGTCCGTATCCCGTGGTCCGTAAGAAATCAATGCCATAGTGTCAGAATGCTCTGTCTCCTAATGCACAAGTCCGTAAAGCCCCAACACAGACTCCATATCTCTAGGTTCGTAGTCCATACTCCGTGTTGTCGGTATATAAGAAATTCTACTGGCGATTACAGAGTCAATATCCGTAATCATGTGACCTTTTCAACCAATGACTTCGTCTAAATCAAAAAATTCGAAAGAAAATCGTTTACGGCAAGGAGCGAGCGTCAAACAGTCAGCTGAGCATAATATAAGAATTAAAGAAACCAAAAACAACTTTGTTGAGAAAACTTCCAGCATATACTAAAATGTAAGTTAAGTATAATTACAATAAATATATTTATAACTCAATCTTAACTATCAAACTTAGAATAAATAAGTGTTTGCAATAACCTGAACATGAAAAATGGATGTACTTGTATTTTGGATGAAAACAAAACAAGCATTTTTAATATAATTAATAATAGGGGTGTTGACCCTACAAAAGCAAAACCACTATTTCTGAGAATTTCTGAAAAAAAAAGTAGGGTGTTTAAAAACATGGTGCTTAAGAACGTATTTGGTTCAAATAGGGATGAGGTTACTGGGGAGTGTAGGAAGTTACATAATTATGAGTTACATACCCCAAACTCGTCACAAGACATTGTTAGGATAACCAAGTCTTGTAGGTTATGGGGGGCAGGACATGCATTGCGAATGATAGATTTAAGGGATAACCATATTCAGGGTATCGACTGGTAAGCTCATTGTGAAGACCTAGACACAGATGTGAAGGATAACAATGTAGAATGGACCTGAACAAGATAGGGTGTAATGAGGTGGACTGAATAGAATTAGCTCAAGATATGGGCATGGTGCATAGTGATATGGATTGAATAGAACTAGCTCAAGATAGTGGTGGTAAGATGTAATGAGGTGGACTGGATAGAACTAGCTAAAGATAGTGATGGGATCTAATGAGGTGGACTGGATAGAACTAGCTCAAGATAGTGATAGGATGTAATGAGGTGGACTGGGTAGAACTAGCTAAAGTGTATTTAGCACCGCGTCTTACTACCCATTTGGGTTATACGCTTTAAGTACTAATTACACTAATGGATTAGGAATTGGGAAGGTTTAATTAGAGGAAGTGAACCCGCATTTGCGTGGAGGGAGAGTGGAAAACCATTTAGGAAAAACCACTCCCAGTTCACCCGACCGAGATTCGAACCTCGATCTCCCCATCCTCAGCAGTCGAGCTCACACGACTAGCGCGTTAGCCAACTACTCCACCGAGGCGGGTAACTAGCTAAAGATATGGATACAGTGTAAAGAGTTGGACTGGATAGAACTAGTTCAAGATAGGAATAGGGTGTAATGAGATGGACTTGATAAAATTAGTTTAAGATAACCCAGGTGGTGTAATTTTGTATTGCTGTCAAATTAACTTTTGAGTTTCTGATGCCATAGAGAAACCTAAGTACTTACCTGCCTAGATTTCAGCTGTATACAAATTTTTTTGAAGAGTTTTATCAAATGATGTCTATAACTATCTAATTGGTTGGCACAATCATGTGATTTAGGATACAAACTTTGTGGATGTGATTAGAATCTCTAAGGACCATGGACTATGGGCCTACAGTTATATAGTCTATAGTCCAGGAGTGCAGAGTATGTTCAGAGATCCAATATTTCCCCAGAACACAACAATTTCATAAAAAAATTCCCTGAAAACCATAGTGCTCAAAATATTATTATTATTATTATTAGCACCGCGTCTTACTACTCGTTCGGGTTATACGCACTTATGCTAATGTGTAATGGTAGGGTGATTGTGAGATGAAATGAAGGACCTACAGTTTAACGTGGAATCCGAACCACGGTGGCGGCCTGGCATTCCCCACATTCACAAGATATCTTGTAAGAGGTGAAGGAAGGTTTTGGAAATCAGATAAATCTGTGCCGGGACCGAGGATTGAACCCCGGCTGCCAGCACAGAAGTCTGACACCTTACCCCTAGACCACCAGGTTACCAGTGCTCAAAATAAAACACTGAATATTTTATAGAGGCTGAAGGGAATAGTGATTATTACCTACTACATAGTTTGGAAAATTCAAATTTAAATATATTTTTAATCATAGTTATTTTTATATTACCTACCTGTAAAAAAATGTGTTGTCTCCCAGAAATGGCAACCTTCCCATCTCCTTGTATGCATTACATATTGTTATTAATTGTTCATTAATACCAGTAGGTTTACCGGTACCAACATTTAATTTTACATCTTAAGGGTAAGAGGCATTGGAGTGTAATTCTAGAAGACCTTGGTTTAATTGTTGATTTTAATAGACTTATCGTTTTTTCGTAGACTCGCTACTACTGCAAGGTCTATCACTCAACCACACTAGGGAAAATACTATCGCTATTTACGACCATGAGTTTTCCCTGATCACACAATTTACATTTTACAAAACTTGCAATACTCCCTTGATCCTTACTTCTAGGGTTTTCTTGGGGATGTTTATTAGATAGGTGACCTGGCGGTCTAGGGGTAAGGTGTTGGACTTCTCTGCTGGGGTCCAGGGTTTAATCCTCGGTCCTGGCACAGATTTATCTGATTACCAAACCCTTCCTTCACCTCTGACAAGACATTTTTGAATGTGGGGAATGCCAGGCCTCCACCGTGGTTCGGATTCCATGTTAAACTGTAGGTTCTCCATTTCATCTCACAATCACCCTACCATTACACATTAGCATAAGTGTGTATAACCCGAACGGGTAGTAAGACACAGTGCTAATATTATAATAATAATAATAATAATAATATTATTAGATACCAGATATTCAAGCTTATCACGTCTACCACGCCATTCACAATAAGCACAGTTGACCTCTTGTTTGCTCTTAAAAGTTGACATAATAAACATTTGTTTCACTAAACCATCTAATTTATTACAAACATTTATCTATTGTACAATGTACAAACCTTAATACAGTAGCCCCATGGCTTCTTTGGTGCTGACTGACAGCTCACAGCTGACTTTTGACAGTGAAAATTTAGGTATATACCTAAATTTTGACTGTCAAAAGTGACATCTGCTAAACACATGTTTTTACAGATCATCTGGTTCAGCGTAGGGATACGTAATTTGGTCTGGTAGCTTTTTAAAGCTGTCAACTGTCAGCTGCGAGCTGTCAGTAGTATCAAAGAAGCCATGGGGCTACTGTAGGTCCACTAAAAACAATTTCATGGCTACATAATTATTACAATACAAATGTCACCACGAGTTTAAATAAACTGCGCGCACATCGTCATGTAATTAGGCCGCAACTCTTTATGTTTATACCGGCACTGCCTCACTATGGCACATACTGATAGTGCAAGTGTTGAGTATCACAGGCCTTTGTTTTTCATACAAATGAAACTACCATATCAGAACTATAATATACTAAAAACGTCAACAAAATTGTTAAGACTTTTCCCTGCTCCAAATTTCTCCAGGACTGCTTTAATTTCCCCTGAACCTCAATCACGCATTCAGGAATATTCTGCACCGCCGTCTAACTCCACAGAGCACACTACAGGTTACATGAATGATAAGTGAACGTTACACAAATTTCAAGTTGATAAGATTCTGCACTACCTTAATGGGTGTCTTGTTTATGTTACTAAAATTAATAAATCTCACTGTAATTTTGAAATCATCAACTTTTCACGCATGTGTGTTTCTTAAAGATAATAAAAGTATATTTGATCTTAGCAACACATGTACACTGAGACTCATGTATTTATGTGAATGTAGAATAGTATGGGCCTAACTACTGGTATTTGACATAGTATTGAAACAAATGATTGAGTCACACTATTTGTTCCATTGAATGCATCTCAGATGATGGCTGTTGTAACTATAGACGAAACATCGGAAATTATTATTCCCTCAACACAGCTGCAATCTCAATTCAAACACTGGCCGTGAAAGCCTTAAAATAAATTTTGTTTATAGTAAACAAATTACCAATGCAAATAATATTAACAGCCACACGCGGGGCTATACAACACCTTACGATGAGTTCCCGCTGTTTGGCCTTGGGGGACGACGGTGTGTAAAGTCTCGGAATTACATGCACATTGCTAGCTATCCATTTGTGGGATGGCTACAGCATCATAATTCATTTGGAGGGAACACTTTATGTCAATAATTATTTTGAATAAAACAAGAAACATGTTTGGCCTTTTATACTGATAACTCATTACTCTGGGCCAAGAATGGCTACATTTTTAATATTGCATATTTTAAGTGACTTTATAATTTTTGTTTATTTTGGTTGGATTTAATCTTAATTTTTTTCTTTCCAGTGGAATGCGGTTGCTCTATGGGCCTGGGGTAAGTATTCCTAGAATAGGCAAATGCTACAATATATAAGATTTGACGATTGGTAGGACTGAATCATTTTACATGTTGGCACATCCTAGGATAACCTATATGTACAGCCCTCATATACAACTTGCATGATGTACTGAAATAGTGAAAATATTTGTGTGGATCAGATCACTTGAAGAGTTGAACATATTTCTATATTAAGATTGTAAATGTGTTGCAGTAACAAAATGGTGTCAAACTGATGGACAGAAAAATATAAATTATTATTATTATCACCGCGTCTTACTACCCGTTCGGGTTATACGCACTTACGCTAATGTGTAATGGTAGGGTGATTGTGAGATGAAATGAAGGACCTACAGTTTAACGTGGAATCCGAACCACGGTGGAGTCCTGGCATTCCCCACATTCACAAGTTGTGATTAATACACGTCCTGTCAGAGGTGAAGGAAAAAAAATGTAACAAGTCAGAGTGTGGATCAAAAGGAAGGGGTAGGCCATGAATGACGTGGCTAAATGTTGTGGACGAATGTGTGAAAATAAGAAACATTAATAGTCTTAACAATAAAAGAGCATGCATTACTTGGTGTATGGATGTTGTTGAGGGGAGTGTGCAAAGATATGGAAGTGAGGAGAAAGTTAGTGAGGATGGATTAAGTATGAAGTTGTTTATGAGCTATATACACAGTTTATTGCCTACCCCTTGGGGAATGGCTTGATTGGGTATTATGTATAGCAAGAAAAAGGTTAAGGGGCCCTTCAACCTAAAACCCCTCCAAATGGGCCCTTTCATGAATTATAAATATATACTTATCCGCATCATTAAAAATTCACTTAAATGAATATACACTAGACTATGCATGTACACCCATTCAGACACATGGGTCCTCGTAAACAGCTTCGCTGAAGTCACCCTTTCCTCTCACCACATTCCTACCCACGCCTGGGATGCATTGTTGATATCGGGCACAACTAGTTTATAACCATGTGTGAAATAAAACTAAAACATAAAATATGTATTTGAGCGCACTAAAAAAGAAAGTCTCATCACTGGAAACCAGAATTCGTGGTGTCATCATCTCATCAGTCAGACCTTCAAACTCTTTGTAAAGTAAGATTTTTGGTTGTATTATATTATATTTTGAAGTGGTTGTGGCCATAAACACGAGCCAACCTTGGTTGGTATTCTTTTTATAATCTACTATATTTATCACCCATAAGCCTATTTTTCGTGAACACCCCCCCCCCCCCCCCCTCAAAAGCAATTATACCTTTTATAAATATTAATTTTTCATAGAAATACCAATAATTTTGTCCATTTGGCTATACACCTATATACTAATTACACTAATGTTTCGGGGATGAAGAAGGGTGATTTTAGAGGAAATGTAGCTGAATTTGCATGGAGGGAGAGTGGAAAACCATTTTGGAAAAAATCTTTAGTACACCCGACCGGCATTCAAATCTGAATCGATCTGTCATCAGCAGTCTTGTCTATTGTGAGAGTGATGTCTTAAATCAGCTCAGGGCATATTAAGATATTAAAAGTGTGTGGTGTGCTGGATCGAAAGACACACACACACACACACACACAGACACACACACACAGACACACAGACACACACAGACACACACACACAGACACACACAGACACACACAGACACACACAGAGACACACAGAGACACACAGAGACACACAGAGACACACAGAGACACACAGACACACACAGACACACACAGACACACACAGACACACACACACACAGAGCTTTTAACCATACTTAAACCTGAATAGATGCAAGTCTATTTTCTCAAGGGAAGAATGGAGAACAAACAAGTTGGATAAACATACACAACAACAATTAATAAATGTAAGAGTCTTATTTGTTAGAAAACAATGGACCCCGTGTAGGCTCGTGAGGGAGGGCTGTGGTGCACCCGATCTTCTCCCCTACAAAATAAAGCGAAAGAAGAAACAAAACATATTTTGAAATTCATAACCATTTTCTCAAAAAAATTTTATTACAAAAATGAATACCCTTGTTATTTAAATAATTTCAGGGTAATTTTATTGAAGATATTAAAGTAAAATCATAATCACATCAATGCAAGACAACAAGCACAAGGCTAACTGTCACCCTTTATTGATGCACGTTGTAGAAGCAATCAACCTTGCAGTCCAATCAAGAACAACGGTTATCCAGCCATTAGTCTAAAACCTGAAAAAGCTGTCTGTCGAAGGGAGAGCCAGTTTTAAAAATGTGTTTTATTTAATCTTCCGTGTTCGCATGGTCTAAGTCTTAACACTTCCAATGGGAGGTAGATCGAGGTTTGAATATTAGTCAGGTGTACTCTGAGTGGTTTTTCCTACTCCCGCCATGTGAATGCTAGTACATTTCCTCTAAATTCAACCTTATTATCCCTTAACACATTAGCTTAATTAGTTTGTATTGCCAGGAACAAGATGGAGGTGATGAATAAAAAACCTTCTTTGACATAACTCGGTTAAAAGTGCGAGCTATCCCTCTTATTTTAAAACATGATTCAACCCAGTGCTAAGTTCCAATAAAGTGATCACTTTAACTTGAGTTGGGCCTCCTTATCCGCTGATTCAGTACCCGCGGATTACCGCTGCCCAATTTTATTTATTTTCAATTAAAGAACACGATGTTTTAAAGTTTTAAACCACGCATCAAATGAGAATCTGCCATACTATCAGCAGGAAAAACATGCCTACTATGTAATGTATATAGTTGACTTATCATCCTTTATTCCCAAACCCACTTTTCCCTGCAGGACTTGACGCCAGTCTGCTTCTAGCGTTCACGCTGTTCGCAATAGTAGCCACAGTAATATCTACTGTGAATAACTTATAAATTAAATTTTACCCTATTTATTCATGCTACATGATGGTACATAGCACCGCGTCTTACAACTCATTCAGACTATACGCTTAAGTACTATTTACACAAATGGGCTAAGAATGGTGAAGGTTGAATATAGAGGAATTGAACTTGCATTTGCATGGAGAAAAAGTGAAAAAACATTTAAGGAAAACCAACCCTCAATTCACCTGAGTGAGATTCGAACCTCAATCTACCCGTCCTCAGCAGTCTAACTCAACACGAAACTAACACGTTAGCTAACTACACCACCAAGGTGAGTTATAGTACATGAATATTAAGTTACATAATCTTTCAGTATTATCTGCAGATACAATGCTAGATCTGGGGACATATTAACCACGGATATGGGGGCCCTACTGTATTGGGTTCCCAGTTCAACCTACTCAGAATTACACACAACAGTAAAATGATTACGCTTTGTTTCAGATATTGTAGTGGACAATTGCGCAATCTGCCGCAATCATATTATGGACCTATGTATCGAGTGTCAGGCAAACCAGGCGTCTGCTACAAGTGAAGAGTGTACCGTGGCTTGGGGAGTTTGTAATGTGAGTGAATTAGATTTGAAGGTTATAGAAAAAAAAAATGCCCGTCTTTTGTCACAAGGTCAGCAGTTTATTTTCATTTTTCTCTTTGATTTGCTTGCTTGATTATTTTTTATTTCAATTTGAACTTTTATTTTCATCGCAGCTAGAAACCAACCTATTTACGAAGTAAGGCCAAATTAATTGAGTTTGTGAAAAACCCTTCAGGATGCAATTGAGATTTTTTAATGAATGATTTTTAACTCTTGACAATCAACACTAAATTAATATTTAATTTAAGAAGGGTATTTGCTGCCTTGGATTGTTTTTCACAAGGCACCGTCGGTGATGTGATCGCAAACTGGTTGGTTTTTTTTTGCCCACAGCATGCATTCCATTTCCACTGTATCTCCCGCTGGCTGAAGACTAGGCAGGTGTGTCCCTTGGACAATCGAGAGTGGGAGTTCCAGAAGTAAGTAGGACATGCTTAGTGTCTTAACTACACCTACACAAGTCGCGGGACATTAAGAGAGTGATTTGTTCTCGAGATTAGGGCTGTGGAGTCTGAGTCATGGAGTCGGTGTCAGAAGCCATTTTGGGAGGAGTCGGGGAAAAATATACCGACTTTGGCTCCGGCTTCAAAATAAATACTTGTAATATTATATAGTAATTATATCATTTTAATTTTTTACCTTTTCATTCTTTAGGACCAATATTTGTAATTTGTATTGACAAATGCACAGTGCCAAAGAAGATTCTCATGAAGTAATCTCTATTGGAGGATTTTACTGCAGTAAAAATTATATTACTAATTTAGCTTAGACATTTCTGAAGGAACTGAGTCAGACAGAAAAATAGAAGTCGCATTCAAAGGCTTTGCTTACTGATTCCACAGCCCTGTTTAAGATGACAACTAGGTTCTGACAACCGATAACATTTAAGAGCGTGATTTGTTTTTAAGATACTGAATAGATTTTGATAAGGAAGACATTTAAGATCATGATTTGTTCTCAAGATAACAGATAGGCTTTATAACAGAGGAAGTGATTTGGTCTCAAGATAATAAAGGACTTTAAGAGCGTGATTAGTTTTTAAAGTATGAAAAGATTTTGATAGAGGAAGTTTAAGAGCATAATTTGTTCTCAAGATAATGAATAGATTTTGATAATGGAGGACATGTAAGGGCATGATTTGTTCTCAATACAAATAATAAGTTTTGATAATAGGACATTTAAGAACATGATTGGTTCTTGAGATAGCAGATAGGTTTGATAACACAACATTTAAGAACATGATTGGTTCTTGAGATAACAGATAGGTTTTACTTAAGAAACAAAGCTAACCTTAAACCATATTATTTGGAAGTTCAAATACGCGGTTTATTATTAATTAATAGGTGTTGTCCGTTCCTTTTGTCATTGAACTTAGATCACCAATGCACCGTGTATAATAGTTATTTATAATGTTGCTTAACATATTATTTTCTCTTTGGTTTCATTTGGCTTATGGAAGTTACTGTGACACTTTGTTATTCTTCTCACAGGTACACTTTATCGTTTGTCGCTGTCTTTTTGAGACTATACACTTGCAACTGGCATATCCCTGTACCCCTAACTTTGATTCCTTACTCACAGCTTCTCGAGCAGTTACGTGTTTTTCTGTGATGTCTTTTATGAAATCTATAGATCACTTCTCTTACATATTATTAGATATTTATTATATTTTATGATACCATTTTTTATGACTTTAATTTGTTTTGTTTGGATTCTCACGGCATATCATCAGGAATAATTGTACGTCCCACAGTTTGGGAACCGCTGTTGTATACTTTTTACTAAGCCTTCACCTTTGCTATCTTGGGCGTATTGCAATAAGCCTTGAATCAACTAGACT
Source organism: Timema cristinae (assembly GCA_039000515.1). NCBI lineage: Eukaryota > Metazoa > Arthropoda > Insecta > Phasmatodea > Timematidae > Timema > Timema cristinae. The sequence goes on along the minus strand of JBCFYV010000100.1, from coordinate 44,352,075 downwards.
GAATGAGCGAACAAAGGTGCATTTCCTTAATATCCCAAAGCTGTATTGACTCATTGCAATAAGCCTAAAAGTTATCGGGCTGATAAGCAAACATAATATTATTTTCCAATTATACTGGTTATTCAACATAATGTAGAGACAATGCTTTAAATACTTAACATATTCCTCCTGTTTCCCCCCACTCTATTAGTTCTGAATATCTGTATATAGCACACGTAATGTATTTAATATTTTTATTAATTACACTACTGTGATAATAATGAGCAATATTTAGAAATGTACTCACATTTTTGTGGAGGGATAAAGGGAAACCATTTAGAAAGATACACTTTTTGTTTAGCCATTTGGGATTTGAACCCTGACCACCATTCATCGTTAAACTAAACTAAATGAGCTTTGTGTTCAAATAAAGTTAAGGTTAACTTTAAAAATGAACTGACGGCTTGGTTCCAGAGAAAACTGGCTACCTGCTAACCCACCCCCTCCCCAACCCTCTCAACCCTACCCATCCCAAGACTTTCCATCCAGTCACTCCATCGCTGACGAAGATAGATGTTTTGGTTCTCAACAGAATGGACAGGTAGCATCGACTTTCACCTTATCCTCAATGACACAAACATAATCTTACAGACTTTTCTCTACATTAGCTCTTTTCAAACAACGTTAAGTTGAGGACTTACTGTACCATGTTTGGAAGATTCCCACTTATCACTCTTCTCTGACATGGTGGTTGTATTTTGGTTTAATGACCTCTAATTGTACGCCCACAAATCCTATACTTGGTTTTACCAACATTTTGATGCAGTATTAAGTGTTTTTATTAAGTTTAAAAAATTGTAAATTGTTTTGGTGTTTTTAAATGTCAATGCACATTATTAAAATAGCTGATGTGATTGCCGCGATTGAAATACAGAAAGATTGTAACCATTTTGTATGATTTTTAAATGCAAATGCATTTTTTAATATAGTTGATATCCCTTTTGGTAGCTGCATGGTCTAATGTGCTACTCTCCCAGTAGATTAGACTGATGGGGAGATCGAGATTCGAATTTCATTAAGGTGTAATGTGAAGGTTTTTTCCAAACTAGTTTTCCACTCTTCCTCCAAACAAATGCGGGTACACTTGATGCAAATAACCTATTTAATCCATAAAACCATTATCAGAATTAGTACATAAGCGAATAACTCGAATGAGTAGTAAGTAAGACACAGTGCTAAAAAAAGGGTTGATTATCAAAACTATTTTTTTTTGGACACTCCATGAGATTTCTTAACTTTAGGTGTTTTTTTAAATAAGGCATTTATAATTTGTCAGTGTGGAGACTGGTTGTGCCGTTATTGTTTTTTCTTTAAAGGAATAATTGTTTTTAAACCCCTTTATTTGTGACATCATTTTACACTGCTGCTTTTTGTTAACAGGATTTCTTAAAGTTATTTTTGACTTGCTTCAGCGGCCGAACAATCTGAGGTGTAAAGTTATTCTAAGGTGTAAAGTTATTTTGACTTGCTTCAGCGGCGAACAATTAAGGTGTCACCCTTGCGTTAGCCTCCCTGTTGATCATGGGGCGATCGGGGTTTGAATCCCGGTTGGGTATATTTAGGGTGGTTTTTACTAAATGATTTCACACACTCCTTCCATGCAAATGGGGGTAGATTCCCTCTAAAATGGCTTCTTCCTCCTCAACCCTACCCTATTGAAGTAACTATCATATAATTATGGGGATAACCCGAACAGGTAGTAAGATGCGGTGATAAGTTAAGGTATATTACTGAAATCAAACAAATGCTCTAATTATTTGGGTTCGTGTGCAAGGGTTTATTTTAGATCACCACCAATTAACTCGGATATTAGATACATTATTACATTTGAACCAAACATATAAAGTTTTTTTTAATTTTAAAATAGTAGTAATTTATCAGTTTGTATTTTTTTAAACTATGGCTAAACAGGTTCACTCGGCTCAATTCCAATGTTTCCTAAATAAGACTACAGAAAACCTCACCACAAGACATCTGGTTTGAGCTGTACTATATAGTTGAATTATATGTTTTATTATGTGGAGTAAAACGGTTTATAAAGGAAACCGTTCATGGTTCATGGCATGTGTGCAGCACAGCTATTTGCGTACATCCGACCACAATTTTTATACTCCTATACTCTTATAAAACAAATACTTTCATTAATTTATTTTCTCATTTATTGGTTTTTCCATGGTTATGGTATGGCAGTGAAGTGGTAGTTATAAATATCAGCTTCTATATGAATCATCCAGACTGGTTAAAAGTTTGGTGGTTCATTGATAGATGGCATTACAGTAACTTATTGCAATGAAACCTTGATTCACGCCCATGCCATAACGGAGGATGGGAACACACATTTATATAATACGAGAGATGTTTAGCATTCTATGACTAACTAATTTAATGACATGTAATATATAAAATATACAATTATTTACAAACTATGATTGTTGGTACATAGTAACTGTCAATGGGTAAACTACTCCACTGGCGCAGACAGGATTTGTTGGAAGGGAGGGGAGTTAGTTTCACTGACCAATTAAGCGAGGTGCCATTTTCAAATTTTTTCCGCGGGAAAATTTGAAAATTAAGTACCGCAAAATTCAAATGCATCAAAATAAATACAATAATATTCCAAATAATTTATAAAGTTTCTAAAAATGGTCATTTTTCTGGAATTATTATAACTATTAAGTTTTTATGAGCAAGCTGCTTGTAAACAAATTTTTATTATGAATACTGTTAGAATATACAAACATGCATTTCTCAATAAATCATATTTTGGAAATTTGATTTATAAAATCATTTTATGAGTTAAAATCTGAAAATTCAAATAAGCAACTTGCACTCACTCTTGACTCACAAAATTACTTTTTAAATAATTTACTTTATTTAGTCTTATGTTAAGTGCTTCAATTGCATTTTGGGGCTTTTTATCGGATTACTTAATGAACTGGTGCTACAATGTCAGTTCCCCTTCATTATTGCCGGGCTCAGGAAGATCGTAAAATTGAGCCAATTTCTGAACATCTTTTACTACCTCAGACATCAGCACATCATTTGGCTCACTCTGATAAATGGTTGCAATGTGTCTTTGTGAGTGATAAACTTATCATTAAGAGGAGTTACCAAGAATGGTATGAAAATCGCTATTCTAAAGTAATCTTCTGGGCTCCGAGTGGGAACATTTGTTCTGTTACTCTGGCTATCAACAGTTTGAGGTTTTGCAACAGGAACACTTAGTTATTTAGATGCCGTCAACAGTTTGATACAATTCAGAAAAATTTACTTCAGCTTCCTCTCTCACTTTCTCAAGTGAGATTTTCACATTAATTGCAGACTGAACTGCTAAGCTGAGGTATATGTTTACAGTTTGTAGTAGATATTTGCTGAGAAGAAGTATAAACTTAAACAAAATAAAAAACATCATTCTATGAGGTGCGTGCGAGTAGGTGGGTAGTGAGGCCCGGGTAAGGGGCCCCCGGGTCTCGACCCTGAGCCCTACCTGCCTCCCCCCTTGGCTGTGCCAGTGAACTACCCTAACTCTATATTATTCTTGGACCCTGCAGACGCGTTAAGTTTAACAACATACTTAGTTGAAAAACCGGACACAACTGTGCTGGTAGTTGGTCAGTCAATTTGTCCTTGTATGAACTCGGGGTCATGAACTGGCCGTATAACCCTAACTGGAATCTACAATCATTATCAGTACAGAAGCCATTGTCTCAAGACTAGGATTGTAGTCGTAAACTAGGCGGCAGTTCTAAATTGCAACTATCCCTAGTTTCAACTTTGCACTTCTGTAACTACACATGCTTAATTTTAAGTCTACACTCTGTTTACATGTTGCTAACTTTTTGGCTCCCAACACTTTAAACATATTATCGGCATGTTTTTCTTCTTCTTTCAGGTATGGCCATTAAATAAAAAAGTAATCTGTACTTCACTAAGCGGGGATCAAAACCCTTCTTGGATCACACATCCAGAATCTGTTAAACTTTGCAGCACATCTGAAGAAGTTTGAAGATTTCACATTTGAATCTATTTTGCTGTTGGAAACTACATTTTATATATAAATATGTTTAAATTGCTTGTTTAGCGATGTCAGTCAGTTTTTCTCATAATGTGCACATTATTTTAATAAACTCCATTACATTATCTTTGCATATCTTATTTTATTGTTTTAAATACACAAAGAGTGTAATAATTTAAGTAATAATTTATAATAAATATCTTTTGAACTGTTTTCAACATGTTTTTGTTTGTGTGCGTGTGTGTGAGAGCTTATTTGTATTACACTCGGAAAACAGTATTTTAAGTATGTGGTAAGTAGTATTGGGCATTTAATGGAAACAAGCATTAATAAGTAATTTTTTAAAATCTCATATCTAGTGTTTGTTTTTTAGGTTTAGCATAAGATGATTAAATGGTTCTCAAAAATCAACAAAGATAAATGAGTATGACACAAATCACACAATCGTATATTCTTTCTCATTTGCAGTAGGGCTTACTCGCTTTACAGTGTTTTGCTCATATGGTGGTTTTCAATTATATAGATGTTAATTAGGTTTGATGTTTGGCTCGCTCTTCCGGCATTTTCCGGCATGACGTGCACAGCGAATGGCTTTAACCGCTATTTTATGTTAGTAATTCAGTCGACTTGCAGTAGTGATGGGCATTATCGAATGTTTTAAACTCTCGATTATCAAATGCAAGAAGAGAGAATTGTCAAAATAGCAAGAGACGAAAGACCTCCAGGGAAGAGAAGACCTGGAAGACTGAGGGGAAGATGGAAGGGCAGTCCTTGGAGCCCTCGGAATGGAACACACCAAGGGCCTATAAAGAAGGAAGAAGCTATCAAATGATGAAAACTATCAAATTATCATTCGATAGTTTTCATTTGAGTGTCAGACACCTTAGCTCAGTTGGTAGCATGTATCTACTGAGCTAGGGGTCCCGGGATCAATTCCCGGCCTAGTCGAAAATTTATCATTGATGAAATAATAGGTATACCTTTTTACATCGATAAATTAACATCTGGGGACTAATCGTAAGTTAGTTTATGAAGCATATGAAGCTATGACAGTCTTAGCCAGCCGCTAGTGGAAAATATATAGTTTTAATAAAAAACCAACCCAGACCGCGGGCTGGAAACAATAATTAATGTAATGTTAAAAAAACAGTGTTTGATTGTTTTAAATGGTTTTTCCAACTGGATGATATATTCATTTATAGATGCCATGTGCGTGTCTCATCTGCAATCATAACAAAGACTACTCAAAATGATAAGTATATTTTGACGTTTCATGACTCCCTGAAACCGTAAAGTTGGTTTCTGCGATGCTGTTTGTCTGTATCCTGGCCTAGAGTCGAAACCAAAGATTTTGGCTACTTTGCATTAGTGGACATTTCCAATTTTGGTAATATCTGCAACTACAGATACAAAATAACATTTTAGAGTTGTGGTACTATCAAAAATAAAAATCTTTTAATTGAAATATATTTTAATAAAACCAATAGTTTCTGAGCTGTAAGCAAACACATTTTAATGGTGAATTATGACATTTGAAATTGATTTTTATGTTCTTTGTTGAACGGAGATATTCTTCTTTTCTCAAGCCATTAATAGCCTATATCTTGAATGTAATACAAGTACGGTAATTAAAATGGAATTAGAAATACGTTGGTTCAGTTATTTGGTACCTCACATTTACTCATTTTCCTTCTCTTCTTACTACCTTTTTAGGTTATACACATATATGATAATTACTAATATGGGGTAGGATTGAGGAAGGAAGTGATTGAGAGGTAATACACCATCATTTATTTGGAAGGAAAGTGGGAAACCGTATAGGGAAAACCATCCTCAATTGACCCGACTGGGACTCCAACCACAATCTCCCCATGATCAACAAAGCAACCTAACACAAAAGTGACACCTTAGACCATTCAGCCACTGAAGCGGATGGTCGGTTCAGTGAATGTGTGGAATGCCAGGCCCCCACAGTGTTTGGATCCCACGTTAAATTGTAGGTCCTCCATTTCATCTCACAATCACCCTAACATTACACATTAGCGTAAGTGCGTATAACCCGAACAGGTAGTAAGACGTGGTAATAATAATAATAATGTATTCAATGGCTTTAAATTAAATTATGAGATTAAACAGAAAGCTTAAAACCAAAACAATAGAAGCAAACACTTAAAATTTCTGAACTACGTGCATTATTATTAAATTATTAAATATTTGTTATATTTAATCGCCCCGTGTAAACCCTCATTGCATAATTTAAGCCTCATTTAATATTATTTATTTAGCACCGCTTCTTACTACCCATTCGGGTTTTATGCTCAATTAATAATTACACTAATGGATTAGGAAAAGGGAAGTTTGAATTTAGAGAAAGTGAACCTACATTTGCGTGGAGGGAGAGTGGAAAACCATTTAGGGAAAACCACCCCCAGTTCACCCGACCAAGATTCAAAACCTCGATCTCCCCGTCCTTGGCAGTCTAGTTCAACACGTCTAGCGCGTTAGCTAACTACGCCACCGAGACGGGTAATTAGTTGGTAACGGAAATATTTGATGTGAAAAAAACAATAACGTGATAAGAGTAGGGGTATGAAACTCAAAAAGAAGTGGTGTATTTTAGGGTTTGAATTATTCTAACCCGTTTTACCCTCTCACTTTTATATAATGCTTAACTAATTCTTTTGAGCCTCACGCGGGGCTGTGTAACTTGTTCGTTTCTCACGCTAAACAAGGATAGTTGTTAGCTCTACGGGTACAAGGAGAGGGGGGGGGAGAGGAGGAGAAGTAATTTTCTCTGTGCTGTATAGGGAGGATGATGAAAATTGGAATTCCCTCTCTACCTCTACCCTTGTATTGTGAAGCTAGGATCTGTACGGGGCACCTCCCTCCCCGATTCACCCTTCAACTTTTACGCAGCCCTTTCGCCCCCCACCCTCCACCCTTTTTTAACCCTCGATAATCCGATTTGGTTCGGCAGTACGAGCTCTGCGCCTTATGCATGTCATATCCACCATGACACCAGGTAGAGAAAGCTGATAGTTCTATTCAAGATTACTTATAAAATTATTTATAGTATATATATATATAATAAATATATATATATATATATATATATCGGGTCAATGGACAATTTTAACGTAAACTTTTTAAAGTTTAAACACAGGTTTGTATCAGCACAGATTTTTTAGAAATAGTTTGAGCTGGGGAAATTTTGTGCCCGAAAGAAAAAAATCCCAAGAAAATACAGGAAATTTCACACACAAAATAAAACTCAAAACTACCTTTCCATAAAGTAAAAAGTGGATTTAATAACAATTCAAATATATAGTCGAACTTGTTTATATCGATCACCAGGAAACAGACGAAATTGCCTCGTTTTAGCCGTTAGTATACCAGTGATGATTTAAATCTACTGCATATCGTCTTTAGTTATCAATAACTCGATTAGGTGACCTGGTGGTCTAGGGGTAAGGTGTCGGACTTCTATGCTGGCGGCCGGGGTTCAATCCTCGGTCCCGGCAAAGATTTATCTGATTACCAAACCCTTCCTTCACCTCTGACAAGACATCTTGTGAATGTGAGGAATGCCAGGCCTCCACCGTGGTTCGGATTCCACCTTAAACTGTAGGTCATTCATTTCATCTCACAATCACCCTACCATTACACATTAGCGTAAGTGCGTATAACCCGAACGGGTAGTAAGACGCGGTGCTAATAATAATAATAACTCGATTAAAAGATAGATCTAAAAAATATTATAAATATTAAAGAGAGAGAAAATGATGTAATCACATACCTACATATTATTCTCATTCTCTATTTTTTTTTGCAGTTGTGTCGTTTTTTTGCGAGTGCTGATATGTAAACCAGTTTATCTACACACTTCAACATGTTCCGCACCACGTTTTATTAACTTCACGAATCGAAAGGCAATTTCATTCGTTAGTAGACATTTGTCCGGTGGAAGGGTTCGAGCCTCGTGAGGACAAATAAGTAGCGGCTCTGGTCTTGAAAACTTAGATTAGCTGTCGAAGGGCTCGTTTTGATTACCACATGACAACCTATATCCGCAGGAGTTGGCAATATCTTCGCCAACGGACGGGGGACGCTCGGTCTGTATGGCTGGATTGCGGTCTTAGGCCATGGAGTTTTTTTTGTATAAAAGTTAATTTTTACCAATATATTCTATTGTTTAATCCTGATGCGAACTAAGAAGTATTTTATTCTGAAAATTGAAAAATGAGACCTGGACACAGGAATCGAACACGGGACCTTTGTCTTAGTACACCAATGTTCTAACCACTTTGCTATTCATCTTAATAAAATAAATCACACATTAGTAGCCGACAATTTCCGCACGTCCATCATAGACTCTGCCTTAAAATATGAGTGAAGAATGACCCTAGGCAAGGGACGATTCCTGGATAGCTCAGTGGTTAGAGCATTGGTATACTAAGCCAAAGATCCGGGGTTCGATTTCCGTGTCCAGGTGTCAATTTTCAGAATATATCTTGATGGAAAATTCCTCAATATAAAGCATAAATAATAGCTTCGGCTATTTGATTCCTAAGAAGTATTTATCTTTAGAACTAATGGTATCCACAAATGGCATTTAAAAGCTATCTTAACTCACTCGATATCCCGGACTGTGGTGTAGTGGTCAGTGCACCTTGGAGTCCCGGGTTCGATTCTCGGCTGGTATCATAGGTATTTTTCTCTTAAGGGAAATTATCCCAACGGTCGCCAAGGTTTGCTAAATTAGGGCTTAGGTTAGATTTAAGACTCCCACTGGCCCACACCTCCATTATCACTATCCTCTCATTGTGGGTACGTGTATACAACATCCTATGTTGTACCTTGGACAACGTTCTGCTAATAGTCTACATACAGGCGACCGAACTGGATGTCATGTTGCTCCCGGTCAGTAATGCCATAAGTAAAAAAATAACCTCAATAAAAACGTACTCGGTATGGTTTGAACTACATACCTTTTAATACAATGTCCACACATTCGTACAACTAACAAATTTTTTTTTTCTGTTGTCAAGTTGCATTCGTTTGTTGTTCAAATTTTCTCTTATAATTTGTTTTCTTATTTTAATACAGACTAGTGAGTTGGAAATGATCATTTTTACAACACGCAAGCGTACACATTAATTTGGGATAGTAACTAGAAAGTATGAGTTTATTTGCCATTATATCACGGCTTATTTCTCGTTAAATTAATTTCGCGTGAAATTTACGTCGGGGACTAACTTTTTTTTAATTTCTTTCCCGTTACAGGTTGGGTTTGTGTAGGGGAGAAAAAAAAGAAGGAAAAAAAACAGTTTTAAAAGCTTTTATAAAAAGTTTCAACAATATTTATTTCCGCTAACATAATTACCCGTTTATTATGACTTAACATTTTTAATATTCAGTAGATTTAAAAAAAACAAGATAAAATAAATTTGAAGTTAGATTTTCATAGCAATAAATTTATAATAACTACATTGAGTATGAGTCGCAAGAAGTTCAATAAATTATAGAAGTTAAGTAATAAACTTAAATTGTAACATAACATAGGCTATTTAGATATTTCAAGATCACATGAATAACTCACAAAATATCTCACAATAAATTGAGATTCCATCGGGGTTAACAACTTTGTAATAAAAAATCCCCACCTACCACTTCCACTATTATTTGTTTTTATGAAATACACTAGAGTCGTGATTATCCGGCCCTCCGTATTATCCGGCCTAGTTCTCGTTAACAGGTGCGTTTTAAAATAAACAAATCGGTACATACTACTAGTAATTATTAAAATAAAAATCGGTCACAAACGCCTTACAACTGTTACGTTGAACATAAATTATAACTGCTATACTTGTGGTTGGCGTATAATACAGTCCTATTGGTCGGTGTAGATAGCATTGTTTTTATTTGGCTGGAAAAAGAATCTGTGTCAAGGGAGGTATAGATAGCAGCACTGTTTTATTTGGCTGGAAACAGAAGCTGTGTCAAGGGAGGTATAAATAGCAGCACTGTTTTGATTTGGCTGGAAACAGAAGTTGTGTCAAGGGAGGTATAGATAGCAGCACTGTTTTATTTGGCTGGAAACAGAAACTGTGTCAAGAGAGGTATAGATAGCAGCACTGTTTTATTTGGCTGGAAACAGAAGCTGTGTCAAGGAGGTTTGATAGCAGCACTGTATTGATTAGGCTGGAAACAGAAGCTGTGTCAAGGAGGGTGATAGATAGCACACTGTTTTGATTGGCTGGAAACAGAAGTTGTGTCAAGGGAGGTATATAGCAGCACTGTTTTATTTGGCTGGAAACAGAAGCTGTGTCAAGGGAGGTATAATAGCACTTTTGATTTGGCTGGAAACAGAAGTTGTGTCAAGGGAGGTATAGTATAGCAGCACTGTTTTTATTTGGCTGGAAACAGAAGCTGTGTCAAGGGAGGTATAGATAGCAGCACTGTTTTGATTTGGCTGGAAACAGAATATGTGTCAAGGGAGGTGTGGATAGTAGCACTGTTTTGATTTGGCTGGAAACAGAAGTTGTGTCAAGGGAGGTATAGATAGCAGCATTGTTTTTATTTGGCTGGAAACAGAAACTGTGTCAAGGGAGGTATATATAGCAGCACTGTTTTTATTTGGCTGGAAACAGAAGCTGTGTCAAGGGAGGTATAAATAGCACTTTTGATTTGGCTGGAAACAGAAGTTGTGTCAAGGGAGGTATAGATAGCAGCACTGTTTTTATTGACTGGACGAACAGTAAGGTGTGTCAAGTGGAGGTATAGATAGCAAGCCATTTTTTGATTTGGCTGAAACAGAATGTGCAAGGAGTGTGGATAGTAGCACTGTTTTGATTTGGCTGAAACAGAAGTTGTGTCAAGGGAGGTATAGATAGCAGCACTGTTTTTATTTGGCTGGAAACAGAAGCTGTGTCATGGGAGGTATAGATAGCACTGTTTTGATTTGGCTGGAAACAGAATATGTGTCAAGGGAGGTATAGATAGCAGCACTGTTTTGATTTGGCTGGAAACAGAAGCTGTGTCAAGGGAGGTATAGATAGCAGCACGGTTTTGATTTGGCTGGAAACAGAATCTGTGTCAAGGGAGGTGTGTGCGAGGCTTAGCTACATGAGGCAAGCCCATGCCGAAAATTACTTACTTTAGAATTACGTATTATCCGACCCAGAATGTCGCCACTTTAGGCCGGATAGTCTCCAGTTTACTGTTTACTAAATTAGTGTCATAGTTCAAGCTAACATGAGGTCACAAATAATTAAGACCATGATCAACCTCTAGCCATGCTGCCATAGTCCAGTCTGTGTTTTACTCCCTTTTGCTGAAGGATGGGACTAATGTACCCCAAAAATTACATAATTATATGTTTTTCTGGGTTTTTAATTGTGAACTTTGAGGTTCACAGTTTTCTGATAAGTTTCTAGGCTTTTCCCTTCTATCCTATTGTTATTATTATTATTATTATTATTATTATTATATTACTAAACAGCAATCCATAAAAAAGTATTCTTGGAAGTTTTGATAATTTTTATATAAACTTTATAACTAAAAAATTAATTAAGATATATTTTTACAATACCAAATTTTAGTGACTTTAATTCACTGTTGGCTGAAAGAGGGCTTCTAAAAATAATAATAAAAATAATAATAATAATAATAATAATAATAATAATCAAGGTTTAGGCGATATAATCGCTAGGGGCCAAGCTTTCTTATTGGCAGCCCGCCCGCCACACTCGAGTGAATGTCAAATCACCTATATGCAACACGTAAGGGGCTTTCCACTGTTCACATTACGATAACTGCAGGTCTATAATTGCTAATACTGGCTTACACATAAACGGTTTCTGAAACACAGCAAGGAGAAAGATATTTAAAAAAAAACATATTAAAACGATTTTAAATTTGTCTTGAAGACCTCGGTGGTCTTGGGCTAAAGTGCTCGGCTCAGGGCCCGATGTATATGGGTTCAAACCTAACCGAGATTGATAGATTTTTATTGTGCGATAAAAATCCGTAGCACAACTTCTTTCGGACGTGAAGTAAATCCGTTGGTCCAGTGTCGATTGTTGCGTGTAAAAAAAACCCATAGAAGGTATGTACAAATACCTTTCCGGCAAAGTTGGTAGGCCCTTTCGCTCTCGATCATAGAAATTGAGGGGAAACACCACATTTCCTAAACTCCCCTAGAATATGGGATTTCTACCAGATGGTGCAGGCAACACTAACCAGCTCCAAACCTCGGGCTGTAGGATCTTCACTCAATCAAATTTGTTTTATTTTAAATCCAAATCGCGAAACATTTTTTCTAGGCATTGTTATTTATCACACTGCTTCCTTCTCCTTGTCTCCAAATTGAAACACTCTACCTCTGACGTAGATAATGTACCCCCTGGGGGTAAAGAGGGTGAGGATCATCTTTGTATTGTAACATTTTGTCAGGGTTTCCTCCAAATATAGTTTATAATATATGATACATCTGTATCAACGACTAGTGTTAAATATCACGTGGGATGCGTGAAAGGATATTGTTAGTTGATTTAATTTCTCTCTGAGCTGTCAAAGAGGTTTAAACTGATTGATTTTAATATTTTTATTTGTACGTTTTAACATCTCTTTATGGCAGGAACTAGGATAGGGTAACTGGAAAACACAGAGATAAATCACATTTGGATAAAACTCCTCCCCTTACCGGCCAGATATTTGAACTAGAAGTCGGTAAAAATTGACATTTACTTGTTAGCTGTTCATATCTCTAGGATTTTTGTTTGTTTGTTATAACCTTAAAATTAAGTGTAGTTTAGTGATAATTGACTTTTGAAAATTCTAAATTTCTCGAAAATGGCTCTGACATATTTTTTCAATCACCACGTCTTACTACACATTACGCTTATGTATTGATTACACTACTGGTTTAAGTGATTAGGAAGGTTACATTTAGAGGAATTGTACCCGAATTTTCGTTGAGAGAGAGTGGAAGACTATTATTGAAATACCACCCTTAGCTCAACGACTATGTTCAAAATGAATATCTTGGTGAGCGTTCGTTATACACGATAGATAACACCGATACTTGTTTTGAGGAGGAAAATTTACTTTACTGATTTTTGAAATTTTTTACATTTTTCAAAGATGGCCTTAACGATTTTGTTCAAAATATTTTCTATTTTTATGGTTACTTTTCATATGTGTAATGGACTATATGAGAAAGTAGGCCTAGATACATTTTTGTCGTACCATTTATTTCTGGATTTTTTTCAGTTTAGCTTTGACCAAGCTAAACATATCTGACCTTGTGTGACCAAACGATATTTTTCTTTAATTCGTTTTTATATCTTTTTCTTTACGCATGTGCATATTTTCACCGAAGAAATACAATCTCTAGTGATATTTCACACGCCCCACTAGCACGCCCGACATCACGAAAGAGTAAAGGGGAGAGGGGGGGGGGGGGTTAAGTCCTGTCCAAACAATATACATTCAGATCATCTGGCTTTAATGGCTTGCTGTGGTCTTAGACCAGACAGCTTGACGCCGGGTAAGAGGGGCGCTCAGCGTCGCGTCGGGTCGAAGCGCCCGGTCTTGGGAAGTGGAAGGCGGAAATAAAGCAGGCAATGACGTCACCCTCCGAGGCGTCGAACGGTGAGGGAGGGAATGCAGGGGGAAAAAAGGAAATGGCAAAGATGTGATTATTCCGTATGAAATGACTGCAGTTCCAGGGCTTGGGAAGAAAATATTTATTTATATATAATTTAACGAAGAGAGTTTGTAAAAATATGAATCGGAACGAAAATAATATTTTTTTCTAAAAAGAAAAAAGAAAGTCATCAGTTTAAAACAAAATAGCATTTAATTTCCTAATTATTTTTTTATAAAGTTCAATAAAAACGTGTTTTAATTTACGTAAATACGCTCAACTCATATGATTAAAAAAGATTTTTGTTTTACTTTATTCAGACCTATTTATGGAAACAGTTCTTGTCAACTATATTATGGAATTCAAACAGTCAAATCAAACATAACAATATTTCTAAGACAATTAAGATATCTGACGCTGTAAATCTTTGGATTCGATACTAAAATAATATTTAAATTCATAACTTTATTTGTTTGGTTATAATGTGTAGACGCCTTCGGTATAGTTCGTTTATCCGTGTTTCACGAACGAAACATCATTTAATCACTCTTCCTTTTTCTTTTATAGCGCTGCGTCTTATTACATGTTCGAGGTATACGCATATACACCAATTACGCTAATAGTTTTAGGGATTAGGAAAGTTGAATTTACAGCAAGTGTACCAAGATTCGCGGGAGGAAAAGTGGAAAACCATATGGGAAAACACCTCCAGTACAACCGATTTGGGATTCAAACCCCGATCGGTAGTCCAGTCTACTGCGAGAGTGATGATGCCTTAGACCATTCAACCACCTAAGCGAGTATATTTGTCTGATTAATTAAAATGTCATCCCTCATTCATTTAATTGAAATCTTTTTATTTTTCTGAATGTGGTGAATGCCAGGCCTCCACCGTTGTTCGGATTCCACGTTAAACTGTAGGTCCTCCATTTCATATCAGAATCACCCTACCATTACACATTAGCGTAAGTGCGTATAACCCGAACGGGTAGTAAGACGCGGTGCTAATAATAATAATAATAATATATTTTTCTGATTTACAAAAAAAAACACCATTTGTAATTGTATGTGATATGATGACGTGGTTTGAAGAATGGTGTTTTCCTCCCTGAGGACAGTAGTAACAACACTATAGCATTCTACTCCCTCCCCCCTCCTAACACCCCTTGCCCCCCTCCCCTGACAGTGATGGTTCATTTGTCTGGATGCTTTTGTTTGAAGTGACCAAGTTGTATCCCAGCAGGCAATCAGAGATAATGCTGACAGCTTTCTCGAGTACTCCTGCCATCGCTTTCCTCTTTTTCTTGTTTCCCTTCCTTCTTTATTCGTATGTTTGTTCTCTTTTGTTTTACACTGCTGTTCTGATGTTTGCTTGCTGGAGAAGAAGGCGCTTCAATTCAACATTTTCGTCAGTTTTTTTTTTTCGTGACTGTTAGTTTTCCTCTTCCATTTTCTTGTTTGGATTCTACAAGAAACCGTCAAAAAATTGTTTAATCCTATTCTAGTGTCTTGAAAAAAAAAAATCAACAAAAAAACCATGTGAATAAAAAATATGGTTTAAAAAATATTACATTGAAAAACCCTCGGGAAATCAAAACTCATGTTTATGTTTTTACTTATTTTAAAACAATGTAAGAAATGTTAAATACTAGTGGTAGGCCTGTATTTGATTTTATAGCTAATCAATGCATTTTTGATATTATTATTATTATTATTATTATATTATTATTATTATTATTATTATTATTATTAGCACCACGTCTTACTACCCGTTCGGGCTATACGCACTTACGTTAATGTGTAATGGTAGGGTTAGTGAGATGAAATGGAGGACCTACAGTTTAACGTGGAATCCGAACCACGGTGGAGGCCTGGCATTCCTCACATTCACAAGTTGTGATTAATACACGTCTTGTCAGAGGTGAAGGAAGGTTTTGGTAATCAGATAAATCTGTGTCGGGACCGAGGATTGAACCCCGGACCCACAGCGCGGAAGTCTGACTCCTTGCCCCTAGACCACCAGGTCACCCTAGTTTTGTTATAATAAAGGCCTTTTCCAAACCTAATTTAGTTTATTTTTCTCAACACCGCGTCTTACTACCCGTTCAGATCATACGCATACGTATTGATTACGCTAATGTGATTGAAGTTAGAGGAAGTACACCCGCATTTGTATGGAGGGAAAGTGGAAAACCATTTAGTAAAAATCCCTCTCAGTACAACAGACCAGGATTCAAACCTCGGTCTCCCCGTCATTGGCATTCCAGTGTATTACGAGAAGGACATCGGCTTAGACTATATGTCCACCGAAGCGGGCACTAAAAACCCAAATGTGTTGCTGATGGAAAAGTATGCCTAATGTAAATGTTGACGGCGTAGAAGGTGGGTTACATCAGTTTGATCCGGAATTTATTGTTACTTTTACCTTCTTTGTCGATCTACTATTTTTTTTTGTGTCACCATTTTCTTTGAGCATCATTGACATCTCTCTCTCTCTCTCTCTGTTATTCCCGTCGCTCTCCGTCGAAGGTCTTGTAGATTGTCTGTCTGTTAGAACTCTTTAGTGCTGGTTTGTTGATTATTGGTGACATAAATACTAATTAATAATGGGAGGAACACAACAACCAGACCACAGGTCATTATTTGACCGTTTACTAATACCACCTTGTTAATTGTACCTTACCTATCTGTAAAGTATTGCAGGGGTAAATTGTTATAATGAAAGGATTCTAGTGGGAAACAGGTTTCAGAAAATTTAAAAATATTATTTTACGATAAATATTGATAATATTTTTTTTACATCACTATCTAAATACCCGTTCTTCGAACCGAATATGTTTTATACTACGTATCTTTCCACACCAAGACCCTGATTCGGTGGTTGAACGGTCTAAGCCCTAAGACGTTTTTCTCTTGTTGAATTAGCCTGCTGATGACGTGGGGATCGGGTTCGAATCCCGGTTGGTTTTACTGAGGGTGGTTTTTCCCAAATGGTTTCCCAATCTCTTTCCACCACTCAAAATCGGTACAGTGAAAAATATGTGCTTTGTAGCCGCCATATTGAAACAAAATGGCAGACGTACATTTTAATTAGCTAACATATTAACCAAACGGCTGAGTTATGTCCATGTGAAATTTCAACACAATCGGCTTTGTGGTTTTTGCGTGGAGGACCAATAGACATGCCCGCTTCGGTCGTCGCGTGGTCTAAGGCTTTTATTCTCGCAATAAATCCTAGTCTGGTGTATTGAGGTTTTTTCCAAATGGTTTTCCACTCTCCATCACGCAAATGCGGGTACACTTTCATTAAATATTGTAACACTGCCCTTAATTCCTAACGAACTAAGGCTGGTGCACAACAAAATCAAGAATAACAAAAGGAATATAATAATTGCAGAGGAGCCGATAGGATAATCACAAAGTAAATAGGCCGTACTAAGGTCTATTTATTTTCTGTTTCCCTGAACTCACGCTTCAACTATGTTGTAACTCGCCTCGGTGGCGTAGTTGGCTAACGCGCTTGTCGTGTTGAGCTCGACTGCTGAGGACGGGCAGATCGAGGTTCGAATCTCGTTCGGGTGAACTGGGGGTGGTTTTTCCTAAATGGTTTTCCACTCTCCCTCCACGCAAATGCGGGTTCACTTCCTATAATTCAACCTTCCCAATTCCTAATCCATTAGCGTAATTAGTACTTAAAGCGTATAACCCGAACGGGTAGTAAGACGCGGTGCTAAATATTATTAACTATGTTGTAATGAGGATAATTATATGTACCTTGGTTACCGGCGAGAAGGATATAACATGAAATTTGATATAAAGAAATATTTCAGAAAATAACATTTTATTTATTGATATTGAATAAAGAGAGATTAAATATTGAACAGTAATAAAAATCTGCATATATAAATATAAGTGAATGTTACAACAAAAACAATAGTTGCGGGAAATTTATTACCGAAATCGGTAAGTTACTAATATTTCTTCCTTAATGGCAATACCAAACCTCTCAAGCCAAACAGGCTATAAGTTACTCCTAAATCACTAACTTTCTTATAAAGCTTTTCAAGCCAGACAGGGTATATAGTACAGTAGTTCTCACACCAGACAGGCTCTAAGTTACTCATAAGTCACTAACATTATAAAACTTTCAAGCAAGGGTATAAGTTACTAACATTCTTTCTAACAAACAATACTAAAACTCTCACGCCAGACAAGCTATAAGATACGAACATTTTCAAAATTCTACGTCTTGTGAAAATTGACAAATTTAATACCCTGCGAACCCAGATGGGGTTTTACGTTACACAAACTAAACTGAAGATAAACATTCTTGAAAATGTATCTAAAAGGATTAGAGTAATACGTGATATCCCTACGAAGCTTATCTATACTTATAAAATAACATGTCCTGACTGACTGACTGATTCATCATCGCCGAGCGCAAACTATCAAGGCTACAAGCATGAAATTCGGACTGTATATTCATTTTGTTATGTAGGCACCCACTAAGAAAGGATTTAGAAAATTCCACCCCAAAGGGGTCAAAATAGGGGATGATAATATGTATGAAAGTCCGTCATTTTGAAAGTTACATAAACAAAATTTTGTATTTCGGTATTGACGTAAAACAAATAAATACGTGTTTCAGGAATTTTGGAAATTTTATTTAATAAGGGATGAAAAAGGGGGTGAAAGTTTGTATTGGACTTGCATTATTTTTGATCTGAGGTCAAGTTATGGTCATCAACGTAACGTATATTTTAAATTAATCTGTAAATACATATGTATATTTTCGTATTTGTATATAATCAACTTCCACGCGAGCAAAGCCGTGGGCAACAGCTATCTAGTTTTTTATAGTTGTAAAGGTTTTTAAATTTAATATTAATTTGCCATACAGAATTTCAACATACAACAGCCAAAAGGGAATTTCGTACCTTCTAAAAACATCCCGGGCACCTATGTGTGTCCGAGGACCTGATCCTAACAAGAGTAGTTCGTCCATCTGGACTACACCATTATATACAAAATTATTCTAGTTCAAGAGGTGAGAGGGGGAAGAGGGGTAAAAAAAACACAGGCAATCACAAAACAATGCCGAGAGGGAGGGGATAAATAGACGACGGTAGAATAGCGTAGCAGCAGGTAGATTGTTCTAGACCAAATGTTTCAACACATCACCACCTTCTTGCGCATGCGCGCCACAATTTTCCCAACATGCCTCGCGTTAATGCACAGTCCAGTCTTGCATGATTTACACTCGCTTAGTTAGTCAGTTAAATTCATTGTGGCATGTTATTGTTGTGTGGGGAGTACATTAGTGAGTTGAAGCTGTTGAATGGGGCACGGTAAGTTTACTCGTTTTAACTCCAATAGTGTCCAGTCTTGCTTTTATTTATTAACTGTTGTAGCTTTACGGTAATAAACGCTACAATATGTGCTTCCTAATCTTAAAAAAATCTATCCAAAGCGACATTTGCAGTCTTATGACTTGACGTATTATTACTTGAAAGTAGTCCAAGTAACTTTTCTAGCTATCGGATAAGAACCTTCTTATGAAAATAGGACTGTAGATTCAATATTTACGAGTTGTTCCCAGGCGAAAAGTCATCTGAGTCAACTTTATTGCTTGTTCAAATCCCGGTGTTTGTTGCAAAGTACAGCCAAGTTAAAACTATTGTTATTTTTGTGAAAACTTACAGCTCAAGACCATTTAAATTTTTTTTAGAGCACTCAACCACTTGTTTAAAGCCATCGGAAACCCTATTATAATGGCGTACATACATTTATCGACTAACGTAAATTATATACCTTATTTGAACATAATAGTAGCCGCCTGATACTATTAACAACTTTACTTCCCACCCCGGCTACAATTTGAGCACCCAACTAAAGTAACAAAGTTGAAGTCACACGGCCCTTCCCCGAAGTAAACTGCGGGGATTACTGGGAAATCTCAGCCTGAAGCTAAAAATGGCGTAGTGTGAGGCATATGAGGAATTCTCTGGACACCTTTGTCAGCCCGGCCATTATTAGGACCCCAGCTACTAAAATTATAGTCTCCGGCTGCTATAGGTCAAATATGAAATATATTATTATTATTATTATTATTATTATTATTAGCACCGCGTCTTACTACCCGTTCGGGTTATACGCACTCACGCTAGTGTGTAATGGTAGGGTGATTGTGAGATGAAATGGAGGACCTACAGTTTAACGTGGGATCCGAACCACGGTGGAGGCCTGGCATTCCAAACATTCACAAGTTGTGATTAATACACGTTAAATACTAAATATAACTTGCAGATTCGCTATTTAATATTTATTAACTTTTTTTGATAGTCCTCCAAGTAAATGATTTTATTTTTTAAAAAAGAGAGAAAATACGAGGGTCATCCAGAAAGTTACAAGGGGTCCTAAGGCCTGGGGAAATTTTTTGTTTCAAATTTGGCACACCTGACGTGTAGGGGGGATCTTAACGGTCAGTTTGTTTGGTCCCGCGTGTTTGTCGGCCATTTTTTTCAGTCACAGTAAATTCTTCCTATGGAGAGGTCGTCGCGCGCTCCCGCCACCTCCCGTCCGTGCGAGATCCGCGCGGTCATCCGTTTTTTGACTTTGCAGAACAATACCGCCGCGAATATCCATCGGAAGCTCGTGGAAGTTTATGGTAGTGATGTGATGAGTCGACAACATGTCACGAAGTGGGTTAGGTTGTTCAGAGAAGGCCGTACTGATACTCACGACGAGGCAAGGAGTGGGAGACCATCAGTGATTTCAGACGAACTTGTGCGAAAAATTGAAGAACAAGTGCGAAATGACCGCCGTGTGACGCTTGATGACCTTCACGAAAAATTCCCTGACATTTCTAGAAGTCTCCTTGCTGATATTGTGTCGGAAAAACTTGGTTACAAGAAGTTGTGTGCGAGATGGGTGCCCAGAATGCTCACACCGGAGCACCGTCAAAATCGCGTCACCACCGCGCGTGAATTTTTGGATCGTTTTGTACAGGAGGGAGAAGCTTTTCTGGACTCTATCGTGACAGGGGATGAGACGTGGGTGTGTCACTACACCCCAGAGACCAAAAGACAATCACTTCAGTGGCGTCATTCATCTTCCCCAGCCACCAAAAAGTTCAAGACAACCCATTCAGCCGTAAAAGTCATGGCATCTGTTTTTTTGGGACCGTAAGGGCGTCCTTTTGGTGGATTTTATGCCCAAAGGGACTACCATTAATGCAGAGGCTTACTGCAATACCCTAAAAAAACTCAGAAGAGCTATTCAGAACCGCAGAAGGGGAATGCTGACCCGGGGAGTCAGCCTCTTGCATGACAACGCCAGGCCCCACACCGCGCGAGTTTCACAGGAGCTGCTGACATCATTTGGATGGGATATTGTCACCCACCCACCCTATTCACCCGACTTGGCGCCTTCGGACTATCACCTTTTCACTAAACTAAAGGAGTTTTTGGGTGGGAAACGTTTTTCCAACAATCAGGAGGTCGAGGAAGCTGTGAAGAAGTGGCTGAAAGAGTTGGCGGCGGAGGTCTATGACACTGGCATACAAAAGCTGGTGCCCCGACTACAGAAATGTCTTGATCTCGACGGCGATTATGTTGAAAAATAGTATAATATATTTCTGAAGTATCCTGTGAGTTTCAATTAAATACAAGCATTTTTCGATTCTAAATAAATGTCGTAACCTTACTTTCTGGATGGCCCTCGTATAAATAGGTTTAATAGAATTTCTGTCGAATTAAATTGTCGTTTTATGAAATTTCCTCTTCCCCTTTGAATATTTTAAAACATATAATTTTTTTTCAGGCACATACTCTCTATGTAATCTTGGATTAAAAAAAACACACGATGAAAATTGGATTGGTAGAATTTCGGGAAATACTGTCCAAGTGAATCTTCCCAACGTTTTAAATATATATATGTGTCCCGGGCATGACGTTAAACTGCGTCCAGCCGAATGATCGCCGGTTTAATTGGTCTCTCTCCGCGCCGTCAACAACCTATTCTAGGGTGGAGGAACGGTTATAGAAAAGAGTAAGGCACTTTCTGGTCTTTGGAGTGAGAAATTTCCCCCGAAATACACAATTCTAAATGACATACAATACAGATGAAAACGGTAGACCACATCATTAAAGATCGTAAGGATATCCCAATTAACAGCAATTAGTAGAATGATATGAAACTTTCTCAAGAGTAAAAGCTGGGGATTAACAATAAACTAGAGTCGTAACTATCCGGCCTCAAAGGGGGGTGGCATTCCTAGTCGGATAACGGAAAGTTCGTATAATATGGGATTCGAGTGTCAATACTATGCAGTATGGGTTTGCATACTTTTACTTTCTAGCTATCTTACAGGTAGAGAAAGTATCGTGATCGTAAAAAAAATTGAACCCGAGATTTTGATGAATTTATTCGTTTCATGACCTCCCCCCCCCTCCCCCCGAATAGGAAAAAAGTATTTTTTGAATTTCCGTCTGTGTGTCTGTATAATAGAGCCTAAAATAGTTTACTGATCGGGCTAAAACATGGTATTTAGGGTTTTCAGAGGGCTGACTTGAGGCGTTTTGGAATTGGATATCTAACCCTAAAATTAAGGGTAGTTTACTGAAGGGCAAAAAGAGAGAAAAAAAAATGAGTTTCTCAAAACCAGCTCTAACGATTTTGATTAACTTTCATTTATAAGCATTAATAAATATTATAAACAAAATGGCTACTATCATTTTTTTCGTCAAAATGAATTTAAGGGTTCAGGTCTGATGCATAGATTCTCTTTTTTTTTTATCACATCTCCAAAACAATTTGCGATATGAAATCACTTATGTAGGTATATTTATAGTAAAAATATTTTATTTGAAACATATTTTTATAAATCCAATAACTTTCAAGCTAGGTGTAAATATATATATGTATATGTGTATATATATATTATTTAACTTTTTGAACACAAAAGGCCAAGTATTGAGACCGTAAAAATAAATCCAACTAGAAATGTTGATTGATGTCGACATCTCATGACCCCCCTTCCGCCCCGAACCCTAAAAAGAGTTTTTTTAATGACGTCTGTCTGTGTGTCTGTTTAACCTTAAAATTAAGAGTAATTTAGTTAAGGGTGAAAAGAGAAACAATCGATTTTCTCAAAATCGACTCTAACGATTTTGATTAACATTCGTATCTAGGCGTTGATTAATATTATAAATAAAATGGCTATTTTAATTTTCCCGTTAAAATGATTTTTAGGGTATTTTACTGAAGCGGAAATTTCCGGATTTCCGCAACTATTTGAGTTACTAAATAACTTATCATTGCAAAATTTTAGTACTACTACTAAAATAAAAAAACCTTTTATTTGAAATATATCTTTATAAAACCAATAGTTTCTGAGATATATGCAAATATAATAATACAATTTTGTAATTGTAAAGAGATACTACTTAAGTTTTAACGCAATAATTCTCCAATGCCATAGAGTAATTAAATATAAGTAAGTCTCAAAAAGTTTATGATCCTTTTCCTTAAACCTCTTAGGAGAAATGTTTGTACAACAATGATCTATCTCCTTAATTTTAGACTAAATAGTCAATATTTACATTTTTTATTGGTCAAAATTTATAAATGAGGAATTTAATAGCAATGCGATGACCTGAAGATGTGCAACACCTAATACAATGTCGAAAATTTAACTGGAAGCTGAAATTTTAGTACGAAGTGTTGACCCTTGTGGACCCAATATCTTTTTATTGGTCCAAACATACAAATGAGGACATTAACTATTTAAAAATGAAATTATAAAATTTAAAACCGGGACTCAAAAAAAGTTTTACATAAGCATAGTGTAATTTATGCTTGGATTTGCTATTGTATCTTATTTCGTTTCACATATATTACGAGTTTTGAGTAAATATTTCCATTTTTAAACAATAGAGCGAGAAAGTCCGTGCGGAGTTCCGTACCATTTATTTAAAAAAAGTTGTTCACATAACATTTAACTTTGTTTTAATAGAATCCACCCATTTTTTGATTGTGTTATAAAATAGGAATACAGTACTTTTAGGAGGACAGTAAAAATTAAACAAGAAATCTATCTATACTTATAAAATAACATGTCCTGACTGACTGACTGACTGACTGACTGACTGACTGACTGACTGACTGACTGACTGATTCATCATCGCCGAGCGCAAACTATCAAGGCTACAAGCATGAAATTCGGATTGTATATTCATTTTGTTATGTAGGCACCCACTAAGAAAGGATTTTAGAAAATTCCACCCCAAAGGGGTCAAAATAGGGGATGATAATATGTATAATAATATGTATGAAAGTCCGTCATTTTGAAAGTTACATAAACAAAATTTTGTATTTCGGTTATTGACGTAAAACAAATAAATACGTGTTTCAGGAATTTTGGAAATTTTATTTAATAAGGGATGAAAAAGGGGGTGAAAGTTTGTATCGGACTTGCATTATTTTTGATCTGAGGTCAAGTTATGGTCATCAACGTAACGTAATATTTTAAATTAATCTGTAAATACATATGTATATTTTCGTATTTGTATATAATCAACCAGGCCTCCACCGTGGTTCGGATTCCACATTAAACTGTAGGTCCTCCATTTCATCTCACAATCACACTACCATTACACATTAGCGTAAGTGCGTATAACCCGAACGGGTAGTAAGACGCGGTGCTAATAATAATAATAATAATAATAATAATAATAATAATAATAATAATAATAATAATAATAATATATAATCAACTTCCACGCGAGCAAAGCCGCGGGCAACAGCTATCTAGTAATTTATAAAAATCTTTACTATACAGTACTTGATTTTTGAAATGAAACATCAGCTACAAAGCAAGAACAAGTGAAAATAGACCGTCAAATGGGTACATTAGAAACCCAGTTAATATTTACCAGTTTGTTTATTTTAAAACGCACTTTTTAACACAGAGAACCGGGCTGGATAGTACGGAGGGTCGGATAATCATGAGTCTAGAAGGTTTTTTTGGAAAATTTCTGCAAACCCAACTTAGGATTGATAACCACGAAGAAGAAGAAGAAGAAGAAGATATAACCAGCTTTGACGGCTTTTTATAAAAGAAAGAAGATATCAAGTTAGAATTCTTATTACTTAGGATAGTTACAATATATATATATTTTTAAATATGGCTGCTCAGAAATTTTAATGTTCAATATGGCCCTTATCATCAAATTAATTGGGCACGCATTGTCTAAGACATCACGCTCGAAATAGACTATACTGTCGATGACGAGGAGATTGAGGTTCGAATCTCGGTCGGATGGACTGAGAGTGGGTATTCCTAAATGGTTCTCCACTCTCCCTCCACATAAATGCGGGTACATTCCCTCTAAATATAACCTTCCTCATCCCTTAAATTATTAGTGTAGTTAGTACATAAGCGTTTACCCCACGTATGTATGATTGGTCAAATGGGGAGCAAGTGGGCGATAACAAATCCCAGGAACAGTTCGAACGAGTTACTTTGTAAACACTCCAGTGGGGCAAGTGTCGGTTCACTGGCGGGTCTGTTTATAGACGTGTTTCCACACCTCGTACAAGCAGACGGAGGACTGGAACCGATAACACACCACCAGAGGCATGCACATGTGAGTGATGATGGTCCAAGCCCAAACTCCGTAGAACTCCATCTGCTCGGGGTAAGACTCGGCACGGTTGTTCACCAGCGGTTCACAATCCAAATCACCATGTTGGCGACGAGCAGGAAGGTCACCATCTGACGTCCCGGTTTGCGTCCGACCTGTTCTGGCGTCGAGCAACCCCTCCTCCAGGCGTCCAGCACCAACAGCGTCTGACAGAGACTCTGCACCAGCGCCGATACCGGCGTCACGATCCTCAACACGTCCCAGCGGTTGTTCGCCGCGTCCATCATGAAATAGGCCCCTATAATGTGGAACAAGGTGTAGAGGAACACCCCGAACTGCGTCACGAACAGTAGGATGTGCTCCAACTCTAAGTCGCGGTGTTGCCGTCTTAGCCCGATAGTCTTCATCTTCATGTAGCATAGGATGACCACGGCGATGGAAGTACCGAGGACGAGGGCCTCCCAAACGTTGACCTGAAACACGGCCAACTCCGCGTACTTGGGTTGACGGATCAGCTCGAAGAACAGGATGAGGGTGATGGTGGAGATGACCGTCATCAACAAACCGGCGATGAGGCCCTTGTAGGCACTCGCGCAGTCGACGGAGAACTGGCTGGTTGAGCGGGCGTAGATGACGTTGACGCCGCTCTGTTTGCGGGTGCGTGGGGAGTCTAGACTGTTGCAGGCCATCCTCCACATGACGGCCAGGATGACCGTGCACAGGAGGCTGTATTCCACGGTGCAAGGGAAGAGGAAAGGGCTGGAGTTTCTCAGGAGGTTCTTCATTATCTGAGAGCGCCAACATTCGGAAGACTTGTCTGGGAGGAAGGCTATACTATTCCTCAGATCCAGAGATTCAGAGAAGCTCCCGCTTTCGGTCTCGTTAGGATCTAGAACGGAGGACATTATTTAGCCTTGCATGTGCGTGATTCTTTGAAGTTTAAATATAAGTTAAAATTAGGAGTATTAAGTGCGCAGCCTTACTCGCGGTATAATCGCCACAACCAGGATCACAGAACATAGGTTTCTGTAACACGCGCTGGTGGGCGCGCGCTCTAAATATCAACATCACATTTTATGGTTTTCCGGTGGGTTAGCATTTCAATCCAGTGCACCAAGGGTGTTTTTTTATAAATGGTTCTTCACGTTCCTTCCACGCGAGTGTGTGGGTACATTTCCTCTAAAATTATACTGTTCTCATCCCTACTCTACTAGCGTAATTAACATAATATATCTAGTGGATGGTTACAGATTTGTCTGCAGATTTTAGCGCCAGAATTTTCTCAAATTTTACTTGAGAAAAGTTCAATATGGTGAGGCCTCACTCGACTTTATAGTGTTTTTTTTTAGCACAGCGTCTTACTACCCGTTCGGGTTATGCGCACTTACGCTTATGTGTAATGGTAGGGTGATTGTGAGATGAAATGGTAACGTGGGATCCGAACCACGGTGGAGGCCTGTCATTCCACACATTCACAAGTTGTGATTAATACACGTCTTGTCAGAGGTGAAGTAAAGGTTTGGTAATCAGATAGATCTGCGACGGGACCGAGGATTGAACCCCGGACCACCAGCACAGAATTCCGACACCATACCTCTAGACCGCCAGGTCACCATTAACCTTTAAAATGAGAGACTGTTAGTTAAAGTTGACTGAGCCTTATTTTCTTAATTTCATTGACAGGATATGATATTTTCAAATGCCCCAATGTGTAGTATCGTGGTGAGGTAGATAAAAAAAAGGTTTAACGTGTTTTTTTTTGTTTTTGTGCACTCACTGTTAAGTATCTGTATCAGATTGCGTTCCTCCAAGTTCCGGAAATGTTGCTGGATATCGTACTTGGTCTCTTCTACTACCACGTACAGCCATTCGGACAAGTTGGTGGCAATCATGTGCATGATGCCAAATCTCGCGACCAAGGCGTGTTTGTACACTTCTAGAAACTGATCGGAATAACATGGTTGGATGGTAGACACAGGAGCAGAAAACTGGTCAAAATAACAGTTAGATGGTAGACACAAGGGCAGAAACTGGTCAAAATAACATTTGGATGGTAGACACAGGAGCAGAAACTGGTCAAAATAACATTTGGATGGTAGACACAGGAGCAGAAACTGGTCAAAATAACAGTTGGATGGTAGACGCAGGAGCAGAAACTGGTCAAAATAACATAGTTGGATGGTAGACATAGTAGCAGAAACTGGTCAAAATAACATTTGGATGGTAGACACAGGAGCAGAAACTGGTCAAAATAACAGTTGGATGGTAGACACAGGAGCAGAAACAGGTCAAAATAACAGATGGTAGACACAAGGGCAGAAACTGGTCAAAATAACATTTGGATGGTAGACACAGGAGCAGAAACTGGTCAAAATAACAGTTGGATGGTAGACACAGGAGCAGAAACTGGTCAAAATAACAGTTGGATGGTAGACACAGGAGCAGAAACTGGTCAAAATAACAGTTAGATGGTAGACACAAGGGCAGAAACTGGTCAAAATAACATTTGGATGGTAGACACAGGAGCAGAAACTGGTCAAAATAACATTTGGATGGTAGACACAGGAGCAGAAACTGGTCAAAATAACAGTTGGATGGTAGACGCAGGAGCAGAAACTGGTCAAAATAACATAGTTGGATGGTAGACATAGTAGCAGAAACTGGTCAAAATAACATTTGGATGGTAGACACAGGAGCAGAAACTGGTCAAAATAACAGTTGGATGGTAGACACAGGAGCAGAAACAGGTCAAAATAACAGTTAGATGGTAGACACAAGGGCAAGAAACTGGTCAAAATAACATTTGGATGGTAGACACAGGAGCAGAAACTGGTCAAAATAACAGTTGGATGGTAGACACAGGAGCAGAAACTGGTCAAAATAACAGTTGGATGGTAGACACAGGAGCAGAAACTGGTCAAAATAACAGTTAGATGGTAGACACAAGGCGAGAACTGGTCAAAATAACATTTGGATGGTAGACACAGGAGCAGAAACTGGTCAAAATAACAGTTGGATGGTAGACGCAGGAGCAGAAACTGGTCAAAATAACATAGTTGGATGGTAGACATAGTAGCAGAAACTGGTCAAAATAACAGTTGGATGGTAGACACAGGAGCAGAAACTGGTCAAAATAACAGTTGGATGGTAGACACAGGAGCAGAAACTGGTCAAAATAACAGTTGGATGGTAGACGCAGGAGCAGAAACTGGTCAAAATAACATAGTTGGATGGTAGACATAGTAGCAGAAACTGGTCAAAATAACAGTTGGATGGTAGACACAGGAGCAGAAACTGGTCAAAATAACAGTTGGATGGTAGACACAGGAGCAGAAACTGGTCAAAATAACAGTTGGATGGTAGACACAGGAGCAGAAACTGGTCAAAATAACATTTGGATGGTAGACACAGGAGCAGAAACTGGTCAAAATAACAGTTGGATGGTAGACACAGGAGCAGAAACTGGTCAAAATAACAGTTAGATGGTAGACACAAGGGCAGAAACTGGTCAAAATAACATTTGGATGGTAGACATAGTAGCAGAAACTGGTCAAAATAACATAGTTGGATGGTAGACATAGTAGCAGAAACTGGTCAAAATAACAGTTGGATGGTAGACACAGGAGCAGAAACTGGTCAAAATAACATAGTTGGATGGTAGACATAGTAGCAGAAACTGGTCAAAATAACATAGTTGGATGGTAGACATAGTAGCAGAAACTGGTCAAAATAACAGTTGGATGGTAGACACAGGAGCAGAAACTGGTCAAATATAACAGTTGGATGGTAGACACAGGAGCAGAAACTGGTCAAAATAACATAGTTGGATGGTAGACACAGGAGCAGAAACTGGTCAAAATAACAGTTGGATGGTAGACACAGGAGCAGAAACTGGTCAAAAATAACAGTTGGATGGTAGACACAGGAGCAGAAACTGGTCAAAATAACAGTTGGATGGTAGACATAGTAGCAGAAACTGGTCAAAATAACAGTTGGATGGTAGACACAGGAGCAGAAACTGGTCAAAATAACAGTTGGATGGTAGACACAGGAGCAGAAACTGGTCAAAATAACAGTTGGATGGTAGACACAGGAGCAGAAACTGGTCAAAATAACAGTTGGATGGTAGACATAGTAGCAGAAACTGGTCAAAATAACAGTTGGATGGTAGACATAGGAGCAGAAACTGGTCAAAATAACAGTTGGATGGTAGACATAGTAGCAGAAACTGGTCAAAATAACAGTTGGATGGTAGACATAGGAGCAGAAACTGGTCAAAATAACAGTTGGATGGTAGACACAGGAGCAGAAACTGGTCAAAATAACAGTTGGATGGTAGACACAGGAGCAGAAACTGGTCAAAATAACAGTTGGATGGTAGACACAGGAGCAGAAACTGGTCAAAATAACAGTTGGATGGTAGACACAGGAGCAGAAACTGGTCAAAATAACATAGTTGGATGGTAGACACAGGAGCAGAAACTGGTCAAAATAACAGTTGGATGGTAGACACAGGAGCAGAAACTGGTCAAAATAACAGTTGGATGGTAGACACAGGAGCAGAAGCTGGTCAAAATAACAGTTGGATGGTAGACATAGTAGCAGAAACTGGTCAAAATAACAGTTGGATGGTAGACACAGGAGCAGAAACTGGTCAAAATAACAGTTGGATGGTAGACACAGGAGCAGAAACTGGTCAAAATAACAGTTGGATGGTAGACACAGGAGCAGAAACTGGTCAAAATAACAGTTGGATGGTAGACATAGTAGCAGAAACTGGTCAAAATAACATAGTTGGATGGTAGACACAGGAGCAGAAACTGGTCAAAATAACAGTTGGATGGTAGACACAAGGGCAGGGCCGAGTGGGATCGTCACGGCAAAGTAATCCCCTTCTAATACTCATTACAATTATTTTTTAGCACCGAGTCTTACTACCCGTTCGTGCTATACGCTTATGTACTAATTACGTTAATGGATTAGGAATAGGGAAGGTTAAATTTAGAGGAAGTGAACCCGCATTTGCGTGTAAGGAGAATGGAAACCTATTCAGGGAAAACTACCCCCAGTTCACCCGACCGTGGTTCGAACCTTGATCTCTCCGTCCTCAGTAGTCTAGCTCAACACGATTAGCGCGTTAACCAACTAAGCCACCGAGGCGGGTTATACATTAATTACTTTACATTAATAATGGTACGCAAAAACCCAAAAATAGTTTGACCTCTTATAGCTCGTGAACTGTAATGATTTGAAATCAGTGAATCACTATTTATAATTATACTTTTGTTAAAATTGCACAGTAAATTTTTTTTACTGTCGAATGACCTTAAACGTTTCTAAGCTGCACCTCACATTACTATAACATGATTTAGATAGGAAGATACCTTTTTTAAAAGATTATGAGACATGTTATTTTCTGTTTCTTACCCTGTCATGGAGAGAAAACACGTAAATCATCTGACAGACGACGAAAGTAGCCCTCACTAGAGGAGTGATGGCCACCAGGACATTGTCACATTCCGGTGTCCTTTTCAATTCAAAATACTGCCCGAACGACAGCACAGCGTAAATTACACTACAGAAGCCAAACACTGGGAAACATAAAACAGCATTTAATTACATCAGGTGGACATTTATTATTATTTATGGTTATTTAAAGTTCACTTTCTAAACTAACATTTTTTTTAATCCCCACGTCTTACTACCTGTTCAGATTATACGCAAATGTGATAATTACTCTAATAAAGTAGAGCTAAGGAAGGGAGCATTTTGGAGGTAATTTATTCACATTAGCGTGGGAGGATTATTATTATTATTATTATTATTATTATTATTATTATTATTATTAGCACCGCGTCTTACTACCCGTTCGGGTTATACGCACTTACGCTAATGTGTAATGGTAGGGCGATTGTGAGATGAAATGAAGGACCTACAGTTTAACGTGGAATCCGAACCACGGGGAGGCCTGGCATTCCCCACATTCACAAGAAGTCTTGTCAGAGGTGAAGGAAGGGTTTGGAAATCAGATACATTTGTGCCGGGACCGAGGATTGAACCCCGGCCGCCAGCATAGAAGTCTGACACCTTACCCCTAGACCACCAGGTCACCCGCGTGGGAGGAAAAAATACCCACAGTAGACCTGACCGGGATTCGAGCCTTGATCTAGCCGTCACTAGAACCTGGACTAATAAGAGTGTGACACCTTTGACTGTTTGGCCACTGAAGCGTGTGTAAGCTAACTGATTATATATTTTCACGTGAGCTTTATACTAACTTTATTCTTGAACAAACATAACTTCCATCCCCTGGTCTTTAGTTATTCACTACGAAAGGGGGTAAGCGCGCAAGTCCACCAATTATACATTTTTTGACCATACAGGAAATCAAATCAAGTAATCTTAGCTCAGTAGGGAGATGCACTACCAACTGAACTAAAATGTCGGGCTCTCAGGTATATAGAAATATTATGACTTTCACCTTTATACAGTTGGATGGCAATAATTAACACACAATAGCCGCTCAGGTGAACAAGTATGTAAAGGCATCAGTATCGTCTTGTTGGTTTTCCTATAACATAGAAGTCGTGGTTAGAATTCCGACCGAGTGTACTGAGTACCTTAATATCCTACCTGCCACGCCTATTCTGAGATAGAAGCTGCCATATTGGACCCTTTTAAAACAGCTTGACCTTGAAAAGGTGACCTTACTTGCCACGCCTATTCTGAGATAAAAACTGCCATACCCCTGTTTGAAACAGATTGACCTTGAAAAGGTGATCTTACCTGCCACGCCTATTCTGAGATAAAAACTTCAATACCCTTGTTTGAAACAGCTTGACCTTAAAAAGGTGACCTTACCTACCACGCCTATTCTGAGATAGAAGCTCCCATATCGGACCTTGTCGTGCGTCTCTGATCCTGAATTTCCTCTTGGGTTCACGTGCTGTGTTTTATAACCGGGTATTTCTGTTGATAATAATAATGTCAGATTATTCAACTTTAAAAAAAAATCATACAAACGTATTATTTATACAGTCAACATTAATAATATTTTGCAATATTTATAGTTTTATTTTATAGGTATTGATTATATCTATCTAAAAGGTATAGCTGCAGATCACATGAGTTGACGTATGAATAGGTGTCATGTAAGGTCCTTCCTGTGTAAACTGGACCATAGCTATGCTTATCCTGGTCATTATCTATTATTGGTGTTCAGGTGCCATGCGAGTTTAAAACTTTAAAACTACACTGTCATCGCGTGTTTTTTTTTTTTTTAAAGTAATAGTGTTGAGGACCTACTTGCCCCGTGTATCTCCTTTGTGCGGTTGATAGCCTCTTTTTTAAGGAAGGACATGTACACATACGCGAGGAACGTGATGCTGCCTAGGTACAGATATAGGTAGAACGCCTGGAAACAAGCAAAACAATGGCAAAATATAACACAATATACTCCCAGAAACAACGTTTTACAAAATTGGAAGTATTGATCATGACAAATAATATTTTTAAAATAGTTTGAAAAAAAAATGTATAGGCTAGGTCCTATACAATTAGAAAGTTATCAAACTATTTTTATATATACATATATTTATTTCCAAAATTGGTATGATTTTTCTTTTGTAATAAACATAAAAAAAAAGGGACAAGGATTCATTCAAACCAAAACATAATAAATAGTAGGGGTCTAATTGTTTTTCAATCAAGAACAAAAATATAGACACATTAAAATAGATAGATGTTAATTTGGATGGAATGGGATGGGAGAAAAAAAATGAGTGTTTTTTACAGTTTTTATTGCAAAACTTTTTTGGCTAAAATAAATAAAATACTACTCCAGTACAAACAAGTATTTAATTTTTTTTACACGATGCCTCAAAATTTCTTAAATATCTGACAAAGGTGTCCTGGAATTTAATGACAGCTTTTTCTCTTCATTTAAAACGTTTATGATGTAATGCCGCTATGCTCATTATAGATAGATATTCAACAACTGTTGATATCACCAGGTGAAGAAAGTAAAACTCTTTATGTTTCTACTGGAGCAATATTTGAATAGTATTAGCAAAAAAAAAGTTTTGCCATAAAAACTGCAAACATACTGACCTTTTCTCGCGTCCCCTACAATCTCACCTTAAGGGTTAGTGGGGTTAAAACCCACCATGGCATCAACCCATAATTAAGCCATACCGACAGACTGACCACGTCTGTTGGCGAAGATAGTACCAACTTATGTGGATACATGGTGTCATGTGGTCAGTGAGTCTGGGAGTGCCAGGGATTGAACCAGAGACTTTTGAAATTCTGACTTTTAGACTACAGAGGCGATTGCTAATAGGGGGAAAAGGATTTAAAACTATCCTCTACTCTGGAATGACTTGAAACAGTGGAGGAAATTGCTTTATAAGTAACCATACTATAGAGTGGAAACGAACCCCATTTTTTTTCTTTTCGCGCTCATTGGGTACTGTAAAAATGTTGCGCATGCTCTATACAGAATTCACATAAGGTCTAGTATCCACTCTAGTTTGTGGAAACGCTTGACATTTTGTGATGGGTACCCTTCGTATCCCTTGTAAGGCAGTAATCTTACCTTGCATTATTCCACTATGGACCAGCAGCAGTGTAGTCCATCAAGGTAAGAATCCTTCCTTTCAGGGTAAAAGGAGTGCATTTAAAAAAAAATTATTGACAAGAATGAATGCAAAAATAAATTCCCATTATATAAATTGATTGATGTTAAAAAATAGAAAAGAATCTGTTGTTTTTAAATTGCTACCAGTGATAACACTGGATAACAGCACGACTTGTAACTTATCTTCGGACATATTTTCTTACATCGTAGGTGGTGATGGAAGGTTTCGAAGTGAGAGTCTTGGTGACAGGAAGTGATACCCCTAACACGACCAGAAGCTTTCCGTAGAGGGCTGAGATCGTGGTTGCCAAAGCGTCGCTGCAATCAATAAAACCACAAATAAAACAATTTTAATTGAGCAGGTAGGTCACCAATTGTACAATTATTTGTAACATGATAGCAAAGCTTAGCATATGGGTAAATTATCAATTTAATTAACCTCTTTGGTAGCCGCGTGGTCTAACGCGCTACTCTAGCAGTAGACTAAACTGCCGATGACGGGGAGATCGAGGTTCGAATCTCGGTCGGGTGTACTGATTGTGGTTTTCCCCAAAATGTTATTCTACTACCCGTTACGCAAATGCGGGTACACTTCCTCTCTATATAGCCAAACTTCCTAATCCCTTAAACCACTAGCGTAAGCGTATAGCCCGGACGGTAGTAATACGTGGTGCTAAAAAAATAGTTAAGGATGTAACCGCATCGACCATCATATTCGTTAATTGAAAAATCACACCTGGACACGGGAATCTAACCCACGACCTTTGTTCTAGCGCACCAATCCTCCGACCCGAAACTATATAGGAATCGTTATGTACTCAATGCCACTGTTTACTCATATTTTAAGGCAGAATCTGTAACGGACGCGTGAAAATGATCAGCTACTATGAGTTATCATTGACACCACAAAACGAACCCGTGGTTTAGTGTTGTGTGTACCTGGCTACGAGGCTAGGGGAGCCGGGTTCGATTCCTAGCTGATACTTAGGGTATTTTTTCCGAAAGGGAATTTATCTTAACGGTTATTATGGTTTGGTTAGTTAGACCTAAGTTAGGTTTAAGTGTTTCCACTGGTTTCACACCCTCATACTCACTATCATCACTCATCGGGGCATGGAAAGAGCCTCCAAGGAAAGGATGTACGATTAGTAAATTCGGATGACTCCTGGAAAACTGTACATTATTACTGGATAATCTTTCCACTACTGGGCTACGAATGATGTAGTTCGGCTGCGCAAAATATATACAGGATGTTCGGAAACTCATAGCCCAAATTGCACATATAGCTTGTTTGAATCAAAAGTAATACAAAATCCCAGTACACTTACATCCGAAAATCTATGCTAATACCATTAAATTGTGTCCAAAGTTTTGACTTGCAGTGCCGGGAGAGCAAAGCTGTTCAAGCATGCGCGTACAGCAGGTTGCATAGAAGATAGGCACGCGGCACTACACACCTTGACATCTTGGAGCACGGCAGCAGAACATACCACAATATTAATAGTAAACAAAACACAAGTCCATCTAGAAATGGGAATACGTTCTGAGGGTCATCGTTAACGGTCCTACATCACAGAAAGTGGTTGCCATTACTACAATGTGCAGTGCAGCGTGCTTAACTCCTATTCAACTTGTTGTACAATGTTGTATCAATGGAACAAGCTCTAGCTTTATCCATAAACGAGTAGGTATGAGAAAGGTAGGTCTATTTTCGAGTAAATACACCCGCATTAGCATGGAGCGAGGTAGAGAAATTACAATGAAGGTCCCTAGAGTGGGAAAACAAACCCGAATGCACCCAGCCGTGAATCGAACCCTCGACTTGATGGCCACCATGTTATATATTTGTTATAACGTCTTAAATCGAATGTGACTTACTCTCCTTCGTTGATCGCCAATTTCTTGCCCGCTACTCTATCCTGTGTCTGTACAGAGATGTTTGGGGGCAGACGCCTGGAGGTGGACGCCGGGGGTGGGCCCTCCACAAACTGCGACCTGGGGATAGAAAATATCAAATCGGTTCGTGTCAAAATCTATCTTACTTTAATGGTTTATAATTTATTTAAAAAAATGTCTGACCAATATATTTTATCAATTTTTGATGCATTAACGCCTCTCATCTCCCCCCCCCCATTTTTTTACCACCACGCCTTACTACTCGTTCAAGCTATAAGCTTATGTACTAATTACACTAATAGGTTTGGGATTAGGAAGGTTTAATTGAGAAGATGTTCATCCACATTTGCGTGGGGGAGAGTGGAAAACTATCCTAAGTGGACCCGACTGGAATAAAACCCCGATCTCCCCGTCTTCCGCAGTTTCCCCTTCTTGATTGAAAGATACACTAAGGGTGGTCACCATGAAATATTAATTTAACAAATTTAAAACAACAATAACACTGACCATAAATAGCTCTTGCAATAACAAATAAATAGGTCAATTCAGTTTAGACTTCTAAACCCTTAAAAATCCACCTAAGAGATAAAAAATTTATATATATATATATACGAGTATACCTACTGGGTAACGCCAGGCTTTTTTTCTAGTCAATAATTATTTGAAAATAATATCAAAAACTAAATTTCTATTTAATAGAATAGTTACAAAAATATTTAAAATGAGGTAATAGAATGCCCTTCAAAATTTTTATTTGAGCAGTTATAATTATATAGCAACTTGTGCACATTCACAATTTGGTTTGATTTTTAAATTTGATGAAAAGTAACATTTAAGAAAGATTAATTTTTTGAAATGAAAAACCGAATATTACCATAACATTTTTTACCTCTATCCCCCCAAAATGTTGATGGCAAATGGATCGAAATATGCCACATATATTTAAAAATGGTTACACCATTTCAAAAGTAAAACGAATTCCAGGTGTATCATTATTTTATTGATTTAAAATAATAAAACTATTATTTGACAATAAACATATCATTAAAATAAAGATGTTTAACATAAAATTATTTCACCTGTTGGTATCGTGATGAAACAACTGCATTTGATAATCTGGAGATACATTTTCCTTTTCCCTCGTGTCGTTCATTTCGAAGACTGATCTAAACATAATTATCTTCCTAGCTGCTCACTTTAAACTTAATATTTTATGATAACATGTTTTTGAATCCTCTGCTTTGCATTTCAAACATGACGAGTGTTTACCGTGGATATTAATAGTTTACACAAACCACTACCATTATGGACGCCCAAGGGGTGACCGATAATTTACTGGCGGAAAAAGATTAAATCTATTAATTTTAAAACATAAAGCGATTCCTTTCAACAATTTTCTCTGAGTTCTAAGAAATCAATTTTCATGATATTAAAAATGAATTTCAAATTTTAAATATATTCAAGACTATCTCTGTGATTTAGAGTTCATGGATACAGATATCTCGAGTTCGATCTCTGGAGCTTCCAGATTCCAGTGGGTCTGAAACGAGATCAGCTCAGCCTCGCGAGGACAAATGAGGAGCTACTAGAATTAAAAAAAGTATCCTTATAGTCTATAAAACTGAGATAAACGGCTGGATGGTTCGTTGTGCTGATGACATTAAACCCTATGTCCGCAGAAGTTGGAAATTATCCTCACCAACAGACTGTGGCCGCACGGTTGGTATGGTTCAATTGAGTTCTGACGCCATGGAGTTTTGAAATAAGAAGCTGCAACTTTTAGAAATACAATTTATTTCGACAGTATTTTCTCAAGTTCTACCAAACCGATTTTAATTTAAAAAAATACATTAATAAAAGCATTTACTTTGAGGATTATTATATCACATTTTACAAATTTTCGATGGCGAGGCCACACTATACCTATAATTTACGTTAGTTAGTAAATGAACGGTTGCTAATATGACCATGTTGCCGATTGAATAGAAAAATGTTTGAAGCTGAATTAAAAAAGGTCTTTATCTGAATATTTGCAGAAAAATCACAAACAAATAAGTTGTCCTGGAATATGTTTATACTGGAGCAGTATTTGATTTATTTTGACAAAAAAAAAAGTTTTGCGATCAAAACTGCAAAAAAACTGCCTTTCACTCTTTTCTCCTACACTCCTAACTAAGTTAGTTCTTGGTTTACCTCTAGAAAATAACATTATATTGTAAAAGTAAAATAAATATGATTATACAAGCTACCCCATCGTGGATTGGAAAAATCATCGACCTCATCGGATTTAAAAAACAAAACAAAAACCTATATTCAGACTTATGCACTCCAAAAATGCTGGTATTTTTCCTCCTCTATAATCATGCCTTCCTCATCCTTATCCCGTTAGTAGATGCAGATAGACCGGTTGGGTAGCAAGACGTGTTCTGCAACCACCCAAGTTTTATTCTTCATCATGTGTCATTATATATATATATACACACACACATATATATACACATATATATATATATATATATATATATATATAATATACACATATACATATAAAGTAAGATTTGGTAGGAAGAACAGTAGAAGTTAGTTAATAAAGTTACTAAAACAATTTTAATATATTCATACGTCAAGTCATGTTATATGCAGCTGTCATTTTTGATATATATTATCAATACCTATAGAATAACACAAATAATACAGTAAAACCTTATCAATGTTAGCCGCAAACAAATATGTTTGAATTTACTCTACTGTTCTTCCAACCAAAATTAGGGTATATATAGATATATATTTGCACCGTGTCTTACTACCCGTTTGGGCTACACCCTTATATATTAATTACAAAAATGGTTATAAGGACTAGGAAGGCCTTATTTAGAGGAAGTGTACCAGCATTTGGGGGGAGGGAGAGTGAAAAATCATTTACGTAAAAACCACCCTTAGTACATCCGACCGAAATTCGAACCTCGATCTCCCCGTTATCGGCAGCCTAGTCTACTGTGAGAGTAGCGCGTTATACCACGTGGCCACCGAAGCAGGTTTGTAATTATATTGGTTCTAACCGCTTAAGTGGCCGGCTGATCTACATAAGACAGTGGTCTCAAATATTCAAATTAGCTGAAGTGGCAGATTTTACAAAATTAGGACTTGTTGCAGGTCATAACCTACATAAACATGTTTGAATAAAATATATTCTATACTTTTTTTTTCAGCACGTCTTAATACCGGTTCGTACTCATGCGCTTGGGTAAGGGGTGAAGGAAACATAATTTAGAGGAAATGTAACTGCATTTGAGTGAAGGAAATCCGGTAACCCATACACGAAAAAACAACCCTCTGCATGTCTAGCTGGAGTTTGAACCTCGACCTTTCCGACAGTGGTAAACATGACCAGAAGATCCTGACGCTTAACCCGCGTGTCCACCGATGAAGGTCTATAATAGCCGTTCATTGATATTTATATTTAAAATCATGAATGTACATTTAAAATATTTTAAAACTTACATTTTCTCAGATGTTTATGTGGGTTAGTGAAATACTAAAAAAAGTATTTATTGAATGATGTAAATAAAAATTGTCCTAATATTATTATTAGCACCGCGTCTTACTACCCGTTCGGGTTATACGCACTTACGCTAATGTGTAATGATAGGGTGATTGTGAGATGAAATGAAGGACCTACAGTTTAACGTGGAATCCGAACCACGGTGGCGGCCTGGCATTCCCCACATTCTTGTACTAATAAAGCTTTTAAAGCGAAAACAAACTATAGAACAGTTTGAAATATTTTTAAGTATGCTATCTTTTGTTATTTAAAATTACGTCCACAGTGAAATTAAACTTTTTTTTTGAGTGTATGACTGCAGGTCAGCTAGTAATATAAAAAGTGTTGCAGACAAGTGGTTCAGTTAGTTATATCTCGCTGGCCGGATGTGAACATTGGTCTAAAGCTTAATTCACAAGTTCGACGAAAATAGAGAACATAATCTGCTTCAGTGGCGTAGCAATTCTCACGCTGTTGACCTGGCGGTCTAGGGGTAAGGTGTCGGACTTCTATGCTGGGGTCCGGGGTTCAACCCTCGGTCCCGGTCACAGATATATCTGATTACCAAACCCTTCCTTCACTCTGACAAGACATCTTGTGAATATGGGGAATGCCAGGCCTCCACCGTGGTTCGGATTCCACGTTAAACTGTAGGTCCTCCATTTCATCTCAAAATCACCCTACCATCACACATTAGCGTAAGTGCGTACAAACCGAACGGGTAGTAAGACGTGGTGCTAAATATTATTATTATCACTATCCTATGCCGAACATCTCAGACAGAGCGGACAGAGATGGTTTCACTTTATCGGAACAGCTCGTACCGATTAGGCGGAAATCTTGTGATTGGCTTAGAGATCGTCACGTGACCACGTTTCTGTTCAGCGCTATTTTTCGACGAACGTGTGAATCTACAGTAAGGCATCACTATCGTGTTGGACTGGCCTAGTGATGATGGGGTGGCCAAGGTTTTATTCCTGGTTGAGGCTACTGGGTATTTTTTCCTAAATGGTTTCCCACTCTCTTTCCATGAAAATGCTGGTATATTACCTCTAAAATACTTCCTTCCTTATCCCTACCCCATAGAGTAATTATCACTTCAGTGTATAGCCTTAACAGGTCAAAGACGTGGTGATAAAAAACACATAATAATTCTCCCAGCTTACTGTTGAAGGTTAGCCGGCCATATTTGTTTGTTTAACAAGTTTTGTATACAAATAACTTACGAGTATGTTTGAATATAAGATTAGCTCGCACAACCAAGTACTAGCACCGATCTAACGAGGAGATCAATTACAGTGGATCTAAGGCGTCTCTCTCGCAATAGACTGGACTTCTTATGACAGGGAGATCGGGGTTTGAATCTCAGTCTGTTGTATTGAGGATGGTTTTACCTAAATGTTTTCCCACGCTTATTCGGGTACACTTAATCTAAATTCATCCTTCTTAATTCCTAACATACTAGCCTAATTATCATATAGACGTATTGCCCAAACGGGTAGTAGGACGTGGTGACCCGCTCGACGGCTGCGTCGTCTTAACACACTACTCCCGCAGTAGACTAGATGCCAATGACGTGGAGATAAAGGTTAGAATCTTGGTCGGGTGTACTGAGGTTTGTTTTTACAAACTGGTTTTCCACTCTCCCTCCACGCGAATGTGGGTTCACTTCCTCTAAATATAACTTTCACAATTTCTAAAACCATAAACGTAATTAGTAATAACGGTAATCAGACGCAGGGGTAAAAAAAAGACGTGTAAAAAAAAACACAACTAGAGTGGACTCGCGGCAAGAAGTCAAGTTAATAACGCGTAGAAAAATATGTTTTTGTTACCAACATTGACGAAAGGTACTTAACCATTTTACTTTTCCAATAGAGGAAATTTTGTAGGTATTATTATGAACATTTTTCGGTCTCGAGATTATGAAATATCTTGAGGTATAATGTTCTCCCAAACTAAAAAAACACGCGAGTCTTACAATTAGGTCTATCTCTCTATACTAGGGATATTTACGAAACTTTTTTTTATTACGTTCAACCTTGCTATTTAGATGTTTATATGGTCAGACCTAGATACAAAATCATGATTTTGTTTTAAACCTTAACATTAAATATACTGGAGAAAATGCTTCTAGAAGATTTGTTCAAAATAGGAATCTGATTAGTTTTTTCTACACAATAAGTAGGGCTGTATTTTATTTTTCTTACAAAAATTATATTTGAGGCTAGCTTACTGATAAACTTTTTTTAAACTTTGAAATTAAAGAGTAAAGCTCTAACAATTTTGGAGGAATCCATTAAATTGTACAAGATTAACGAAGTTTGAGAGATCAAAATGATCTTTAGTACTGATACAGCTGCATCAAATATAATATTTAATCATTATTATTAGGTCCATCAATCTTGCTATTGCAGCTCTCCACTGTTGTTAATCCTGAGTCATTGGGTTTTTACATCGTTGTAATTTTTTTTTGCCAACATCTCCAACTATCTGATTCATGTACTTCAGCC
This sequence comes from Timema cristinae, assembly GCA_039000515.1. NCBI lineage: Eukaryota > Metazoa > Arthropoda > Insecta > Phasmatodea > Timematidae > Timema > Timema cristinae. The sequence continues at coordinate 44,310,139 of JBCFYV010000100.1, read as the reverse complement.
TTTGTCTCCATCTTGAATACTCCCTTCCACATCTCCTTATGCCATGTTACCTCTTCTTTGCTGTTATACCTTTCCAAAGATTCCTTTCTTAGTTTTCATTTCTTAGCACTTCTGTATTTGTTACCATACCCAAAAATAATATTTTCAACATTCTTCTGTTGCACCACTTTTCAAATACTTCTAGTCTTTTCCTTTCGGTTACAAAATGTCCTTGCTTTATATCCGTATAGCGCAACGCTCCATTATCCATTCATACGCCTTTTGATGACTACAAAATGTATTTTAGTCAAGGTTATTAACTCTTGTTGTGAAATGCTTTATTCTGTAACATTAGCAATACTAACTAATGCTACATTAGTTCTACCCACCCCAAATAATTCAATTCTCATAGACATCCTGCAATTTCATATATTTACAAAACTTACTATGTCTACAATATGTGTTTTACTCATTAATTGTATCATCTGGCTTAGCACGAGTTCCATGTACAACCTGTTCACTCCGATGCCTATAATTAGAGGGAGTCCTTACCAAGCTATGAGGGATGTAGCAAAAACATGTTTCGATAGGGGGATCCTGAAATGCGCTGATTGGTCCAGCCAGCCGACAGACGGACCACTCACAATCTTTAACTCCTACCCACCAGGTGTCCGGTCTATGTGACTTGGTGAACATTCCGTGTTTTTAACGGCCAACTCACCAGGTGTCTGGCCTACGTGACCTGGGAACGTGCCAAGTTTTAACTGCAACTAACCTGATGTCCAGCCTACGTGACTTGAGCGAGTGCCAAGTTTTAACTGCAAACTCACCAGGTATCCGGCCTACGTGACTTGGGCTCGTGCCAAGTTTAGGAGCTGCTAACAAGAGAGTCATTTTGTAATTTTAATATAAAATCTCCCACCTATTTATCCATCAACTAGACCTATAAAATGATAGCGCTCAGCTAGCATAGCTGACTATTATATCCGACACTTCCACGAAAAGTACTGTTATGGAATATTATATCCAACACTTCCACAAAGAAGTCATGGTATGGACAATTATATCCGATACAACCCCGAGAAGTCCTGGTCTGGACTTGGACAGAATAGTTTCGGGATGGCAATATATACACTTTATATATTTTATTGATTATCTAACACTTGAACGAGTTACAAGGGGTTTGAGTGTTTGAACACTTAGATTAATTATGCGATTGAAATCGTTCAGTATAGGCATCTGTAATTTCTCACTAGAAGATTCATTTTTGAAAGTAAATTTGTTTTATGGAAAGGACTTAATGTTTCCTTTTGACGCTTGGGCGCTAGTCTCTTTGTAATCTTTAGATATGAAATAGGTAGCCACTTTTTGATTCTTTTTCTAGCTTGGAATATTTAGTTTAAATATAAATGGTTATTGCACTTGTAGCTACCAATAATTGTTTGTACTTTATAATTTGATATGTTTCTTTTATAGGTAATATTTTGTAGACGTATTTTCTTTGAAGAAATTATTAAAGTAATTCATTTTTGTAGGTTTAAAGTTATAACTTTAACATTTACCCTTTCTTTTAGTGAGAATATTACAAGTATTATATTGTAATATTGCTTTATTTTCTATTAACATGTTAAATATTAAAATGATGGAATCTTCTCGATTACTTCAAGATGGTGGAAGTATAGTCACAGAAGTTGATTTTGTCGGGAAGTCAAACCCTTGTGTATTTTATAAATATCAGAATTGACATTTAAATTTAAATTTAAATTTAATTTACAATTTAAATTTGTTTAATCTAAATTCACAATGGTGATTCAGGCACGTTGTTGACCGTTTAAAATAGACTCTTTAAGCCCTTTATTATTATATTAACGATTTAGTTTCTTATTTGGTCTCATCCAGATTAATTCATATTAATAAATAAATTAATTTGAGATTCTGAAATATATCCTCAAATGTACTGCGCAAGTGCAGCCTCTGCCATATTTATATGTTCTTCAACACTCTTCAGTTTGCCATGTAAGGCCATGTATTTTTTATTTACCTCTTTTGTTTATCTTGAATAAATAATTCAAATTTTTTAAACTTAAAATTGTTTCTATTTTTTGTTATATTAAATTCCTTAAACTCCGTCCACCCTCTTTTAGGCTATTGTGGCCTCTAGCTATTAGACGTGGAGGTGGAGAACGGTACAGTTCGCCTGTGCTATTCTACTTATATTACATTTCTTTCTTCTGTTATCGTCGGTCATTTTACTTCCTAGGTATCAGGACTCCATCACTTACTGTAGCCTTATTTCTTCTACTTCTATATTCATCTGACTGATTTCTACTTTACTGCATATCGTGACTTTAGTTTTATTTATGTTGTCTTATATTATATCAAATTTTCAGTATTTCATCCATTCTTTTCAGTAGTTATTTAACATTATATTCACTTTCATCACAAACAGCATTGCCATCAGCAAAACTTTGTGTGTTGATAAGTTCTCCTCCTATTCTAATTCCAGACATGATTTTTTCCCTTACCTCTGTTAGCGCTTCTTCTACATAAGTTTTAAAGTTCATAGACGACAGGTTTCACCATTGTCTAACATTTTTTTCTTATTTTATCTTTCTCTTTAGTCCATACAATCTAATTATTATTGTCTGATTTTTCTATAAGTTGTATACTATTTTTCGTTCTTTGTACTTGATTGCAAGATTTCCCAAAATTCTAATCATTTACTTCCACATTATCAAATGCTTTTTGATGGCCACAAATGCAACGTGCGTATTCTTGCCCTTACTCATTTGTTTTTCTAAAAGAATCCTCCTCTGTTCTTTCTGAATTCATACTGATCATCTGTAAGTGTTGCTTCTATCTTCTGGTCCATTCTTTCTTGCATTATTCTTGCATATCGTGAGATATAATTTCCTATATTCTTCACATTTAACTGCTCCACATTTCTTTGGTATTCCAAACGACAATGTTCCTTCCAAAATCCTCATCCCAATTTTTATATACCTACAACTCTTTGAGCTACTAAAAAAACTTACTAGCAAAAATTTACAGGACTATAAAATGTATAGGAAATAATATTTTATAAGACCATTAGTCTCAAAGCTAAAGGCAAATAAATTTTCTAAATGGAGGTCTAGGAAATTGGGATTTGAACATTTTCAAAACGAACACACCCCCGATGATAAACAAAGTCTTTAAATTAGAAACTCAAAAATTGGCGACCGGGATATTGGGTTGGCTGAATAAATTTACAAAATTAATTAAATATATCTGTGACTAAAATTTACTAAACCTTTAGGAGATATCAATCAAAATTTGGAGTTTGTACCTTGCACACACATTCCTGAACCACTTATGTGCCCTGCTAGGTTCAATGAGTAGACTCCCTATTATCTGGCCCTCGACTATCCGACATTCCATCTTATCTAATATTACGTTTTATCCGACATATCCATATAATGTATTTTTGATATCATTATTCATAAACTGGCGTGACCTCACCGCAGGGAACAGAAGCAAAGCTGGGAAACAAACTTAAATCTAGACCCGATATTCGTGAGTTCAAACCCATTTGAGGTCACTTGATTTTTCTTGAGCGATAAAAATCCGTAGCACAACTTCCTTCAGAGGAGAAGTAAAGCCGTCGATCCCATTTCAACTGTGGCAAGTCACAGAACCCTGGAAGTTATGCGAACATACCTTTCCCGGAAAAGTTGGTAGGCCCTTTCTCTCTTGCTCATAGAAATTCTCGTGTTCTGATATACTCAGTCTGTTAAGAAAGTGCACCTTAAATAAATAAATAAATAACTTAATCTTGAATCTAATTTTTTTTAAATAACAACCTTTCTATTTTGCAAACTATATTAAAAGTTGCATTTAATTAATTTAAAATTAATTGTTCTATTCTCAAGAATAAAATAATAATTCTTTAATTTATCGCATAATCCATACTAAATAGTGATTACTGACAAACCTTAGCTCATACCTATTTTGAACTTTCATGTAATTTTGATCAGTTCCAATCCCGTTTAGGTCGGATGGGTCGGGATTCTACTGTATTATGTTAATATGCTCCCTGTAACTAGAAAGTGCACATCAAATACTCCTCAAATAATCGATACCACTTAAATCCCATCATGAAGGAATATAGATAGGTTTCGTCTGTAGCCGCGCGGTGGTTGGCAGCACACAGTTTATTGGCACGACTGGTTTACATAACTTGCCACCCCCCCCTCCCCCCAACTCACCCTTGTTCCTCCAATCAATGCATGTACGCCCTGGTGCAGCGACGCGGCCGGTAAATCTCATTAGCACCATTCGTATCCACTGTCACCGATAATTGCTTTGAGTTGAGCTCGCGTATCGTTGTCATATACGTATTAGTTTCGAATTCCTGTGATATATAATGCTCCGTCTCTTTCTAACTCTCTCTATATCTCTCTTTTCCGATATAGCAAGATGATAGTCTTAAGTTGGGGATGTAGGAATTGCGAGTTGTTTTAAGGACAGTGTTTTTTTTTTCAGTTTTAATATCCAAACTTTTTTTTTTGGCCAAAATAAATAAATTTCTCCAGTAGAAACGTAAATTTTATTTTCTACACATGTTGATGTCAACAAATTTTATTTTTGGAAAAAATTAACAAAAAGAAACAACTCGCTTTGATGTTCACGTGGGCTGAATTTCAAGCTCATATAATCTGTTTTTTTTCCCAGTGGCGTAGAGATCAAGGTTCAAATACCGGTGGGAAATAACTTTAGGTAGCGTTTCCTAAATGGTTTTACACTCTCCCCTCCACTCAATTTCAGGTGAATTTTTTTCTAAAACTCTACCTTTCTCGTCCATACTCAATTAATGGAATTTAAAATATTTATAAACATAAATGTGTTATGATGTTTTAAACCCACTTGCCGTATAACTATAAAGAGTTATATTAAATTATTATAAAGTAAGCTAAATTATAAGGTAAAAATTAAGACCATGAAGTTAAATTTAAATTTAACTATGCTTGTTCTCCTACTGTCAGACAGTTCCAACCAGGGATATTATAAACCCACTTTTTTTTTTTGCTATGAATAATTCCTGCTCTACTATACAATATCCTTAAATTACTTTTCAACCTAATAGAGAAAACTGAAGGAGAGTTTAGTGTAAATTAAACTTTTTTATAATTGGTTTAGTGGTCAGCACCCTTGCCCACTTGTCTAAATATCCCGGGTTTAATTCTCTGCGGTTACATATGTATTTTTCTCGAATGAACTGTTCTTATAAACACCATAATCTGGTTAGTTAGGCTTGAATTAGGTTTAAGATTTCCACCTTCACAATCATTATGTCATCTCATTGCAGGTATGACGTGTAGACAACCTTCAAGGTATAGCCTGTGTAACGTTTTGTTCCTACAAAGAACCTAAAATACATGGTGAGTGAACTAAATACTGCATCTATCACGTTTATACGCTCATATACATATGCCTTCTGATAATAACACGAAACAAACTTTATTTTACTGAATAAAGGATGTGGAATCACGTGGTCATGAGAATAACTGCACTCAGATGGCATAAAATTCATGCTTGTCAGGTTAATCTTTGGCAACTGGCTCTAAGAAAATTACACGAGGTTTAGCACCGTTGCATTTTTGCAACATCTGTAATATTCTAATACTTTAATACTTAATATTATTATTGAAGCAATATTATTAAATGTATATATTTTAATATTTTATTTTTATAAATTTTATTTAAAAACAATCACAATAATGTTAAACTGTTTAAAAAACCTATTTTCTTATTAGAAAAAATATAGGAAAATATAGTAGTAAGGCATTATTTTATATTTTAATGTACGGTATTACAAAATTACTGATTACTTACTTCTACATTATTACTTTATCATTTTATTCTAAATATACGGTGGCAAAGAAGTATGACATCATGATTGGCACCGTTGCGTATTCACAACATTTCTGCATGGCACCAGTTAAAACTCCCGTATCTCAAAAAATAAACATAAAAAAAAAGTTCGGTATCGTACAACGCAGCAGGAACTAAATGAGGAATACTTGGAGGGGATGAACCCTAATTACCTTTAATTACAAATTACAGCTGTTGCGAAAATGCAACACTGCTATTCTCAGAGGGTTAAGGGCAAAGTGTTCCAAACCTAACGGAATATAATTACACTATTCTTCTTACCAACTGAGCCACAGAGGCCGCGTGGAATTATTTTAAAATATTACGTTGAAATTCTCCCAGACGAAGCTATTCTGGATGCTCTACTACGGTAGACTTGAATTAATTTGTAAGTTCATGTGAAAGGAGAAGGTAGAATTATGGGGGGAGGGGGGGGGAGGAAAGGGAAGTCGAGTGATGGAACGGAAGTTGAGAGTGAAAGAGGGTTGAGTGGGGAAGGGTGTTTTTGGAGGAAGGAGTTGATGGCTAAGTTGCCTCTTGTTATACGGAATATACTTGGTTAGAGTGGTAATCGAGTTTGTGTACATGATACTGTGTCTGCTGGAACAAGCGGGGGGGGTAAGAAGGGGGTTGTACGGGGCCCTGACCCATCATATTTCTCTCGGTCAAAACACTTTGCTTGGTCGCTGGAGTTGGTTTGTTAGAAGACGGCCGTACGTAGAATCTGAGTCCTGGAACAAGACCAGCCAACTAACCGTCAGCATAAACAAATATAATTAGGAATAATTTGTTCACATTGAAAAATATATATACACCAATTTTAATAGGAAGAACTTTATCTAATAAACAGAATAGACTGTCAGATCTACTTTGACTTATTCATACGTTAAGTAATATTTAATATATTTAATATTTAGCACCGCGTCTTACTACCGTTCAGGTTATACGCTTTAAGTACTAATTACACTAATGGATTAGGGATTGGGAAGGTTGAATTAAAGGGAGTGAACCCGCATTTGCGTGGAGGGAGAGTGGAAAACCATTTAGGAAAAACCACCCCAGTTCACCGGACTGATATTCGAACCTCGATCTCCCCGTCCTCAGCAGTCGAGCTCAACACGACAAGCGCGTTAGCCAACTACGCCACCGAGGCGGGTTACGTTAAGTAGGTAATATGATATGAAGCTACTACTTTTATTGGAAAGAAACAATAACTATAAAATATTGCTAATACAGTAGAATTTGTATAATTTTACACTGGTCAATCAGGAAGATTGTAAGCTCGAATCCACCATGATTCCCCATATAATTTCTATTTAAATTAATGGTAAAAATAAATAACATTCAATTTGAATTTTAGAAGGAAATATTCGGATAATTAGAAGCTTATATATTGTTAATTTTTTCTAGTTTATACCAATTTAAAATCCAACTTAACAATTTTCTTAAACCATACCAAATGTCGAGAATGTCAAATAAAGTTGTAGTTAGCCTATTGACACTTTGTAGATGAAAAAGCGGGAAATTATGCACCGGCGGCGAGCGGGTTGCCTAATATATGGGATGTTCTGCCTCGGTTTTCACTAATTCTGATATATTATTATTATTATTATTATTAGTACCGCGTCTTACTACCCGTTCGAGTTACACGCACTTACGCTAATGTGTAATGGTAGGGTGATTGTGAGATGAAATGAAGGACCTACAGTTTAACGTGGGATCCGAACCATGGTAGAGGCCTGGCATCCCACATATTCATAAGTTGTGTTTAATACACGTCTTGTCAGAGGTGAAGGAAGGTTTGGCAATCAGATAAATCTGTGCTGAGACCGAGGATTGAACCCCGAACCATCAGCACAGAAGTTTGACACCTTACCCCTAGACCACCAGGTCACAAGTTCTGATTTAAGTCTGCAATTTAGGTATAATAATTTTTCCAACTTCTTATATAATATATTTGAATTCTTCTTGTTTTTTTATGTATGTATTTATTGTGTATGCGTATTTTATAAAGCATATATATAAACTTTGTGTGATTATATGTAGCATATTTTAGGGTTCTTGATTTATTGTGTACCAGCTGCCTAGATACTCACGAAAATGGTTGAATTGGGGATATATAGAATTTCTTAGAAGTCCCTTGGACTTCGAATTAAAAAAAAAGTTCTGCTGTTACTCTGGTAAAGTTTTATTAATGTTGAAAGTAAATAAATAAATAAATAAATAAATAATATATTTTGCATTTTATCAAAGGTGCTTTATTAGTTTATACAACATTGATTTAAAAATCAATACTTTCTATAAAATATCAATAAATTCATCAAATTAATATTAGATTAAGATTTTTTCACTACTTTATTTCAACTACATAAGTTACCCGTTTCAACAGCCGTATGATCTAAGGCAGGGATTGGCAGACTCTTTGAAATCGTGGGCCAATTGGGGCTTAACATAATTGTGGGCCAGTTTAGAAAAAAATACCGAGCAAAATATTTCAACGTTATATAGTTATTAGTCTATTTTATTGTTTGTTTGTTTGTTTGTTAAATATTTTGCGGACCAGATAAAATCAGTCGGTGAGCCGTAGAAATACACTATTTGTGATATACATTGTTACATTTAAGTGCATCTAAATCAAATTCAAAACCTTTCACAGAGGTAAGAAAGCGTTGCAATAAAAGTATATATAAAAGGCGTAGCTTGGTGGATGAATGATTATAATTACGGAAATCAGACATATTTGAATCATATCAGAATAAATGGAAAAATGATGCACTGGAAACGGGAATCGAACCCTTGACCGTTGGATTAGAGTACCAATGCTCACAAAAAGTTCATAAAAAAAGAATGCTTGATTAGAACCTAACCTAAATGAAAATAAATAAATAAGGAATCCAACTTATTATTTATATCTTAACTTTCTTGTTGTAATAAAAAGGTACTAAGCTAATGTTTATTTTAGTTAAAATATGGAAAACCATTCTTTTTAAACTATAGCTCCTCGGTGTTTTAAATGTTGAATATGGCCTCAAACGAGTTTAGCACGACTGCCATAAGTGAGTCAACCAAAAAGTTTTGATTAGTTTTATTATAATAAAAAGACTTGATAAAACAAGAAAATATGTTAGTTTTAATATTTAAATCGTATGCCACTAGGATATATTTATTGTACTAAAATTTATGAGTTATTTTAACCAAAGTGTGTTTCAATTTTCCTTCTTGCCTCCCCCCCCCCCCTATCTCCTGCTCCCACAAATAGCATTTCCTGATTATTGTTTTTAAACACACTTAATTTTGTCTGTGGTATTTGATAGTTCGCGAAATTAATTAGTCGCTTCTGAGTAGCTGATGATTTACTCACGTCCATAATAATAACAATAATTAATAATAATAATAATAATAATAATAATAATAGAACCGCTTCTTACTACTCGTTCGGGTTATACGCTTTAAGTACTAATAACGCTAATGGATTAGGAATTGGGAAGGTTGAATTAGAGGAAGTGAACCCGCATTTTCGTGGAAGGAGAGTGGAAAACTATTTAGGAAAAACCACCCCCAGTTCACCTGACCGAGACTCGAACCTCGATCTCCCCGTCCTCAGCAGTCGAGCTAAACACGACAAGCGCGTTAGCCAACTACGCCACCAAGGCGGGTCACGTCCATCATGGACTCAGCCTTAAACTATCAGTGAAGAATAACCCTGAGCACGGGACGTTTCCTGGATAGCTAGGTGATAAATAATTGGTTTGCTAATCCAAATGTTGAGTTCGATTCCCGCGTTGAGGTATCATGCCAACTAACCGACCACGTGGTGTAGTAGTCAGTGCACCTGGCTACGAGTCTAGGGGTCCCAGGTTCGATTCCCTGCCGAAACCTTGGGTATTTTTTTTCCGAAAGGGGATCTACTCCAACGGTCACCAGAGTTAGAATAGTTAAGCTTAAGTTGTGTTTCCACACCCTCATCTCATCGGGACACGGAAAGAGTCTCCATGGAAGGATGTACGATTAGTACATTCAGACATCTCCTGGGCAATGGTACGTTAGTACTGTCTAATCTTTCCACTACTGGCCAAAGAATGATGTAGTCCAGACGCGCCATATTATTATTATTTATTCATTCAACTTTAATTAATTGAATTGTGTCTTCTTCCATACAGGCATTCCCGTAGTTACAATGACTTGAAACCTGCGTGTATATTCTTTAGAATTTATTCTATTCAAACTAACATATTATTTAAAATACTGGTTTACTATTGTTGCTTGTTGTTTAGACATTCAGCTCTAAGTACGTTGCCTAGCATACCTTTAGTTATTATTTCTTGACTGAACAAATTATAAGTGTGTTCTAACAAATATTTTCAAATAATTTCGAAAGAATATACAAATTATAAGTGACGCTGGAATTTATATTTGAAACTGGGATAGATTATCGATCGACACGTCATAAAATAATTCTGATCCCCCTTTAGAAATCAAGTATTTTTTAAAACATTTTTTTTTTTATGAAAGACAAAAATCGACAGGTTAGGATCTACATTCGTTACTCGAGTTAACTTCTGGTCCAAACACACGTCAAAACGTTTCCCATAATTAGTTATATTTTTGGGAAGGAAGAAGATAACTTCGAAGAAAATGAAGATAATCTACGAAGTGGGTTAGAAAAGAGAGTAGAAGAGGAGAGGAGGAAGGAGGTGAAACAGCCGTCCAAGTTCGAAGAGGAGATTAAAATTATCCACAATGAAAGACTCGTAGAAGCCACAAAGAAAGAGGCGCAGGAAGTTACGAATAAAGAGGCGCAGGAAGTTACGAATAAAGAGACGCAGGAAGTTACGAATAAAGAGACGCAGGAAGTTACGAATAAAGAGACGCAGGAAGTTACGAATAAAGAGACGCAGGAAGTTACGAATAAAGAGGCGCAGGAAGTTACGAATAAAGAGGCGCAGGAAGTTACAAATATAGAGGCGCAGGAAGTTACAAAGAAAAAGTCACAGGAAGTCACCAACAAAGAGGTGGAGGATATAATACGTTGGCAGGAAGAGTGGGAGCAAGTGAAGAGCGAAAGAATGAGATTTGCCGAGGAGAAGAAGAGCATAGAGACGGATAAAGAAATGGTCGAACTTGATAAACAGTGTTTGGCCGAGACCAAGAGGATAATACACGCGCAAAAGTTAAAGTTGGAAGCGAAAGAAAAAGAAAATAAGGAACAAATTAAACTGATAGAATATGAGAAAATGATGATGTTGGAAGAGAGAAGAAAAATTGATGAGCTAAATAAGATGATAAACGGAGAATGGGATAAATTACAAGACGAGAGACGAAAGTTGGAAGAGCAGGTTAAGTTATTTGAAGAAAAACAAGGACCTTGCGGTTTCAGGTATGCGCTCCAGGGAAAGACTAAAACAACACCAGTGCAAAGTAAAGTTGTTAAAAAAAAGTGGATTTAATATGATCATACCTATATTGGCTATAAACATTTCATAGTATTAAATAAACTGCAGATAAATAAATAAATAAATATGTAAATACAACTTAAATTTTATTATATAAGATACTTGATAGTTTTAATCTCCTTAGGATTTTCGATTAGAGATTTATCGACAATAATACAAGTGGTCAGAGGCTCAAAGTGAAAATAATAGAGGTGGGTGATTGCCTTAACAGGCTTGTCAAAACAAATAAAAACTATATTTAATTAAATATATGGCTTTTATGCAACCAAAGAGCTCCATACAATCCAACCAGTGTCACAATATACGAGTATAATAAAGAGTAATGTGTAATATATATTAGCCAACTTGTAGTTAGTGTTACAATACAACCAAACCATAACAAAAGATAATAATCAACAGTGTCTAAATATAATAATAAAGTAACCAGTGTTATAACTCGCAAGAAATAGCTGAATTTCTACATAGTACAAGCAATGGGGCAAAATCAAGCCAAAGATTGTCACAAAATACAAACAAAACGTGTCATAAAACAAAATTATACAATGCCACAAAATACAACTAAACAGTTTCATAATGGTTTTTTTTAGCACTGCGTCTTACTACCCGTACGATTCATATGTTTATGTACATACTAAGTATGCTAATGGGTTTTAGGAAATAGATAGGTTATATTTTGAGGAAGTTTACCCGCATTTGCATGGAGGGAGAGTGGAAAACTATTTTAAAAAACCTCAGTACACCCGACCGAGATTCGAACCTCGTTATCCTCGTCATTGGCAGACTAGTCTACTGTAAGAGTGGCGCCTTAGACCATGCGGCCACCGAATCGGGTCATTATAATGTTGTTGTGAAACTAAAAATAAAATAAAAAAATCGTTGCGATGTCATTCTGCTAGTTTCAGGGTAAATACTACTTAGTTTATTATATTGGTGATAAAATAGCCAAAATTATTTGAAAATCACAATGAATGGAGGGTGAAATTCATTTATTTGTTTGATAGACTTTGGTTCGGTACCAGATGGTGCTTTAAATAGTTTATTTTGTGGTAATCCTGTTTCCGGGTGATAACATCTTTGGTTGTTTTTAATTAAAAAACTTCCTAGTTATTAATATATCAGACTACAAAATGTTGATTTTAAGAAAATGCCTCAGCATTTTCCTGCAAAGAGACTGTGAAACTGGAAAGTATGGGTGGATAATAATAATAATAGTGCCAGTGCAACCAGGTCTGGATTCTATCCCTTGACTTACGTGTTATTTATAAGAAACTAGGTGACCTGATGGTCTAGGGGTAAGGTGTCGGACTTCTGTGCTGGCGGCCGGGGTTCAATCCTCGGTCCCGGCACAGATTTATCTGATTGCCAAACCCTTCCTTCACCTCTGACAAGACATCTTGTGAATGTGTGGAATGCCAGGCCTCCACCGTGGTTCGGATCCCACGTTAAACTGTAGGTCCTCCATTTCATCTTACAATCACTCTATCATTACACATTAGCGTAAGTGCGTATAACCCGAACGGGTAGTAAGACGCGGTGCTAATAATAATGATAATAATAATAATAATAATAATAATATGAGAAACTAGAACCGAAACCAGAATATTAAAAAAATAAATTACTCAAGAACCGTAACTGAAAATTGGAATCGATACACATTTATATTAAAGATTCTTTTACGGTTCTTTAAGGTTCTAAGTTTTTATAACGGCATTTTATATGAGTCTTTCTTCAACGAGTATTTAGTAAATATAGCATTTCAAAGAACCGGAACCTAACTAAGAACAGAAAAGAACAAGAACCTTTATTTTTCTCTAACCGGAACTAAACAAGAACTTTTAACAAAAGACGAACCAGAACCGATAAATATTTCGGTTAGTCTCTTTGTTGTCTTACAACAGTTATTCATCTAGGACTTCTAACGTACACTATATGAATCAAGTGAGTACATCCCTACACGACTTACAAACGTAACTAAATTCACAGAACAGACCCAACAACCGGATATCAATTTATTACTGTGAAAAAGAAAGCCCCAACTACACCGAGAATGCTCCATTTTCCGGCTGTAATAGGAAGGGGTATTGGTATATCATATAATAAAGCTAATATTTCTGCACTTTTTTACAAGTTCGAATCCCAGCTTAGTGTACTGGGGGTTGTTTTAACTAAAGGGTTTCACACTCATGTTACATGAAAATTCGGATACCTTTTCTTTAAATTCAACCTTCCTAGATAATAACACATTAGAGTAAATAAAATTGATGATTATAACTAGGGGTGTACCAATGCGGATACCGATGAATTGTTATCGGGTACTATGCCGATTAATCGTCTTTTTTTCAAGTAGAATTTAAAGCAAAATTTTCTAGGTAGGTGGTTAGTGATTTAAAATTGCAAAAAAAAAAAAAACCCAACCAAACAACAATAATCTATACACACACTGCATCTTAGTTGTGGGCCATGCAAAGATTACATAACCAGCTAAAGAAATAAAAGTTAAAACCGTTGATAAAACTAACAATCTAGTTCCTACTTTCGCCGGTTATGCAAAGATTAATCAAAGATAAAGATGATCAAACCTTTAACTGTTGATTTTTAAATAAAATCTTTTTGTATTAGTTACATTAACTGTTATTATTCTCTTAAGCATATTTCTCAATGGTTATTAATAAGTAATCAATAATCGGGATTTATCGGTGTAGATAATCGTGGCATGAACAATTATTTCAAACGATCGGTAATCCGTTTTACTGAATCAGTACATCTCTAATTATAACCCTAAGGGGTAGTCAGATAGGATGGATTTTATTTTCTAAGTCTGTTCTGTTTATTATATTGGCCAACTTGGCCTAATTTATATAAGAGTCCTGTGTTTGATTAAACTTATTTTTCTTTACTAATATGAATCTAATAGTGAAAATCTAATACTTTGGGAGTCGGGAAGGAAGTTTGGTGGACTCTCAACCATTGAGTATTGTCGGGAGCGGGAAAAATATCGTTAGGAAAATAGAATTGTTCCCTTTTTTCTAAGACTAAATTAAACGCAGATGTTATTTTGTTATCTTAGATTCAAGTTAGGGGTGGTTACGTCAACAGAAGCATCATTTTCAAACTGTCTAGTTTGAAGATGAAGGATGTGGTTGGTGATCTTGTACTGACCGGATACTTCTTCCTTGAAGGATTTCCAACAATACCTCCACGCAAATGCCGTCACGCTCTATCAGAAATTCTATCTCCCCCTCATCCTTAAAACTCATTGGTGTAAAACACACACGTACACATCTCGGACGGGTAGTAAGACGCGGAGTAAGGCCGTCTAGACGCATATGAATGACGGTTCTTTGTTATCGGAGGATTGTATAAACCTAGGGGATCACACGCGTTGCAGGCTGCCTAACAACTGGGAGGAATTAGTCTCATCTTGTACGTGCTCTTCCAGATCTCGCACAGGCACACCGTGGAATGGAACCTGGAAAACAATTACAGAAGGTTACTATCAGTCGCACTCGCAAGACGCGTAGTGTTTGTTTTCTGCTTCAATAATAACTGTCTACAATGAAATATCCCTGACGTCGGCAGTCCAGCATATTGCGATAATGACGTTGTTACTCGCTCCTTGGTTATTTACCAAAAATAACAGACAGGTTGATCACAAGAGAGTTAATTTATTTAAAAAAACAATATGACAAAAAAACTCTTAAGAGAGAAAGTGAAGCGTGAAATAGCGTTAGGCGCCGGGAGAGTTAACAACAATGACAGAACAATAAAATATGGAACGTGTTATACCCCGTCTCATGTTAAATGGTGGCGTTAGCTACATCACACAACTCCAGTTAGATTGACCTTCTTAAACATCATATTAAAGTAATCATAATATATACCCAAACACACAAGTAATGCTGAAGGCATTCTCTCGCCACTGCCGGCGATCCTCTAACAGTAAATAAAGACTTCCTGATAACGGCTTTCTCTCTAACCGCGATTGGACCTAACAGTAATAGAGAATAACAATTTAAAACACAAACAAATGTCTTTACTGCCAGCATTTGCGTTTATTATGACGTCCCTATTAGAGAGCAAACTAGCTGACTCGCAGCCAGATTTAACTAACATCATTTAATCGTTTAAACAGTAAGATAAATAACTTAATTTACAAAGAATAGCAAGAGATACACATTTAAATGTATGAAATTGACAAAACAAGCAAAAACGCCGCAAGAATCCATCAAGGATCTAAAATGGCGGCGCTCTACAGCATACGACCGTCCGTGAAGCGGAATAAGTTGAAACTCCCTTTTAACAAGTACATAAGTTCTCCCAAAAGATCATTACAGTAGCCCAATGGCTTCTTTGGTGCTGACTGACAGCTCACAGCTGACTTCTGACAGTCAACATTTAGGTATATTCCTGAATTTTGACTGTCAGAAGTGACAGCTGCTAAACACATGTTTTTGCAGATCATATGGTTCTGCGTAGGGATACATAATTTGATCTGGTAACATTTCAAAGCCGTCAGCTCTCAGCTGTGAGCTTTCAGTCAGCACCAAAGAAGCCACAGGGCTACTTTAGGCGATGTTAAATAGATCGTACGGCTAAACCGTGCAAAGCTGTATATTTTATCCATGATTAGCAAACAATATGATGTAAGACCAGATACAATAACTAATGAATTCTTTTAAATACGAAATCCTCAACTGTAATTTTGAAACATAATTGCCAGACGGAATTTAGAATACAGAGACAGGAATATAACCTAGGTACAAAGGTCTCTCACCTATAGATCGCTAAGTAACGAGTGACGGCACTACTACTATATATATATATATATATAAGACAAGTGACGCTATGTGCACTCAAGGCACGGAACAAAGAAGGTGGAAAGGGGTAAGGGGGAGCAAACGTCTAGAACACACTTTTTCAAAAGACGCGCCCAACCATAGTTCAGATAGTCTTTGTACACTGTCGCTAACACGCATTCGATCTGCGCATACCGCTCTCTCTCTCTCTTTTTTTGGGGGGGGGGGGCGCGGCGAGGAATTGAAGCCAGGCCTCGTCAGTGATGATGTTAGTGCTGGTGCGTGTTTGTGACTTCGAGTGGAGTGGAGCACAGCCGAGGCCGGGTCAACTGGGGCACGAGGAGGGGTGAGCCAAACATTCTATTCTTTTCTTCTAACATATGTTGTAACAGGGTTACAACGTCTTAGACCATTCAACCACCGAAGTGGGTAGTAATAATTATTTTAGAAATATATAATTATTAGAATAATATAATAATTATGAAACCGTGTAATAATTGTAATAATTATTTACCTATATATGTATAGTTAAATAATTATTACTGTTACTCGCTTTAGTGGTCAAATGGTCTAAGGCGGCACTCTCGCAATAGAGCTAGACTGCCGATGATAGGAAGGTTGGGGTTAGAATCCTGGTTTGGTGTAATAATAGTGCTTTTCCATACATTGTTTTCCACTCTCTCTTTCAAAGCAAATTCTGGTACACTTACTCTTACAATTTGAATAACCAACCTATTATATTTGTTAATTACGGTTATAGCTGCATCTAAACATTATATTCTCTAAACTAAAAAACGCCACCTGGACATGGGAATCAAACCCGGGACCTTAGTATGTCCCGTGTCCAGGTGTCATTTTTAAATTTAAAGAATAAAAAAATGGATTTGTAATCAATTATTATGATTCGATTAATAAAACTCAGTGGTAAGTCACGTGCCCCTGTTGGTACGCGTACCACAGTTTGAGAAACACCGGTCTAACATCCGCACCTGTAGAAGATGGCCAGAGGCATGGAGATGTGAGTGATGATGGTCCAAGCCCACACGCCGTAAAACTGCAGCTCCCTTGGATGAAATTCTGCTCGAGCGTTCTCCAGACGGTTCACCACCCACAGCGCCATGTTGGTCACCAGGAGGAACGTCACCAACTGGCGGCCTGGACGGCGTCTCATTTGACCTTGAGCACAAAAAACAACAACTAGCTCTGTCCGCTGCCACCATTCGATTCTTTGACATTGACCACAAAAAAACACTATCTCTCTGTCCGCTTTCACCACACGGTTCTTTGACCTTGACAACAAAAAACTAGCTCTCTGTCCGCTTTCACCACACGGTTCTTTGACCTTGACCACAAAAAACTAGCTCTCTGTCCGCTTTCACCACACGGTTCTTTGACCTTGACCACAAAAAACTAGCTCTCTGTCCGCTTTCACCACACGGTTCTTTGACCTTGACAACAAAAAACTAGCTCTCTGTCCGCTGCCACCACACGGTTCTTTGATCTTGACCACAAAAAACTAGCTCTCTGTCCGCTGCCACCACACGGTTCTTTGACCTTGACCACACAAAAAAAAACTAGCTCTCTCTCTGCTGCCACCACTTGGTTCTTTGACCTTAACCACAAAAAAAACTAGCTTTCTGTCCACTGCCACCACTCGATTCTTTGACTTTGACCACAAAAAAACCCAACTAGCTCTCTGTCCGCTGCCACCACACGGTTCTTTGACCTTGACCACACAAAAAACACTAGCTCTCTGTCCGCTTTCACCACACGGTTCTTTGACCTTGACCACAAAAAAAACACACTAGCTCTCTGTCCGCTGCCACAATTAACTTATTTGTCAGACACCTTAGATCAGTCTTTAGGGCTTATGTCTACTGAACTAAGAGGGTCCTGGTTTTATTCCTAGCATAACCAATACATTTATTATAGGTAAAATAGGGAATTAGCCTTTACCAGTGATGAATTAACGGTTGCGAAACCAGTCATTGTGTTTGTTTTGTAATTAATTTAGTTCGTAGGTCATGTATTGATAAATACTAATAAAATAAACTATACTAATCATATTACCATATAGTAGGTTATACTCATCCATAATCAAGATCATCGAGGCATTGTACTGTACATAGCACGTTGAACTAGAATCCTGGGTGGGAATTTTATTTCACCCCAGAGGCTGCTTAGATTTTAATCTTTATCTGGTGTGAAATTAAGGACGACGCTACTGGTTCGTAGTTAAAAATGTATAATGAACTCTGCATTGATGGACACGTGGTATAGAGTTTACGATGAATATTTGTACCTGAGGGTCACCTGGTGGTCTAGGGGTAAGGTGTCAGACTTCTGTGCTGGCGGCCGGGGTTCAATCCTTGGTCCTGGCACAGATTTATCTGATTACCAAACCCTTCCTTCACCTCTGACAAAACATCTTGTGAATGTGGGGAATGCCAGGCCTCCACCGTGGTTCGGATTCCTCGTTAAACTGTAGGTCCTCCATTTCATCTCACAATCACCCTACCATTACACATTAGCGTAAGTGCGTATAACCCGAACGGGTAGTAAGATGCGGTGCTAATAATAATAATAATAATAATAATACCAGAGGCAGTACAGTGACGTCACCAGACGCCTAGTATGAAAACTCTATGCATGAACGACGCCAGAGACGCTGGTAAACAATTAGATTACCTCCGTTCTTCTACTAAGAAACTCTTTTACCTTCAGTGTCACAGCGACGCTACCAGACGCCCATGTAGAGCGTGGTCTCCATGAATGACGCCTGGAATGCCAGTAATACCATTATACAACCTCTATTTTTCTACTATAAAACACTTGTACCTGCAGTTGTGCAGCGACGCCACCAAGCGTCCAGAATGAACATGGTCTGCAGGGTGGTCTGTATGAACGACGCCAGGGACGCTAACATTATCCCTGGACGACCCTCACTGTTTGAAAAGTAGCCGGCTATGATGGAGAACAGGGAATACACGTACAGTCCAGTCTGGGCCATGACCAGCAAGGTGTTGTCCAATTCGAAGCGTCTGTTAGTATCGTACCTGGGGCACAAAATGTGGACATCTTTGAACTGTGGCTGTAACAATTCGTGTTTGTTTTTGTAAGAAAGCAAAGAAAGTAAATGTGGACATCTTTGAACTGTGGCTGTACCAATTCGTGTTTGTTTTTGTAAGAAAGCAAAGAAAGTAAATGTGGACATCTTTGAACTGTGGCTGTACAATTCGTGTCTGTCTTTGAAAGGTAGCAAGGAAGTAAATGGGGACATCTTTGAACTGTGGCTGTAACAATTCGTGTTTGTTTTTGTAAGAAAGCAAGAAAGTAAATGGGACATCTTTGAACTGTGGCTGTAACAATTCGTGTTTGTTTTTGTAAGAAAGCAAAGAAAGTAAATGTGGACATCTTTGAACTGTGGCTGTACCAATTCGTGTTTGTCTTTGAAAGGTAGCAAGGGAAGTAAATGTGGACATCTTTGAACTGTGGCTGTAACAATTCGTGTTTGTTTTTGTAAGAAAGCAAAGAAAGTAAATGGGGACATCTTTGAACTGTGGCTGTAACAATTCGTGTTTGTTTTTGTAAGAAAGCAAAGAAAGTAAATGGGGACATCTTTGAACTGTAGCTGTAACAATTCGTGTTTGTTTTTGTAAGAAAGCAAAGAAAGTAAATGGGGACATCTTTGAACTGTGGCTGTAACAATTCGTTTATTATGAAAGGTAGCAAGCTTGCCTCGATTATTTCCTCTATGGTGCAGAGAGTAGTTGGGGTGCTCGTTAAGGTGTGAATGAAAGATTTCACCGTAAAGGAAGTATACGGTACGTGCGTTGTTACCAGAAAGACCAACTGTCTTCAAGAGGTAACCCGTGTGGGACGCTTACTCACTTGAGCTCCTTGATGCGGTAGGCGCATGCGCAGACCGCCAGCGTGGTCAGAAGATAGAGGGTCAACTCCACGATGTCCACCTCCAACACGGCCAGCGCCCCGTAGTCCGGCTCCTTCACCAGCACGAAGAACATGATGAGGCTTATGATCGTGAGCACGAGGACCAGGATCCCCGCGAAGAGACCCTTGTGCGCGCTTGCGCAGTCCACCGAGAACTGCTGCGAGGGACGCGTCCTGGAGGACAACTGAAAATCAACTCGGAAGTGTCCAAAGTAAGAACGCGGCGGATACATACTTAGTTTCTAGCTCTATAGTCTGTGGCATTAGGACATTGAGAGTTCGTTGCCATGCTTAAAAAATTACGCTATCCATTACCATCCTGAGCTAATTCTATCCAGTCCACCTCATTATATCCCTATCTTGAGCTAGTTCTATCCAGTCCACCTCATTATACCCTATCTTGAGCTAGTTTTATCCAGTCCACCTCATCAACCCTATCCCTATCTTGAGCTAGTTTTATCCAGTCCACCTCATTATACCCTATCCCTGTCTTGAGCTAGTTCTATCAGTCCTCATACACCTATCCCTATCTTGAGCTAGTTCCACCAGTCCATCTATTATACCCTATACCTATCTTGAGCCAATTCTATCCAGTCCACCTCATTATACCCTATCCTATCTTGAGCTAGTTCTATCCAGTCCACCTCATTACACCCTATCCCTATCTTGAGCTAGTTCTATCCAGTCCACCTCATTATACCCTATACCTATCTTGAGCTAGTTCTATCCAGTCACCCATTACCTATCTTGAGCTATTTTCATCCCCTATTTCCTATCCCTATTTGACTAGTTTATCGTCATATTAATTCCTCTCAGTATTCATGTTATCCTCCCATCTGCTTCTATGTCTTCCAACCCATCTGGTCTACCAATCACTACTCTGAACACTGTTCTATATTCTTCCATTCGTGCTGTATGTCCTGCCCACCGTAACCTGTAAGATTTGATTATCCTGACAACAGTGTCTGGTGATGAGAACATGGAATGTAACCTCTCTTCCACTTTTCATCATCTTCATTCCTTTTATAGTGAAATATTTTCCCGAGTAACTTGTTTTTGAACATACTTTATTTCTCCTGGTCATGTAATGTGAAGGACCATGTTTCACAACCATAAAGAACAACCGACAAAAATAACAGTTCAAACCATCTGCTTCGTTTGTGCGGGGGGGGGTGTCACTCACTCTCTCTCTCTCTCTCTCTCTCTCTCTACACCACACACACACACACACACACACACACACACACACACACACACACACACACACACACACACACACACACACACACACACACACACACACACACACACACACACACACACACACACACACACAGCGTATGATATAAGCTAAGGCGTAACTCTGACAATTACTGGAAGATCCGGGTATAATGAGGCTGGTTTAAAAAAAATGTTTATCCACTTTGTTATAGTTTAATTTTTTAAATATTTTTTTAATATTTAAATAATAATAATAATAATTACAATAAACAAAATGACATATCCAAAAGAAATGTAGTAAGACTGTATAGTGTTAATTTTAAAATACAAACATTTTGGGTGGAGATGACATTTTTAAACTGTTATAATGTTCATAAGCTATACATTTTTATTTATCTGTTATGTTTAAATAAATACACCTAGATTAACTATCATTGAAATATATCTTACAAATTAGTTCTAGCTAATATTTGTTTATTACAAAAAATTATTTTGTATTTACTAAACTTTATTAAATATTGATTTTGAAAAATATTGTTCTTAAATATTGTATTGTTTATATTGAACTGGACACGAGAATTGAATGCCAAAAGTTTATCGTCGAAATATATATGACTTGTATAGTGTTGAACAAAAAATTAAGAATTAATACATATTTGTTGTGTTTGAGAAATAAACTGAAGACATAAGTAGCAAAAATCAATGGAAAGGGTCGAGGAGATTTATTTTAGTTTATTGATGAGGGGACGGGTATATTATTATTATTATTAGCACCGCGTCTTACTACCCGTTCGGGTTACACGCACTTACGCTAATGTGTAATGGTAGGGTGATTGTGAGATGAAATGGAGGAGCTACAGTTTAACGTGGGATCCGAACCACGGTGGAGGCCTGGCATTCCACACATTCACAAGATGTGATTAATACACGTCTTGTCAGAGTGAAGGAAGGATTTGGCAATCAGATAAATGTGTGCCGGGACCGAGGATTGAACCCCGGACCCTCAGCACAGAGGTCCAACACCTTACCTCTAGACCATTAGGTCACCAAAGGACGAGTAAAGGGAGAAGATGAGGGAAGGTTAAGGATGATTATTAGAGAGGAGTCAAGGGAATTTATTTTAACTAAGCAAGAGATGTGGATGGAGGAAAGAGACATGGGCTGAGGGTTTTTGGTTGGACGAAAGAGAGGAAGGAGTGAGTGAGTGAGTGAGTGAATATGCCAGATAGCTTTTATTATAATATGGTGGGTATTTGACTGACGTAGTTAATACATTACAACGATTTCCGCGGAAGCTGAAAACCACGTAAGTCGAACGATGCTTAAATATAATGTTAGTCTGACATATATGTTCTTTTTGAACAAAATTAAAGCCGAGTAAGTTCTATTTTTGAAAATAAGTCTTTGAGAAACTGAATTGCACTCGTCGAAGAAATATACTAAATGATGATGCCACTATTAGCTTACGTCAGATTATTTAGAACGTTATAAACTATGTTTAAAGTGGTGCTTGATAGATAGCGTTACTAGCCTAGGTCGGAATAGTAAAAACCGCATATCTTCGAATCCGCGTGGCTCAATCCGTGTAAGTCGAGTACTCGATGTTATTATAAATCCTATCTTGACTTCGAATTATGTGTTGGTTAGGTGACATTGTCGAATAAAGTCCAATAAGCTACTGATACTTAAAAAAAAAAAAAGAGGAATGTTAGGTAAGTCTTCGAAGTGGTCCCACCAAGAGTCCCAACTGACCTTGGAGTTGGCCATCTGGTTCCCATATGCCCCACCGCAGCCTTGTTTGGAGTGACCGTGGAGGGCGCTGACGTCTTTCCACATGGCGTACAGGATGACGGCGCAGATGAGACTGTACTCTATGGTGCAAGGGAAGAGGAACGGACTGGCGTTCTGCACCAGGGTCCCCATGATGTTCGTACGGCGGCAACTAAACGAGTCTTCGCGGAGAGCTCTGGAACGGATGGACAAGGACCGAACGCTGTTTTATACACGGAGTCAAATAGAATCGCTTCGGTTCTTTCAGTAATCATTTTAAGATTCTGTTTCTGGTTCAAGTTAGAGGAAATGAAAAATTCCGTTTATTTTTGGTTCTCAGTTAGAATTAAGTTTTTTAAATTTTTTTATTTAATAATCATACTACCATTATCAAATTCGTAAATTAAAAAAATACGTTAAAAATAATTTACGGCAAATTAAAAGCTATCCATATAAAAACAAAATACAAAGGACTTTGACAAAAGATCTGGAGTGAATGAAAAATAGAGTATTTATAAATAAGAATAAGTTAAAAAAAAAGAAGGCATAAGAGGCAATTTTTTTAAAATAGTTTAAGACAGGAAAGTAACCTTTATGAACCTGAATATAATTATATTGATTCCAATTCAGGGTTTGGTTCCTAAGCAATTTATTTTTACTGCCCCTGTTTTGGTTCCGGCTCCTTAAAATTAACTGTTAATTTTTGTTATAGTTTACGGTTTGACTCCTTGGTTTTATATGGATCAGCCATGACAGAATTTTTTAACACCTTAACTAACTATCCGTTGCGGAGCTATTTGTATAACTACTAATCACGTTAATATGTAAGAAATGAGGTAGGTTGTATATAGATTATGTGTACCCACTTTTTTATTTGAAAGGAGTGTGTACAAACCCGTTTAAGGGAAAACCACCGTTAGTACACCCTACCGGGATTCGAACCCTAATCTCCCAGTCATCGACAGTCTAGCTTATTGCGTGAGTGACGCCTTAAACCATTCAACCATGGAAGTGGGTGTGACAGATTTTGTGTTGCCATATTTTCTCTCGGAGGTTGGGGTTTATATACCGACAATAATAAAGATGCATTTTCTTGAAATAATAAGAGAAATAATTTTTTAAAAGTGCTATTATTTTTCTCAGGTTATTAAAATAAAACCATTAATTCACGTTAGTATTTTTTATATGAGGCTTGGAAATCATAAATCAAAGGGTGTTCCTATTTTTATTATCAATAAAAATATAATTATTATTGAAGATAGATATTTAGAACATAATAGTTTGTAAAGTAAATAAATAAATTATTAATAAAGTAATAACCGAGTAAACTAAAACAACTGAGGCAATAGTTTGAATTATTAATTTACTTATTTAATCATGACTTGTATTATACATTTCAGTGAATTGTTTAATTATAGCATGCATTTGTTCTGTTTCTTTGTTAATAAAAGCTTTGAATAATTTTAGCGTGTGTTTTCAATCTTATTTGAGTGCTAGTTCACCCCCTGTTTCCAAGAACTGACGGATCACAGGGTGAGGTGTAAACTGCCCGCAACCCCCTCTCCCACGTTTAAATATTACTCTAATACTAAATATTATTAGTAGGTGTTCTGTCTTACGACAGGTCCATTCATTTTGTCAGTGAACTTAGATTCCAATATGCTCTGTCCTCTGCCTCCTCCTTGAGTTCCCAGAATTTTCTTCTTTTCTTCAAGTCATCTAATATTTGAATCCTCCTCCATACTATCTCCTCTTTTATCAACCTTTCCTTCTATGACGTTGTGCAGAAGACAGTTCCTCTTAAGAATGTGTCCGATCCAGTCTGCTTTCTACCGAAGAATAACATCCAGAATGGTTATCTTCTTATCCACTCGTCTTAGGCAGATTTATCTGATTACCAAACCCTTCCTTCACCTCTGACAAGACATCTTGTGAATGTGAGGAATACCAGGTCTCCACCGTGGTTCGGATCCCACGTTAAACTGTAGGTCCTCCATTTCATCTCACAATCACCCTACCATTACACATTCGCGTAAGTGCGTATGACCCGAACGGGTAGTAAGACGCGATATTAATAATAAATCTTCTTAAGATTTCTAATTATAGCTATTGAATAGTTAAAAATCAACAAATCCACATATTTTCTGAATTTTAAAAATAACAATCCACGAGACACCAAATCCACCCCCCACTCCTCATATTCTAATACACTCGGTTTTTTAATCTAAGTAGTTACCTCGCCAAGAAACTGTCATTGGCTGCCGCCAAGTATAGCGTGGGTTTTATTGATGTCTCCCAGTCTGTGGTGTTCGTCGAATTTACCAATATCGGATAATCCACCAGTTTTGGAGAAAATGGTTCAACTGAAAAAAAAAAACCCCACACACAGACACATGTACACATATTATTTAAGTTTTACAGAAGCTGTAATTAAGTATTAACAACTTTAATATAGATATAGGAAAATGTTAGAATATGTTTAGTTTATATAGTGTCAGCCGAAACAATAAGACGATTAGTAACTTGAAGTGCCGAGGGTCTGGGGTTCAATCCTCGGTCCCGGCACAGATTTATCTGATTACCAAACCCTTCCTTCAACTCTGACAAGAAGTGTATTAATCACAACTTGTGAATGTGGGGAATGCCAGGCCTCCACCGTGGTTCGGATTCCACGTTAAACTGTAGCTCCTCCATTTCATCTCACAATCACCCTACCATTACACATTAGCGTAAGTGCGTATAACCCGAACGGATAGTAAGACGTGGTGCTAATAATAATAATAATAATAATAATAATAATAATAATAATGATGATGTCGATGGTGACTCACTCAGCTTGGAGCCGGTGGTGTAAAAGTTGAAAATCTCGTGTTTGGTCTCTTGCACCAAGACGTTCAGCCACACGCAGAGGTTTGTCGCCATCATGTGGATCAGGCCGAAACGAGTGACCACCTTGAACTTGCGGACTGAAAGTTGCTGTCATGGAGACAAAAAACGAAACAATAGGATGAGTTCTGAGTTTGGAGTTACACGTGAGTGTTCAGATGTTTCCAGAAGGGAAGAACTCATTGAGACACAACTAAAACAAACAACAGGTTCATTTCGGAGTTTGGAGTTACAAGTATGAATGTTCAGATGTTTCCAGAAGGGAAGAACCCATTGAGACACAACTTAACAGGGCAGTTTTGGATTTTATGGTTACGAGTGTGTCTTAATAAAAACAATCCGTCCTTGGAAGCACCTCTTAAGCTCCAATTCATATCCTGCGACACCCTCCTTACCTTGTTACTGAGGAAGATGAACTGCATCTGTAAGATGACGAAGGCCATCCTGGTGGCAGGAGTGACTGCAAGAAGGACGTTGTGGCAGTTGGTGTTCTTCTCCAGCTCGAAGTACTGACCAAACTCCAGCCCAGAGTAGATCATACTGCCGATACCGAAAGCTACGACAAATTCACAAATAATTCAAGTCGCGATTATTTAGATAGGGCGTTGTTATAAATCGTGATGCGGGTTTTTATTTTTTTATTATACTTTAGAAATAACTGTTGAATTGAGACTAGCGAAATAATTTTACCATAACCAGCCTCGTGGTGTAGTGGTCATTACATCTGGCTACGATCTGGGTTCGATTCCCAACTGGTACCTTGGGTATTTCCCCCCAAAGAGGATCTACCCCATCGGTCACTAGGGCTTAGTAAAATAGGCTCAAGCAAGGTTTAAGTGTTTCCACCACACCTTCATACTCACTATCACCCTCACCTCATCTCATCGGGACATAGAAAGAGCACCCACGGAAAGGATGTACGATTAGTACATTCGGGTGGCTCCTGGGAAACGGCACATTAATACTAGCTAATTTTTATACTACTGGCCAAAGAATGTAGTCCAAACACGCTATATAGATTATTATTTTATCATAATCAATTTAAAAATATCAAAATTAATTATACAGAAGTCATCCGACACCATAGCTCAGTCGTTAGCTTGTCTTATCAATGATAAGTTACCCCACCTCAAAATAATAATCCCACCACTCTTAAAGTCTTACCAACAGCTCCCATCCTGAGATAAAAACTACCATAGCGACTTCGTTTCGCGGTGACGGTCGGCGTCTTTGGTTTTATCCCCGCTTCTAGCATCGCATCTGTGTCTCCATCTGTCTCGACTTGTTTGTTGTGGCTCTTGGTGGTGCCCATGAGTACCGACTCGACTGCCTTCTGTTTCAGGACCAGTCCGTACATGCACAGGAGGAACAACATGCTCACGAAATACAGGTACAGATAGAAACCCTACAACAAAGAGAACATAAACTTAATTTAATGACCTAACATTAACAGGAGGAACAGTTTGCTAAGGAAGTACAC
The DNA here is from genome assembly GCA_039000515.1 of Timema cristinae. Taxonomy (NCBI): domain Eukaryota; kingdom Metazoa; phylum Arthropoda; class Insecta; order Phasmatodea; family Timematidae; genus Timema; species Timema cristinae. The sequence goes on along the minus strand of JBCFYV010000100.1, from coordinate 44,282,690 downwards.
AAATACTACAACAAAGAGGACACAACTTAATTTAATGACCGAACATTAACAGGAGGAACAGTTTGCTAAGGAAGTACACAGATACTACAACAAAGAGGACACAACTTAATTTAATGACCGAACATTAACAGGAGGAACAGTTTGCTAAGGAAGTACACAGATACTACAACAAAGAGAACACAACTTAATTTAATGACCGAACATTAACAGGAGGAACAGTTTTCTAAGGCAGTACAGACACAAATACTACAACAAAGAGAACACAACTTAATTTAATGACCGAAAATTAACAGGAGGAACAATTTGCTAAGGAAGTACACAGATACTACAACAAAGAGAACACAACTTAATTTAATGACCGAAAATTAACAGGAGGAACAATTTGCTAAGGAAGTACACAGATACTACAACAAAGAGAACACAACTTAATTTAATGACCGAACATTAACAGGAGGAACAGTTTGCTAAGGAAGTACACAGATACTACAACAAAGAGAACACAACTTAATTTAATGACCGAACATTAACAGGAGGAACAGTTTTCTAAGGCAGTACAGACACAAATACTACAACAAAGAGAACACAACTTAATTTAATGACCGAACATTAACAACAGGAGGAACAGTTTGCTAAGGAAGTACACAGATACTACAACAAAGAGGACACAACTTAATTTAATGACCGAACATTAACAGGAGGAACAGTTTGCTAAGGAAGTACACAGATACTACAACAAAGAGAACACAACTTAATTTAATGACCGAACATTAACAGGAGGAACAGTTTGCTAAGGAAGTACACAGATACTACAACAAAGAGAACACAACTTAATTTAATGACCGAACATTAACAGGAGGAACAGTTTTCTAAGGCAGTACAGACACAAATACTACAACAAAGAGAACACAACTTAATTTAATGACCGAAAATTAACAGGAGGAACAATTTGCTAAGGAAGTACACAGATACTACAACAAAGAGAACACAACTTAATTTAATGACCGAAAATTAACAGGAGGAACAATTTGCTAAGGAAGTACACAGATACTACAACAAAGAGAACACAACTTAATTTAATGACCGAACATTAACAGGAGGAACAGTTTGCTAAGGAAGTACACAGATACTACAACAAAGAGAACACAACTTAATTTAATGACCGAACATTAACAGGAGGAACAGTTTTCTAAGGCAGTACAGACACAAATACTACAACAAAGAGAACACAACTTAATTTAATGACCGAACATTAACAACAGGAGGAACAGTTTGCTAAGGAAGTACACAGATACTACAACAAAGAGGACACAACTTAATTTAATGACCGAACATTAACAGGAGGAACAGTTTGCTAAGGAAGTACACAGATACTACAACAAAGAGAACACAACTTAATTTAATGACCGAACATTAACAGGAGGAACAGTTTTCTAAGGCAGTACAGACACAAATACTACAACAAAGAGATCACAACTTAATTTAATGACCGAACATTAACAGGAGGAACAGTTTTCTAAGGCAGTACAGACACAAATACTACAACAAAAAGAACACAAACTTAATTTAATGACCGAACATTAACAGGAGGAACAATTTGCTAAGGAAGTACACAAATACTACAACAAAGAGAACACAACTTAATTTAATGACCGAACATTAACAGGAGGAACAATTTGCTAAGAAAGTACAGACACAAATACTACAACAAAGAGAAAACAAACTTAATTTAATGACCAAACATTAACAGAAGAGAAAATAAAATTCAATTCAATGACTTATATAAACAGCAGGACGAAATACACGTAGAGATATAAATCCTGCAACTAAGTTAGCATCTATGGAAGATTGTGGTCATACATGAATAGGAAGAAATAAGATAAGGTGGGGTGATAATCGAACGTGAGGCCTAAAGCTATGAATTTAATCACCAGTTAAATGGCATGATTTTTTAGAAAGCGCTACCAGATAAATGTGCCGTAAATCACCCTATTTCCCCCAAACCTTTAATTGCATACATATTTTTTTATTTACAAAAATTGTACCATTTTAATCTGTAGATTTAAAAAGGAATAAGGAATCATTAAAATAAAAATCTAATACAACCCGGTATCTGTTGATCAGTTAATTATTGAAAAAATAGCGGATTGATTAAAGTTAAAATAAATAATAATCATTGGCTAGTAGGGGAGACTGATTTAAAACCTCCCTTTACTTTGGACACAAATTGTTGTGAAGCAGGGGGTGACATGATTTTATTGTGCTCAGTAGCTCAGTAATTATTGTAATCACACAATGTAGCCACACTCCAGGGTGGTGAAAGATTTCCTTTTTCTGGTGTTCTCAATGGGCTTTCTGAAATGCTACGCATGCGTAGTCAAGAGCCACAAACATGTTTTATATCCATTATAATTTGTGGAAACGGTTATGCTACATTTAGAAATTGACAGGAGTGGGTGCATTCCCATGGTATAAAATGGCTGTCTCGTATACAAAATTAGAATTTTACCTTCGATTTCTACCATTGCTAGCTCTGGATACTAGCACTCCTAACCAATGTTAATCGTGCGTCTTAGTATGAAATACAGCTATGACTCTTTGGGCCGTATTTAGTCGAGATTCGAAAGTTAGCCAAATCCCCATTCGACCTGAACAGCTTATTATTTCGTATTGGTTGACTCCAGGGGTTAGACTATAAACAGGGGTGTTGTGCTGGGGAAAGAGGGAGTTGAGGTGTCCTCCTAACCCCTCCCCCCGATGTAGGGAAAAAGCTTCAGGCGGCGCTCCTGACTATAAATATGGCCCTAAGTAGGGTATATTAGGTAAAATACAAGTATAGTGCAGAAAGAAGAATGTTAAGATCATCTAACTGAGAGAAAGAAAGAACAAAGGGGGAAAAAAAAAAACTTTACCCAAGTGAGGGTAGTTATAAAATCGAGCGTCTTGGCTCTATCATTCGTAGCCCCCTTTGTAGAAATATTAGCCAGTACTAATGTACCGTTGCCCAGGACCCGCCTGAACGTACTAATCGTACATCCTTTCCGTGGAGGCTCTTTCCATGTCCCGGTGAGATGGGATGATGGTGATAGTGAGTATGAGGGTGTGAAACATGTAAACATAACTTAAACCCAATTAACAAAAACATGGTGACCTTTAGGGTAGTTCCCCTTTCGGTAAAGGTACCAGCCGGGACTCGAACCCGGGACCCCTAAGCTCGTAACCAGGTGCAGTGAGTGAACACTAAGCCAGCCAAGGGGCCGGTTACATGTGATCGTACCGTGAAGGATGAATACTCGGATCACTTAGTTTTTACACATATTTTCTAGCGCAGGAAATTTACATGACTGTTTTAGGATCTAATCGGAGACTGACCGGATTTTTCCTTCCCCCAAGACGACGATAATCATTGTTCCTTACCTCGTAGAAAGAGGGTGGCACCTTTGCAGACATGATCTGCGCCAGAGGGAACGCTAAGCCCAGGACGATCAGAAGTTTCCCGTATAGAGCTGACAGAATCACACTCAGGGCGTGCCTGAAGTCAAATGACGGATCATTAGTTCATTAGTAGCTCACATCTCACATAGGAGGTTGTATACATTATGTTAAACTTTAAAATGTGTCCTTGAGATTTAAATCAAGACTGTAATAAAATACAACAGACTCTCAATTATCCGGGATAAAAAATAAGCTTCATTAATTAAAAAATGATCCAATTAATAATAAAAATAATCACTAATTAACAGCTCTTCTCATAGGAGTTGCTTGGAGGAGGGTATGGTCTAAAAAGTAATGCACTCTCCCCTTTGAACTTGAATTATTATTTTTAATCAACCGAATAACACAAATGATATAACGGAATTAATTTCACAAATCATATCAAATAAGCTTCTTTAATCATTTATGCACGGATCCACACGTGGATTTTCCTATTTTATGAATTAAAACAAATCTCTGTTTCTTTTACCGTGTCACGAGTGCACCCTGTGAGCAGATTATTAGGAGGGATATCCATCCGATAACTACGCCCTTGACACTTCTTTGACAAAGAGAAAATAAAATAAATATATTGTGATGATTTTAAGAAAACATTATCAACCTTTCAAGAACTTCACAATTTTCCTAGAAGCCCAGTTCACAGGTAGCAGATAAAAATAAAAACAAACAAAAGTTCCGAATTGACGTATAGATACAGAACTACCCTCTGCACGAATAAGCAGGAGTTTACCTTATTTACATTTGTTGGAGGTTGGGAAATATTTAATAGTGTGTGGGGGGTGCTTTCAATTAATATATTGTCCTTGACAATGGACAACAATATTGTACGTTTGAAAAGCTATATTTGACGAATGTTTGATTGTAAATATATCATTTACATTAATCAGGGATTCTATGGACGCTATCAGGAATAGATGTTATAATAAAAAAAAGTTAAGCTCTCTAAAAAGGGCTGGAGATTAATATTTTCAAAAAAAATATTTTAACCATAACCCGGCTTTACAATAAATCTTATGGCTTATGACATACAGGAAAGTAATTTGTTTGATTACATCAATTTCTCTGTAATATTATTTTGAGCAAATTTGATACTCTACAAGTTATTTTAATTTAGTAATTTGGTCAACTACTCACAAACTGAGGAATTTGGTCTGGTCCTTTTTCCTCTTGTCGAAGACGGGTGGTTTCTGGATGAAGGGTAGCGACTGGGAACGACCGTGAGATTTCTGGTAGATCATTACAGGCAGCAATGAGGAGGACAGTTCATTCCTGCTACTGCTGCTATTGACATAATATGAGTTGAGGTGATGCAAGTGTGTAGATCATGTCTGGGAGCAAGTGGGAGGCTGGTTAATTCCTGTTGCTGCTATCGGTACAATATGGTATGGAATGGTACAAGTGTACGGTAGGTAAGCAAAAATAAATGGTCCAACACAATTGTACATACTTATTCATAGTCTATTTATAGTTTAGTACAAAATCTCTTAATATACATTATCAGTAAACTAGTCTTAAATTTATCTACAAAAAATCAAGTATACAATGTTCATACAAAACACTCACTAAATATAGCTAATCTACGGTGGGAATGTAGTTAACTGACAGCTAGCACAAAGTATTTTGTTGTAAACATTGGCTGGAATTATCATCAGAATAATTTGAAAACACTTTTTTTTTATTGATACTGTATTACTACTGAGAAAATAATAATTATTTCCGAATAGGTTGACATTAGTGACTTTCAGCCAATGTTGGCAATACATAATCTTCTTCTGGTTGCCACTTACCTACACTCCCACCGTAGATAAACTCTATATTGATCACCAGCTGGACGTAGCATGATCCAGAGTGGCTCATTAATGGGATAAAGCAAAAGTTTTGGGCTCACTTCCCAAGACCAGATGTAATTTATTAACCAAGGGGAAAAGGCTTTTCCTAAACATTTTCCGATTCTTTATCTACGTAAATTATGCTATTCTTCCTCTAAATTGAATCTCCCTTATTACCATGCCATTATAGTGAATATGAGGTTAGCTTGAGTGGGTAGTAAGACTAGGTGTATGAGGGCAAAAAAGCTAGCTAGTAGGTCGCTGATTACTAACATTTGCATTGCAACGTATTAGTAACTGTTACATTAGTGTAAGGAGATCTGATTCTAGTTTCAATCAATTGTGACCATAACTTCTCACCCGAGTGCGAAACGCGCCCTCCTCACAGGGGAACCCATGGGCGACCCCCTGGCCGCTGCCGATAACCTCCTGTCCTGGTGTGGACTGATACCATCTCTCGACTGGAACTGCCGGGCTCTTCGACCGTCGGGATTGGGTGAGGTGCCTCTACCATACTGTTCTCCTCCTCGAATTCTTCTTCTTCTTCATCGTCGTCCTCCATGCTGGACATGGACTCATGGATTGGACCCAGTTCCGAACCCCCAGTGCTGCCCGCTAGATCGCAGCAGTTGCTGCAATACTCGGACCTGCAAGGTCTGATAACAAGGTACAAGCCTTACCCATAGTCGAGATCGTTGATACATCCTTTTTATTTACCCACTTCGGTAGCCACATATTCTGAGGCGCTAATTTTTCAATAGATTAGACTGCCAAAAAAAAGAGCGTTCGAGATACACTGAGTTTTTTTTTTATAAAATGATTTTCCACTAACTCTCCCCCGCAAACGTAGGTACATTCTATTTATATTAAACATATCTCATCTTTAACTCATAAGCGTAATTAGTACATATGCGTATAGATTGAAGACGCGGTAGTAAAAATAAATATATATATCTACGAAGTTTGCTGAACACAACTACCTCATCCATGGCACATTGTAACATGTATAGACATGTTACAAAAGTGATTATTAAATAATGGTACTCACACAATTACTCCCGAGGAGATTTCACCCATCCTACCCACTTCAACGTTCCCGTTTGACTAAAGAGAGTTCCAGTGTGGTCCAACGTGGTGTGGCATGCTAGATGACGTCATGAGTTTCACGCCTCGAGACCTCAGTAGAATTCTATGAATGCTTCTAGAATTTCCCACGAATAAAACCACCTGGGTTAAACACCAGTTGTTCCTTCGGTTCCATACATGCTCCATGTTCCCCTTCCTTTATCCTGGGAATTCCCTCTATCCGTCTCTGGGATCACGTGAGGACTTTCAAGGACTATAAAATGACATGTTTCGTCTATATTGGTACTTATAATACCACTGTCAACTGTTTAGGTAAACTGAGTGCAACCACGAGGCAGGCTAGCCATCTTGTTCTTGATATTCTTTTTCAAATTATAATTTTTCTTCGAGCGAATGATTTGGAATTGAACATGGTGTGAGATAACGGTTGTGTTATGTTTAATGTTTTCATTGATAAGTGTATGAAGGATATGGTCAGCGTACAAATGGACAGTGTGAATTTGAGGGTGCTATTATATGCGGATGATGCCGTATTAATGACTGAGAAGAAAAGTGACTTTCAGACTACATTAAATCGTTTGAATATGGCGACAGGTAGAATGGATCTCCGTTTAAATGTCTTCAAAACTAAGGTGATAGTTTTTGATAAGGACGGATCATAAAATGATTGTAAGCTTAGTATAAATGGAAAACTGTTGGAACAAGTAAATGATGTTGTGTATCTGGGAAGAATGTTCTGTAAAAATGGAAGGATGGAAGGTGACATCGACAGATGGGCGAATGCAGCTCGTAGATAGTTGGATATTCCAAGAATGAAGTAGAATGGAAAGAGGCAAATATGGAAGTATTACAAAATTGTGTTAACGCCAACTTTGTTTTATGGATGTGAAGCTTGGACTTGTCAAAAGAAACACAAGAGCAAGGTGAATGCGGTTGGAATGAGATAGCTAAGAAATGCATGTTGGGAAACTAGTATGGACAGAGTCAGTAATGAATGGGCGCTTATTAATTCAAGCGAAATAAACTTAGTCGCTTATGGTGGTCTTGAGATAACATGTTCGTGAGTTCAAGCCCAGCTGAGATCAAGGATTTGTATACAGCGATAAACATCCGTAGCACATTTTATTTCTAGTTTGTTTCATGTGAAAGTACCTTTCCTGCAAAATTGGTAGGTTCTTTCTTGTTTGCTCTTAGAGATACATGGGGTGGAATGGGTTGATAACCCGCTTCACCTGAAATTAATCTATCACATAAACTGCAACAAAGAATAACCGGGGTATCCAAGTGTTGTTGCCGCCTTAAGCTCCACATTAGGAGTTAAAGTAATTAATAATGATAATAACAGTAATAAAAATATTAACTCATCGAAGCTCATACGTACCTCAACTTATATAGTCACTATATAGTTCAATTTTCATAGGAATAGCCTTTTAGGAGTACTAAGCCAAAAGGGTCCCAGGTTCGATTCCCATGTTCAGGTGTCATTTTTCAATTTTCAGAATATGATAATTGATTGCGGTCAACATTAATACCCTTTTACTTTATTATTAATATTATTGTTATTGTATAGGTATTAATAAGTTTACTAATCATATTTTTATTGTTACTAAAGCTAATAATTCTGGCGGTAAAAGTATCCTAAGTTTTGATACAAAATATATATCCCGTTTATCTAATTTATGAGGTGAAAATTCTTCTATAAAGTGTTCAACAAAAGTAAAATTGACTCAAATTTGCAAACAGGAAGAAGCCTTATTAGTTTGTACACGATAGAATATGGAATTATTCTTATATTATATTCTTAAAACTCATCAAGAAAAACTTATTTTTATTTTTAAGGATTGTACGTACATTGTTTTAACTGTGTAATTAGGTAAAGGATTAAATGAAGTATAAACGGGTTTCCTCTTTTCTATGTGTCAGCCATAATGTGTTTGTCACATCTATTTGCTCACAGCTCTATTCCCTGTATATTTTTCCACGTATAAAATTATATAATTGTATAATAAATTCTTCGGCTAGTTTTATAAAGAAGCGTCTAAGCATCTGCTGAAATCCAAAGATGAATATATCCAAAGGATCTTTGAAAGATTATTATTTTAGATAGATAAATATTAATTAATATAGTACCTAGCTTAATAATGACGCTCTTTAATTATTAGGTTTTTCATTCCATATTACACAATATAGAGGTTAAATTTAAGAAGAGATGTACCCACGTTTACACGGAGGTAAAAACAAAGTTCTGTACATCCGACCAGGATTTAAACCCCGATCTCCCCATTATCAGCAATCCATTCTAGTGCCAGAGTAACGTCTTAAACAATGTCGCCACCGAAGTGAAAAGATTTTAAGGTGGTTAGTTAGAAAAAAATAGGTATCAGTATAAAATTAAATCTACCTTTATAATCATATTTCAATAGTGTACAAGTTAATAAATAATCTGCGTATACCCTGAATAGGCAGTAAGACAAAGTGATAAAAAAATAAATAAAGAATCCATAAAATCATAATCGTAATAAAGATAACTACTCACCGCAGTGCTGTACATAATCGTAATAAAGATAACTACTCACCGCAGTGCTGTACATAATCGTAATAAAGATAACTACTCACCGCAGTGCTGTACATAATCGTAATAAAGATAACTACTCACCGCAGTGCTGTACATAATCGTAATAAAGATAACTACTCACCGCAGTGCTGTACATAATCGTAATAAAGATAACTACTCACCGCAGTGCTGTACATAATCGTAATAAAGATAACTACTCACCGCAGTGCTGTACATAATCGTAATAAAGATAACTACTCACCGCAGTGCTGTACATAATCGTAATAAAGATAACTACTCACCGCAGTGCTGTACATAATCGTAATAAAGATAACTACTCACCGCAGTGCTGTACATAATCGTAATAAAGATAACTACTCACCGCAGTGCAGTACATAATCGTAATAAAGATAACTACTCACCGCAGTGCTGTACATAATCGTAATAAAGATAACTACTCACCGCAGTGCAGTACATAATCGTAATAAAGATAACTACTCACCGCAGTGCAGTACATAATCGTAATAAAGATAACTACTCACCGCAGTGCTGTACATAATCGTAATAAAGATAACTACTCACCGCAGTGCTGTACATAATCGTAATAAAGATAACTACTCACCGCAGTGCTGTACATAATCGTAATAAAGATAACTACTCACCGCAGTGCTGTACATAATCGTAATAAAGATAACTACTCACCGCAGTGCTGTACATAATCGTAATAAAGATAACTACTCACCGCAGTGCTGTACACGATCGCTCATCTTTCGTGTGCCTCATGATATTATTAATACTATTACAATAATACGCGTACGAACTTTATTAGTCAAGGAATGAAACCTGATTGAATAAGGTTAAGATGATTCACATGGTAATAAAGGTTAGACTGAGAATGCGAGAATCAATCCTACTATATACAACTATAGATAACTTGTTAAAAATAAAAAATAAAAACACACCAAAATAAAACAAAGTTATAAAAAAAAACACCTCAATTCAGAAAATTAAAGCGAATATAATGTTATCCACGCAGCCATTAAACTGAAACCCCCACTTACAGCTTGACAACGTCTAGTTGCTTAGGTCTACATAAATTATGTTCACCTTGTGTTCATATTAGCACAGACTTGTTAATTCGTATAATTTCTCACAGCTATATGTGCGTCACATCATTCAATACGTTAAGTAGAGTAAAACGATGGTAAATATTTGAATCTACATTTTTTTTTGTCTTGGATTGGTTTGATCTTAAGAGGTTTTCTCATGTAGTCGAGAAGCCTTAAAAAAATACAATCTCAGTGTTGAAACCAGTGTTTACAAAACTTTTTCCATTCGCGCACCCCTTTAGAGACCATGGTTTAACCAATGTTACCCTTCGAGATTCTCATAAAAAAAAAGCATAACATAAACAATTGTAAGGGGCATCATAACTTTTTTCCCATACTTATTGAGAAAAAGAAAGAAATTAATCAAATTCTTTAGAAAGTATCAAGACGAATTCTAAGAGCTATTGAATCTGACTAAGCCTCTTTTAAAATGACAAGACCCCAAATTCCGCGAAGCCATCACGCCTGAAGTGAGCTAGCTACCTGAGCTCTCCCGAAGAAGTACGGAATGTTCCGAATCAAACATTACCGGGCTTTGCTCCGCCCCCCAAGGCAAAGGGCGGCAAGGTAAAACAATGCATCACATCTTCAGAAGTAACGAGACTTTTCTTGAAACGGTGCCTGCTTCGGCTTGCTGCGCCTTGCCTGTGGTGGATATGCTTCCATTTGTTCATACATATTTTTCTCAAGAGGAAATTTTCTCCACGCCATGCCTTTCCAATCCTTACTTATAAAACACAAAATATGCACAAACAAGAGGTAAAAGGTGAAATCATGTCTGAGATTAGAATAGGAGAAGTTACTTATCAATACACATAGTTTTGCTGATGGCAATACTGTTCGTGCTGAAAGTGAATAGAATCTTTAATAATTACTGATAAGAATGGATGAAATACTGGAAATTGGATATAATACTATGAACAACATAAATGAAATTAAAGTCATAATATGCACTAAAGGAGAAATCAGTCAGATGAATATAGAAGTAGAAGAAATAAGGCTACAGTAAGTGATGGAGTCCTGATACCTAGGAAGTAAAATGACCGACGATAACAGAAGAAAGAAATATTATTATAATTAGAATAGTGCAGGTGAAGAAAGCTTTTGGTTACAAGCAGACATAACTAGCCTCGACTAGCATACATTTGGGAATCAGTAAAAGGCGTATGAATGGATAATGGAGCGCTTCACTTTACGGATGGGACGCATGGACCATTGGCGCAACCGAAATGAAAAGACTAGAAGTATTTGAAACGTGGTGTCACAGAAGAATGTTGAAAATATCATTTGTGGAGATGGTAACAAATACATAAGTGCTAAGAAATGAAAACTAAGAAAGGAAATTTTGGAAAGGTATGCAGCAAAGAAGAGGTATCATGGTAGGCTGTTTACTGAGACATGTTAATTTTACGAAGATAATTATAGATGGGTGAAAATCCAGAGAGAGGTCCCAGACAGGAGTATATGAAATCAGATAACGAACAATTTTGGCAGCAGGTACAAAAATGGGTTACATTTGGCCCATGATAGGCAAAAGTGGAAAGCTGCAGTAACTTAATAGCAAGATTGATTATATAATGACGTTGATGACGATACTATTCAAATAATTAATTTTACAAATGTTTGCTATAAGCTATTATTTTACTATATACAGCACATACAATCTGCTGTAATGTGTATCTCAGAGTCTATACATCTAAATAAAAATAAAAATGTCACATCGAAGATAAAAATTATATGCATACTTCCGTAGCTATTATTATGAAAAAATATAAAAATTAATCTTATCTTTATAAACTATCTCCTCATAATTTAACTCGAACCGATGGTTTAGATTTAAAAAATATATATTATATTATTCACTGATATTTGCTGATTAAACAAGACAAAGTTTATAATGTTACTCTCAAGAAGATATACCAATTGTTCTTCTTCTTCTATTTTATAACTAGATTGAAAATAAATTATTTAAAAATAATCTCGACGTGCACAGTACACAAACAAATTTATTCAAATTCAAAACTAAAAGTAACCAACACACTCTTTTTTAGAAAGGCAATTTCTTATGTCCAAACGAGTAAACCTCCCATAGTTCCATGTAACATTTAAACAAATATTAGTTGTTTTGTTTAACTTGTGATGGATTGTGTTTTTAGTACATAAAATAAACTATAGACCTACATACGTAAAAAAAAAGTGTTGTTTATATTTGATTTGAATATATGAGTCAATTAAATATTATATTTTTTGGCAAGCATATTTTTTTTAACGCATTTGTAGTAAATTAATGAGTAATGAGTAATGAATGAGTAAATGTTTTTGGCATGATAAAGAAAATATATTTTATGCCTGAATAGCCTTCCTACACCAAATTTCATCGCTGAGGGAACTGCGGTCTTACTATTAAGCAACAGCGTTGTCATTATTTTGCTTTCCGTGATTATTATTATTATTATTATTATTAGCACCGCGTCTTACTACCCGTTCGGGTTATACGCACTTACGCTAATGTGTAATGGTAGGGTGATTGTGAGATGAAATGGAGGACCTACAGTTTAACGTGGAATCCGAACCACGGTGGTGGCCTGGCATTCCCCACGTTCACAAAGCTTTCCGTGATCGAGCTTCCTTCAAATATGTATCAAATTTGGCAATACTGGGCTGTCAATGTTGCCAGAAGTTGGTGTTTCTTCTAAGTCCATTAACTTGGAATACCACTTTCGAATTTTGATTTTTTTTCGATGCCAGAGTTTAGTACTAGTTTTGTACCTTTTTTTTTTTTTTACCACAAACTCATTTTGAGTTATTAACGTATTAAAGTGGTCACCTCAAGTTAATGATGGAGTACCACTTTTAAATTTTGAACCCGTTTCGATGCCAACGTTTTGTATTAGTTTTGTACCGTTTTATACCACGAAAAAAAAAAGTTTTCTACCCCCACCCATTTTGAGTAGTTAACATACCAAATGTTGAGTTTGATAAATGCAGAAAACTACACTAAACGTATCTTTCGAAGAAGTAATTTATTTGCTCAAACCAAAAAAAGTTTTGTGTTATAAAAACTATAAAAAACACCACTGACCTTGACTTGTGTTCTCTTCTACCCCACCTTCCGCTTCTGTGCCCACGGGGTCTGACGTACTACTCTCACAGTAGATCAGACTGCCGATGATGGAGAGATCGCGGTTCGAATATCGGTTGAGTGTACTAAGTTTTTTGTACCATAATGGTTTTACGTTCTACCTCCACGCAAATATGGGTACACTTCCTATAAATATGTCCTTACTAATGCCTAAAACCATTAGCGTAATTAGTACATTTAGAACGGGTAGTAATAGATGTTGCTAAAATAAAAAAACGAGAAGATATGTAGGCCATCGACCGTGGCCTCTCCAAATCACAACAGTTTGATCGACTAATATAACCGAGTCTCCGATAAATAACATCACAGTTAATGATGTTAAGAGCAGCCTGTTGCCATGGCAACGCTGTAAATACGGGTATAAAGTGTGTGAAATTGATACAAGAAGCGAAAATTGTTATTTTTAGACGCCCGGAGCAAGAAAAAAAGTCACATAAAAAATAGTCTAGCTTGGCATGGATGAAGAAGAGGGGAGAGAAATGTCGTCATTCGAATGAGGGTAGGGTTGGTGTGAGACTGGTTCGAGGGGGTCAGCGTTTGACTCTCCCTAAGGGCTCTGAACCTTTATTTTAAATTTGTGGTTTCCCATTTTCTGTCCAAGCGTAGGAAGAAGGAGGAAAAAATATTGGATGAATTGAAAGAAAGAAGAACATTCTTGGAGATGAAGGAAGAGACATAATACAGGGTGCATTAACGGCCTAAGTTTACTAACTAAAGAATGAACCTGTCGTAAGACAGAACACCTATTAATGGTGATGTGTGTGTATATAAATATAAGTATATCCAAACGCGCGTTTTATTGTTGATACTAAACACCTTAGATAAGTCGGTAGAACATCTGTACACCAATTTAGGCTGCTCAGTTCCAGTTTTTATTAATAATTAAAATAGGATTAAGATAGAAGGTACTATAATAAAGTTTTGAACTACAAATTTTTAACAATATTTTATTCAAAACATGTTTTACAAAATATGGTATGATTTCCATTTAAGAAAGCTTAGTTTACAATGATTTAATATTATTTGTCATTATAGTCACGATTTATTTGACTAAAATTATCATACCAATGTATTATGTAACAATACAATAATATAACAAAATATACAGACCAAGAGAAGGAAAATAAATATTCTATTATTGAGGTTAACCATTAAGTCATACAATTTGACAACGTATAGGCCTATACTAATTCAAAAGTTGACGAAATCTAGTTTGTTTATCTAAATCGCAAAGGTAAAACATAGACCTAATTGAATATTTTCAAATATTTTATTTACATGTTATACAATAGGGTGATATATAATTTAGGATTAATACTAATATAAATATATTAATTTCCAGTATTTACCAATAATTTTTCATTCTTTAATATGAGTTTGTGAATTAAATTAAATTTTAACACAATTTACTGCCAAATAATAATGAATAAATTAAATGACAGAAATGTAGTTTATTTTATCAAAAGGTACAAAACAAAATATCCACTTAGCAACTTAATCCTTCTTAGAATTTACCTAGGAAAACACCTCTAGTTAATTAAATTATATAGATATTGTGTTATTTGGACCACTGGTTCTCAAGCATAGTTTAGATTGTACCCCTTGGTCTAATGTAACTCCACCATAAAATTTCTCCATACGACAGGTAAAATGCCAGATGTCAGGTAATCAAAGGAGAAAATTTACCCCAGTTACCTCGAAAATTTCCCGCCACATTTGGTTCCCACTACCTTTTGTTCTCTTGTCATTTTGCCAATTTTCCCTCGAGAACTAATCGCGTGCCCCCTGAAAGACTTACGTGTATCCCTTGGTGGTACATGTACCACTGTTTGAGAATCACTGTTTTAGACTAGATTTGTTATTATTTCGACTATAGAAAGATCCGTTATGATTAATGTAGTGATTTATAGAAAATGCTATGTTTTGTCCACCGTCATGGGTTACAATATCAAGAAAAAAACTTGTCGATTAGAAAATATGATCAGACTAATCGAATTAATAAAGTAAAATGTATAGACACATACAAACAAAACTGGATACACGTGTTGCCAATTTCAAATGAAAGGATTCATATCTTCACCTTTCAGAAAGTTTCTGCAGATCCTGATGTTATTTTATGAGAATAATTACATTTGATAATTTTTTTTCCATTCAAGAGCCTTTAGCGTAAAAAGTTGATATTTATTGATTGACTGAGCTCTAAACCTTTAGTGTTCAGGGTTGATGATCTATTTACTGAGCTGGCAAGCTCTGAAACCTTGACGTAATGGGTTGATGATCTATTTACTGAGCTGTACAGTCTCTGAACTTTGGCGAAAAGGGTTTATGATCTATTTATTGATATGTACAGGTTCTGAACCTTTGGCATAAAGGGTAAACCATCTATTTACTGAGATATACAGGCTCTGAACCTTTGGCGGAAAGGGTTTATGATCTATTTACTGAGCTGTACATGTTCTGAACCCTTGGCGTAAAGGGTCGATTATATATATATACTGCGCTATAAAGGCTTTAAACCTTTGACGTAGGCTCCATTATTTACTAACTGAGCTACACAGTATCAGAGCCTTTGGCTTAAAGGGTTGACGATATATTGACTTAGGTAAGCATGTTCTGAGCCTTTGGTATAAAAGGTCGATAATTTAAGGACATATATCGGGTTGATTGCTATTGTATTTATCTCCGAGATATTCCTTTGTCAAAGTGTTACCATATTATATATAAATAGAAGACTGACAATTTGTCGGTGAAAATAAGAAGAATCTCAGTATCCTGAACGGAGCCATTCACACCTTCATCTTGTAGGCTGATTTCCAAATTTCGAACAAACAGATAGTGGAATGGAACCTGTAGAAGATGGCCAGAGGCATGGACACGTGAGTGATGACCGTCCACGCCCACACGCCGAAGAACTTGAGGTGCGACGGCCGGAACTCGGCGTGTCCCTTCTCCAAGGTGTTGATGGCCCACATGGCCATGTTCGCCACCAGGAGGAAGGTGATGATCTGCCTCCCGGGCTTGCGTCGAGCCTGGTTTGCCGTGCGGCACCGTCTCCACGAGGCGTCCAGCACGAACACCGTCTGGCAGGTGGTCTGGATGAGGGAGGACAGCTCCGTGGCCATCCCACCGGGGGCAAGACTGTCTTCGTTCCCAAAGCTGCACCCGATGATGGAGAACATGCAGTAGATGTACATCCCCGTCTGCGCCATAACCAGGAGGCTGTTGTCCAGGCCAAGACCACCCCCGCCATGACCCGCTGAGGAGCACACAGAATAATATCAGGAGGGGGGAAGTTTAAATCATCATCATAAGCTCAGCTCTTCCCTTTTAAATGGTTTGTCTAGGAATGGGATCTTCTGATCCTTTAATCCTTCAACATATTGAATGCTCAAGAATATAAGAGATTCAATAACAAATCTAATTCAAGATTTTAAAATTTTAAAATTTTAATCTATTTTGAGCTTCTATACGGCTTATATGTGAATTTTTCTCGAGTGCGTAAGGCTTAAAATCTAGACCATTAATTCCCCCACTCAAGTTTTTCTACTATCATATCTTATTATTTTTCAGGTTGCGCGCATATATGATAATTTACTCTAATAGGGTAGGGATGAGGAAAAAGCATTTTAGAGGTAATCTACCATCATTTGCATGGAGGAGAGGGGAATTTTTTTTTGGGAAAAAACACCTTCAGTAGACTCCACTGTGATTAAAACCCTATCTCCCCGTCTTAGGCAGGTCAGTCTAACACGAGTCTGAGACCTTAGACTATTTGGCCACAGACTTAACTACTTACTACTTAACTGAATGTATGCCTTTGTACATTTTTAAAATGACACCTGGACACGGTAATTCAACCCAGGACCATTGGCTAAGCTCTACCACTGAACTAATCACGATTATTCTCGTGTTCAGGATCATTCCTCACTTATAGTTTAAAATAGAGTGAATGTCTGACGGCGAAAATGATTGCATTATAACAATAACATTTTTACATTTAGATATTTCTTTTTACTTCCCTCGACCCCTAAAAGATCGCAAAAAAAAATTAAACTCGAAATTTTAATAAAGGTCGACGTTTCATGACACCATGAAACAGAAAATGTGGTTTCACTTTGACGACTCTCTGCCTGTGTGTGTCTGTATCCTGTCCTAGAGCCAACACCATGCCATCGATCGAGCTAAGACCGGGTACCTCTGGTACTCGTAAGGTTCCCCCGAGGGGTTTTCGGAATTAGATATACAACCCTAAAATTAAAGATAGTTTACTGAATGGCAAAAAAGAGATGAAAATCAAATTTCTAGAAATCTGCTCTAACTATTTTAATTATATTTTATACATAATATTGTGTAACATGACAAACAAATCCCTACTCTCGTTTTACCATGAAATTATTTTAAGAGTACTTTATAAATAAGAAAATTTCCAATTAAGTTGGAAATAAATTTTGATTACAGGTATAGCCACATTCATGGATAATATTTCATTTAAATTAATATATTTGGAAAATTGCATCTTTACTTGGGAATCGAGCCCAAGTCCTTAGGCTCAGCACTCTCGATTTCACTGTCCAAATATCATTCTAAAATTATTTTTAGTTTATAATCTGTATTTCCTGTTTGTAGCCTGATTAGGAATAGCTTGAACTTGAGATGGCTAAGTCAACTCTTGCACCCCAGTCGTAAAACCAAAAGGGTCGAAGGCCACTTACATGAAGAGTGGTGGTACTTGAGTCCTCTCATCTGGATCATGCACACGATGACCGCGATCGTGGATATGATGTAGAGGACCAGTTCACACACGTTCACCTCGAACACCGCCGTCTGCTTGTACTGAGGGTCTTCGTTAAGTACGAAGAACAGGATCAGGCTGATTATGGTGAGGACGAGCACCAGGATGCCGGAGAAGAGGCCCTTGTGTGCACTGGTGCAGTCTACAGTGAAATGGTGCAGGGAGTGAGGTGTGTTCACCGTCATGCGAAACGCTCCTCCTGAGGCCAACGAGACGAAATAATGTTATGTTAGTTACTGTTTCAAGATGTGATTGACGGATGTTTGAGATAGACAGCTACTCGAGGCTATCAGAAACACAGCACCATGCTCTTACAATTAATCTATTATCCCAGATGTTTTGTTTGTTTTGGAGGACCAATAGTGATTGAGATATAATTCCATCTTGCTGGTTTATTTAACTATATTTTCTAAGTCACATACCCCCAAAAAAAAACACGTCTACAATAATAAAAACAACATTAATCTCCTTGGTAACAGAACATAATAAACAAAAGAATCAGTCTCGCCAGCTTAACATAATAAAACACTCGGATATTGTATTTTGTATAGACTATGACATCCAGCGTGTAGCAGTTGAACCAAAGATCACTCCGCCAAGTGATGATCCCGTTCTCATGACACACAGCTGATCCTAACACCAGCTTTATCTATAACCAGGGTTGTTATTTTAAGGAAGAGTCTATGATGGACTTGTAAAACAAAAAGCTACTCGAGACAATCGGAAACAAAGCACCATGCTCTTACTATTGACCTGTCCAGGTTCTTCCTATAATCAGGAGAAAAATACCATTCATTATTTTAAGGCAGAGTTGAGGGTTGTCCTCGTTGTTTTGAAGTCTCAAAGCTACCACTCTCACAATAAATACCACAGTGCGAGGAAATGGTCATTTTAGTGGGCAACACCCTCAAATATTCAACTTGCTGTGGACGCAACTACTTGCCAGTTTCCCCCCGGTCGACTTTGCCGTTCGTCGTGCAGATCTCCTGGTGCATACTCTTGCTCCCTTCCTCCATCTCGGGTTTCACGTTCTTCCACATCTCATACAGAATGACGGCGCAGATGAGACTGTACTCTATGGTGCAAGGGAAGAGGAACGGACTGGCGTTCTGCACCAGGGACCCCATGATGTTGGAACGACGGCACTCGTAGATGTCGTGAGTGTCACTACTCCGCTCAGAGATATGGTGCCTCGACAAGTTGGTGCCGTTCAGTGCCAGTGCCAACACTCCTAGTAACAAAAGTTACAGACAGACTTAGCTTCATTGGGGAGATATAATAGTATTTGAATATTAATATATCGTATCAGAACACGATCTACAAACTAGCTTAAACTTAAACAATAAACATAATATACCTTAGCGTCTAGATGTTTCCTAATAGGATAGCAAAACGAATCTATTCTCGAATGTCAAATATCTTTGTCAGCATCAACCGAAATAAAACCGGGTATCATAAACGCCAACAAATTTATAATGGCGAAAAACTGATTACTTGTTTAGATAACTTTTGGTTGATATTTATATTTATCTATATATACACCTATTCTTAAAAATCAACTCAACCAGAAGAGCTTAAATATGTTTACTTCTCTTAAATGATCTTCAAAATATTCTTGCCTATTATATGAACCGTGAACGGGCGAGAAACGTCCACGTTGTCCTAACAACGCCTTTTTTTGCCAGATCTATGTTATCATAATAAGTATCTTTGCATAAATGATCACGCGATCTAAGACATCAGGTTGGATTGATGGTGACGAGAGATTGAGTTTTAAAAACTGGTTGAGTACAAGGTAGGCTTTAAAAATTTGATTTATCGCTTCGGTTTTTAACCTGTTCTCTTCATGCTAATTTGAGTGAACTCCTTTTAAACTATCCTCCCTATATCTATCCATAGATCAATTAGTTAAATAGCCCGTTCGATTAAACATATGATCTAAATTATTTGAGGCTAGTGTCACTGACATAAAAAAAAGATCCAGTCCTTACTACCTCGGAACACCTCCTCTGACGACGATAGTGAATCCTCGGAGCTGCTATCATGATTCATCGCTCCATGAGTCATCCCGTGGTCCCCGAGGTGGACGATCTCATGTCTGGTCTCCTCCACCAGAACGTACAACCACTCGCACAGGTTGGCGGCGATCATGTGCATCAGGCCGAACCTCGCCACCACTTTGTACGCGCTCATCTTCATGTCCTAGGAACAAGAGGACATTGCTTGGTCAGACCCATAATACCTCGCCACTACTTTGTACGTGCTCTTCCTCCGTAACATTGACCAACACACACGGAGGACAAATCCTCTCACTCCTGGAGCAGGAGGTGGTGGTGAGGAGGAGGGATTAGGGATCTCCCAATATATTCTATAAAGGTAAATCCTGATTATACGATCACGGCGAGTCAAGGGATTCTAGTATGGGCTGATCTTTCTCACTGATGGGTGATAGGCGTTCTGAATTATTCTGTATTTGGGCGTTTTAATAACCTCTTGAAGAGTCCCTGACCATATAAAAGATATCTAGTAATACATCTTCAATGATCAGCAATATGATATGTGTCATCCCGATCTTCCAGAAAGGGGAATCGGTTGAAGTCATTGAACCTAACCCCACATGGTTTGGTTCCTGATTCAACCCTTAAAATAAATCAAGGCCCTTCTCTTACGGCCGTCGAAAGAATGTAGTTACCATACTGTTGAGAAAGATGAACTGCATCTGGACTAGAGTGAGTATCATTCTGGTGGCCGGGGTGAGTACTAGAAGTATGTCACTACACTTGGAATCTCTTTTTAACTCAAAGTACTGTCCGAACTCCAACCCAGAATACACCATACTGCCGATACCAAAGGCTGAAAGAGAGGAAACCACCAAAATAACAAATATATCACTTGGCTCTCAGCATTTGCCTCATATTTTAAATAGGCTGCCATGAATACAGTTGGTTATAGTCAGGTCAGCATAGGTGGAATATTTTAAAAGAATATGAAAATAAATGTGAATTAGCAAAAAATCAATATATTATTTATATATCAAAAAGTATTAAATATAAAACTGGTAATCAAACAGCTTGGCTTGGATAGAAATGATTTGTTGAGTTTTTCAACTGTTGAGTAAAGTTATTTTTATGGTTATACGAATAGAGGAAGACCGCAACAAAAGTTAGCTATTTTTCATTCTAAATATATCCAAAGTCTTTCATATGTGATTGGTCAACGCCTGAACTATGTTGCAATCGAAAAATTGAGTTATTTAGATCAGCAAGATTGTTTTAACGGTTCACACTCTTGATTTTGAAGGATACGACTTGTTTTGAATCTTGGTCAGGTGAACTTAGGAGAGGGTTTGCCAAATTGTAATTTATCACCAATTATTTACATAATTTTTCTAATTTAGCGCTGATGAATTTCCTCTTACCTCCTTCCTTTAGTAATTTAACATATTGTATTGAGTCATTAATAATTGTTACTACTTGTTTTGAATCTTGGTCAGGTGAACTTAGGAGAGGGTTTGCCAAATTGTAATTTATCACCATGCTATTTCCATAATTTTTCTAATTTAGCGCTGATGAATTTCCTCTTACCTCCTTCCTTTAGTAATTTAACATATTGTATTGAGTCATTAATAATTGTTACTTACTAAATTCTATGGCATTAGTAATTCGAAAGTTCATTGCCACCCTTACAGAAGTAAACCACCTATCCCTATCTTGAGCTAGTTCTATCCAGTCCACCTCATTATACCCCTCTCTTACAGGTCCATTCTAATATTAAACTAGTATCTGCGTCTTTATCTTCCTAATGGTCTCTTTCCATTGGGTTTGCCAGTCAAAACCCTGATCAAGGTTCTATAATCTCCTATCAGCACTGCATGTCCTGCACAACGTAATCTGTGAGACTTGATTATCCTAACAATGTCTTGTGATGAGTACATGGTATTATCTCTTAATTATATAACCTCCTTCACTTCCCAGTATCTTCGTCTCTTTTTACACTAAATATCTTCATAAACACCTTATTTTTGCATACCCTAAATGTATTTTCGTCATGTAAGGTAAGCGATAATGTTTCACGCATGTAACTATATTGAGTGTATCTAGCAACATTAATAAAATGAGTTGTTGTACACACCTATGGCCCCGAGTCGAAGATAGAAACTCCCATAGCGGATGATAGGCCCATCATGCGGTTTCTTTGGATGACTATTATCTTTTCTCGAATCTGAAAAATCATAGCGATACAATAAGAACTGCAAATTACTTATGTAACATAATCTTTATATGACTCATGATATAAAAAAAGGTGTTGCTCCTGGTTAGTTGACAAGCAAGGATTTGCGGAACTGTACTAGTGGTTTATTTTCTTCCCATTTTGTGCTAAAATTGCGCTTTGAAGCCATTAAACATTACATTTCGTAATCACTAAACACTAATGTTAATAACTTATACATATATATTTTCTTACAAAATTATTTCTACGGTTTCACTTAATCAAATTTAGCATAAAATAACGAGGATAAAGAGATTTGTTGGCAACAGGTAACCAAAAAGCAAATTCAGCCTAAGCAGCCTAAGTTGGCAAGACGCTTTTGCCTATCAAGTAGATCTGGAGTATGGCAAATTCCGAAAGGGTATGTTCCTTCTGCTAAAAAAAAAAAACACCTTTCATTTATCCCAAACTTACTCTCTATGTTCCCACAATGACGTAGACTATAAGATATGAAGAAAGTAAGGTGAGAATGCTTCCTTTCACAGTAAACGAAGTGTACGTCAGTGAATTAACCAATATACTATAAGAATCAAATAGCCGAAGCTATTATTTATGCCTTTTATTGAGGAATTCTCCATCTTGATATCATATTCTTAAACTTGAAAAATGACACCTGAACACGGGAATCGAACCCGGGACCTTTGGCTTAGCACGCCAATGCTCTAACCATTGAGCTATCCAGGAATCGTCCATGCTCGGGTTCATGATGGATACCTCAGTGGTTAGAGCATCGGCGTACTAAGTCAAAGGTCCCGGGTTTGATTTCCGTATCCAGGTGTCATTTTTCAATTTATAATATACTGTGTTAACTCTTAAACTAATTTTTGAACTCACCATGTGACTTTATGATCCTGAGGATTGCCCGATCTTTGATAAGCGTGGCGTACATAAAACACATGAAGAAGATACTTCCTATGTACAGGTACAAGTAGAATCCCTGAAACACATCAAAATAAACTTAGTATTTGGTAAAGACTTCCCGACACCTTGGCTCAGTGGGTATCGTGTCTGCCTACTGAGCTAAGGATCACGGTTCGATTTAATCAGCCAGTGTTGTGGAGTGTTTGCAAGGTAAACCAAGCTTGCTGAAATTGTGCATGTGATATGTTCTCTCCCCTTTTTGTCACTATTTGACTAATCGAACATAGGCTCTTCAATAAATACCTTACAAAGGTTTGTATTTTCGTTAACTTCTGGCCAAGAAATGTTATACCAATTGATGAGAGCCACTTCATAGGTACAGTTTAAACTAACTACAAAAATTCTGACATCATTCCACGATTTGCCATTGGAGAATGGAAACTGATTTTGTGACACAGAAATCCACAATAACGTGGATGCTTTGCAAAACCATTTACTAGAAATAGATAATCATCGACGTGTTTGGTTTTCGAGTGAATAAACATATATTTTAAGTCATTGACACAATCGGTGTTTTTTTTACCCAATCAAACGTTTTGTCTTGATGATACAAATTTACTGATGCTCATCCCATTTGTTGGATTGTTGAAAATCTCACTGAGCACACACAGATTACAGTGTCCCTAGCTACTCAACGCATGCGTACTAAATGGAATGAGCCGGTTGATCAGAAACAAGTTTTTTTCATGCATCGAATCTTACTTACTGCCCATCTGTGATATCTACATTAATGAGATAAGTGTAGGAAAAGTAGGATTGCGAGAAAGCGTATGCCGCATTTGTGTGGAGGGAGATCAGCAAACCAAGGGGAAAATACGACTCACTACATCCGGCCAGGACTCGAAACCACGGTATTATTATTACCGGTAAACCAAACAAGACGATATTGACGCCTTTGTTTCACGTACTCACCGGTGCGGGCGCTTCGTTTGGTTAATTCACGTGTGTTTTTTACCCACGTGATTAAAGCTTGATTCACAGTTTCACCAAAAATTGAGAGCAGAATATACTAGAGTGGCGCAGACGTTGGGACTCACCTGTAGAAGTTGGCGGGGACCCTCTCCGAGAGCACCTCGGTGACGGGGAAGGCGATGCCCAGCACCACCAGAAGCTTGGCGTAAAGCGCAGACAAAGCCATCGTCAGCGCGTCGCTACGTCACAGACAGATGAACATCGTGTTATTAAGAAACATCCTAGCCCGCTTACACAATCAATAACGGCCGGAGGGTGACCTGGCAGTCTAGGGGTAAGGTGTCAGACTTCTGTACTGGGTCTGGGGTTCAAACCTCGGTCTCGATACAGATTTATCTGATTGCCAAATCCTTCCTTCACCTCTGACAAGACGTGTATTAATCACAACTTATGAATGTGTGGGATGCCAGGTCTCCACCGTGGTTCGGATCCCACGTTAAACTGTAGGTCCTCCATTTCATCTCACAATCACCCTACCATTGCACATTAGCGTAAGTGCGTATAACCCGAACGGGTAGTAAGAAGTGGTGTTAGTAGTATAATATAATAATAATAATAATAATAATAATAATAATGATAGTAATAATAATAATTTAAAGGTTAAGAACCCAAGGTGTCGGCAAAAGTAGCTTCAAACGAAAACTCGATTTTCCCAGTTAATCTTCACATGATGGTATCAACAGTTGTTGAATATCTGTCAAAGAAGCCCTGGAATTTAATGACAACTTTTTCTCTTCATTTAAATAGTGTCACATTAAAAGCTGCGATACTCAAGACAGATAGCTGTTGATATCACCATATGAACAAAATTAAGCTCTATGTTTCTTATTGGAACAATATATATTTTTTTTATTTGTCTAAAAAAAGTTTTGTTATAAAAACTTCAAATACCTTTTCCTCGCGTCCCTTACAGTCCTACTGAAAAATTTCATAGATCGAAATATTCTACAATGGGGGAATATAATCCATATAAATTTGTATGATTTAACGGTTGATAAATATGTTACGTTTAATGGTTTCCACCCTGATATAATATATACATACCTCCCGGCTTGTGATGTTTCACTTGACTTAGTGGGGGGATTTCCCCGTTCTGGGTCATGTGTGTCTGCGCATGAGTTGTGACGACTTTGGATGAGACTGTAAGAAGAAAAACACGAGGTCAAGAACCGTCAAGTGGACAGAAATCGTCACTGTTGGCAATAGTCTTTAGTGATTCAGTTGACTGAAATGAGCAGCTATCTTATCAAGTTCGATAGTTCACTCGTTAGAGGACTACAGTTTGGTACATTTGTTCACGAGCTACAGTTTTTAGTACAGTCGTTTGTGAGCTACGGTTTGTCGTTCAATCTTTCACGAGCGACAGTGTAGATCAATTGTTCATGAGCTACAGTATGTTGTTCAGTCATTCATGAGCTACAGCTTGCAGTTCAGTCGTTCATCAGTTCACGACCTATACCTATACACATTATATTATTTATTATTAAGTGTTCTATCTTGCGACAGATCCATTCCTATTGTCAGTGAACTCTTAGACCATCAATACACCCAATCCACTGCCTTCTCCTTCAGTTACCAGAGTTTTCTTCTTTCCTTAAAGTCATCTAATCTTTGAATCCTCCTCCTTCCTAAGTTCCTCTTTCCCTTAACCTTTCCTTCTATAATTATATAATTATAAATATTGGAATTATTAATGAGGGGTGGTAAAGAGTAGGGTGCGGGTAACTTTGCTCAGCAGAGAAAAAAAAAATAAACTCCTTTAAACCACATACAAACATGCCATAATAACTTATTTACAAAAATTCAACTTTATCTTTTTATTTCACTTCATTTGGGTGAATTAAGGTCTGTCGAAGAATCACATCGTATCACCTCGCGATTCACTTTGAACTTGTTCACTTCTAGAATGTAGACAAGTTCTACTAGTTCATTTGGAAGTTATAGTTAAGTTTAAGTTATTAGTTAGCAAGCTACTGATAAAACGGCAGGAATACGGACAAATAATCCTCCGCGCCCGTATCAAGTAAGAAAATATCCATGGGCCCTTTTTTTCTTCTTCTTCTGTTCCAACTTACCCCATCATGTATCTGTTGTTGATGGCTGTGAGCTGCATGATGGCTGACGGTCGTCTGGAAGAAGGGACCACCGCGGAGCTCTGCCTCAGAGACAAGGTGTTGTTTTCCGTCGAGGAAGGGGGTACCTCGAGGAGGTTGTCTGTTATCCTCACTTGGCTGGAGCGAGGGTGGCGAACAGAACAGGGAGCAGGGGTACGTCCGGACCGGGGACATCTCTCCCTGTGCCTCCGGGAGGCCTGTGAGACAAACACAAGTGCACGTCACTTAGAACAGGTGCTTTATTCAAGATACGGTCCAATATTCATGGGAAGAGTACTTATCTGACAGCTATAAAATTACTAGATATACAGTTTCAATCTTTACGGGAAGAAATACATTATCTGCAGTAAAAATTTACTAGATATTACAGTCACATCTTCATGGGAAGAGTACTTATCTGACATCTATAAAAGTTGCTAGAACTAGTCCAATTTGCATAGGAAAAACCTTATTTGACGGCTATAAAAGCTACTAGATCTACAGTCCAATATGCATAAGATGAACTTTGTCTGACAGCTAGTCAAGCTACTAGATATACAGTCCAATCTTAATATGATGAACATTATCTAATAGACAGTTAAGCTATTAGATCTACAGTATAATCTTCATAGGAAGAACCTTATCTTGGCTAACAACCATAAGGCTTATTAGGTCTAAGTAAATATAAATACTTTCATGTATTCATATATCAAGTCATGTTAGCTGCATCTTTACCTTTTGATAGAAGATATTAAAAATACTTTTAAAAAAAAAACTATAATAATATAGTAAAATGTAAGGCCCATAAATGTTGACGGACCTCAAAAAATATTATTGTATTTTCTAAAAGTTCCTTTTAAACTAAAAAAATTATGCTTATTTTCTTGAACCGGGTCTTATTTACATTAACATTTTTTTCTTAATTAATATATTAAGGCAACTATTATACTGTTTTCTTGGTATGAAATAATTGTTCAACATTATTCAGAAAAAAAAATCTCCAAAGCACATTTTATTATTCTTATTGCTTTGTTAGTAATGGTATCATCGCTAAATATTTTTTTTATCTATCTCATAAAAATAATTGGTTATTTTAAAGTACATTTATTTTATAAAACAGAAACATGACCCATCAATCAACCAATCAAGTAAGCTATTAGGGATGGAAATGATTGTTATCAAATGCATTCCACTTTCACTTTTCTATGTGTGCAAAAGCAACCCTTTAAAAACACATACGCTCACACATCATTTGTTATTTTGATAACAAGCTGTTTGTCTTCTTTTTTTTTAACGAGTGGAGAAGATAAAAAAAACATTCAGTTTTGGTAAAAATAGAGTCTTGATAGATCTTTATACTGCATCAAATGATGTTAAAAACGAATATATATTATATTCATATATTATATTCGTAACAAGTCGTCATAATTTAGAAAATGGGAACAAACATTGAAATATTCAATATATTTCTCCTCTCATGGAAACTTTTAATAACTTTTTTTTAATGTGAACATTTAAAAATTTACTAGTCATTTTAATAAACTCATAACAAATTGTCATCATAAAAAAATGTAGATGAATAATGCATCAATCCTCGAAAATAATAAACAAACAAAATTAATTTTCTGAATAAAGTACCATGTCTTATTTCTCTTCCGGGCTATTTACAATTAATTACACTAATGGGGTAAGGATGAGAAAGATAGAATATAAAGTAGAAATTTAGAATTTTTGTAGATAGAGAGATACCTCATTTAGAAAAATACACTTTTATTACACCTAGTTGGAATTTGATCCCCGACCTCCACGCTACCTGTAAACCAGATTAAAGGAACTAAAATTTTTATATAAGTGTTCAATAATACGTATTTTCTGTTAGTAACATTCTTAAAATAAAGCTCAAATTTAATAACTTTTTTAACCTAGAAAATGAAATTTAATAACACCAAAAGGTTTAGAATTGTTTGGGTAATATTTTGAGTGAAAAAAATTATCTTTGATATAACTACCAAACACAACTGATAAAGAAAGCCCCCTATTCCCTTAAATTTAGCTTTATGAAAAAGGTTTTGTTTAAGCCCCTTTTAGGACAGACTCCTGCAGATGAGTTCGTTTAGCATTTGATTTTACTAAACATAAATTAATATCAGATTTTAAAACTATCTATAAAAATAAATGGTACGGAACTTCACACGGACTTTCTCACGCCATTGTTTAAAAATTGAGATATTTACACAAAACTCGAAATATATGTGAAAGAAATAACATAGATTAAAAAACCCGAGCAAAAATTTCGTTATACCTACGTCAAACATTTTTTAGTCCTGAATTTAAATTTGATGATATTCTTTTTAAAGAATCAAAATCCTCACTAGTATAGTTGGACAATAAGATATCGATATTTAGAAACGAATTTGAATCAAAATCGTTAGAGCCGGTTTCTATAAAATCTATTTCTTTTCTTTTCGCCCTTTATTAAACTACTCTTAATTTTAGGTTAAACAGACACACAGACAGAGGGCATTGCAAAACTACTTTTTAGGGTTAGGGGAATCATTAAACTCGACAACCATCAACATCTCGGGTTAGATATTTCTTACGTTCGCAATATTTGACCTTTATAGTGCTCGAAAGGTTAATATATATTGGCGTTTAGCTTGAAAATTATTGGTTTTATAAAAATATGCTTCAAATAAAAGATTTGTATTATAAATAGACCTATATATTTGCAATGATAAATACTTTCATATCTCAAATAGTTTCGGAGATGTGATACAAATTGAAATTTACGCATCTTACCGGAACCCTTAAAGTCATTTTGAAGAAAAAATGAGAGTAGCCATTTTGTTTATAATATTAATCAAGGCTTAGAAATGAAATTTAATCAAAATCGTTTAAAGCCGATTTTGATAAAATATATTTTTTCTCTTTTCACCGTTAAGGAAACTACGTTTAGTTTTAAGGTTAGATATCCACTTCCAAAAATTCCTTGGGACAACCCTATGAAAACCCTACATATCAAGTTTTAACCAGATCAGTAAAATAGTTTAGGCTCTAGTCCAAAATACAGACAGACCAAAATTAAAAACCACCTTTTCGGATTCAGGGGGTCATGAAACGTCGAAATTCATCAAAATATCGAGCTCGTTTTTTTTGACGTTCACAATACTTTCTCTACATGTAAGATGGTGAGAAAGTAAAAAATGCTTATAGAGACATTATTATAGTGTTCAAAATAAGACATTGACATATAACACTCCAGTCTTTAAAATAAGAGTATATTACAGATAGCAAATATTTTCTTACTAAACCGATTCTCTGTATTATTTTAAGTATAAACTTTTTTTAAGCTTATCTAAGTTAAATGATATACCTGGGATGAGACGGGCTCCTTGTTATCCGTGGGGTAAGACGGGCTCTATAATTCGTCTGATTTTACCTGTAATACCCACCTTAGCTATGTGTTATCCGTGGGTTGAGACGGGCTTTCTAAGACGTCTAATTTAAGCTGTAATTACCCACCTTAGTTATATATTATCCGTGGGTTGAGACGGGCTTTCTAAGACGTCTAATTTGCTACCACCTTAGTTAATATACCTGGCAACGCTTCTAAGACTTATTTTACTGTATTACCCTAGTATTATATCTGGGGCTAGACGGGCTTTCTAAGACGTCTAATTTTAGCTGTATTACCCACCTTAGTTATATATTATCCGTGGGTGCGGCTTTCTAAGACGAAGGTCCCCTTATTTCTGGGTAGACGGTCTAAATTTTTAGCTGTATTACCACCTTAGTTATATTATCGTGGGCTAGAGGTTCTAACGCAATTGCTGTATACCCCTAGTAAATTATCGTGGGTAGACGGGCTTTCTAAGACGTCTAATTTACTGTATTACCACCTTAGTTATATTATCCGTGGGCTAAGGCTTCTAAGCTTATTTAGCTGTATTCTTAGTTATGTGTTATCCGTGGTGTGAGATGGACTCTAAAGTCACGTTAGTTAACCTTGTTTCAGAACTGACCTTTCGTAAATGTCTGTCATCCGCTCTCGGCCACGTGATACACCTCTGAAGTGGATAGCGAGCCGTCGTGCTTGGAGACAAAGTTAAATCTGACAGCGACTGCTCTGTCAACACCCGATAATTTGGATGTCTTGGTGACACCTTAATTGGGTATGCACGACTATCAACCAATCGGCGTCCTTTTAAGAGCCCTTTGTACCGTGGCGAGAGCTGAAATACTCTTGAATAGTTGATTTTCTTCTTTTTCTTTAGCACCCTGTCTTACTACCCGTTTGGTTTTTACACTTGTGTAATAATTACATAATGATTTTAAGGATTAGGAAGGTTATATTAAAAGTAAGTGTACCTGCATTTGCGTGGAGGGAGAGTGTAAAACCTTTTTAGAAAAACCACCCTTAGTACACCCGACTGGTATTCGAACCTTGGTATCCCTATCATTGAAAGTCTAGTATACTTTAAGAGTCGTGTGTTAGACCACATGGCCACCGACGCGTGTCTGGCCTAATTAATTTTTAAATCGTATCAATATTTTTTAAAGTTACATACTGTATGAATCAACAAATACATACATTTTCTCTGCTGCGTGTACATTACTTATATGATTTATTAAAAACAAGTCCTGTATCGGTAATTTTTTGTCCGAACTATACTCCTTTGCTCCAATTTAGTCCTGATTATCAAATAATAATAATAATAATAATAATAATAATAATAATAATAATAATATTTAGCACCACGTCTTACTACCCGTTTGGGCTATACGCTTTAAGTACTAATTACGTTAATGGCGTTAGGAATTGGGAAGTTGAATTAGAGGAAGTGAACCCACATTTACATGGAGGGAGAGTGGAAAACCATTTAGGAAAAACCACCCCCAGTTAACCCGACTGAGATTCGAACCTCGATCTCCCCGTCCTCAGCAGTCGAGCCCAACACGACAAGCGTGTTAGCCAACTACGCCACCGAGGCGGGTCTGATTATCAAAGTTTTATAGTATTTTATACAGGCATAAATCGCATAGTTAATGTATTTTTATTTAGACACATTATCTACGTGTATTGTGTACAAAGCACTCTTAAATTTACCAATAGCCAATATATGTGGATTGTGAATATAGATCGCCGATCAATATTGACTCTACCTGTATAATCGTATTGATACAATAATTATTGTGAAGAAAGGAATTACTACACAAGTTTACCAGCTCAATCGCCACTACGATGACGGAAGATAAACATGGCTTTACGGAGACATTTAACACGGCTAAAAATACGCCGTGGACAAATGTACTATATATAGTGTTCGGAAATTCATAGCCCAAACTGCATAAATAGTTTGTTTGAATCAAAAATAATATATAATCCCTACACACTTGAATCAGGAGAACTATGCTAATACAATTAAATTGTGTTCAAAGTCTTGGCGTACAGCACCGGGAGAGCAAAGCTGTTCAAGCATGCGTGTACAACAGGTTGCATAGGAGCTAGGCGCATGGCACGACACACCTCGACATCTTGGAGCACAGCAGCAGAATATAACACAATTAATAGTAAACAACACACCAGTCCATCTATAAATGGGAATACTTTCTGAGGGTAACCATTAACAGTCTTACATCACAGCAAGTGCTTGCCATTATTACATGTGCATTGCCGCACGCCTAATTCCTAAGCAACTTGTTATACACGCATGCTTAACAGCTTTGCTCTCCCGGTGCTGTACGCCAAAAATTTGAACACAATTTAATGGTATTAACGTAGTTTTCCGGATGTAAGTGAATAGAGATTTTGTTTTGCTTTTGGTTCAAACAAACCATATGTGCAGCTTGGGCTATGAGTTTTTTAACACCTTGTATAATCTCAATTGTTCTTAATTTTAAATCTCTCAAACAAGATACACAAATTGGCAAAGAGATATTTTAGGATTGATATGAAGTGACCAACGTCAATTACTTGTTGAAATGTTGTATGACCCACTTCGGTGGCAGCGTAGTTTAACGCGCTACTCTCGCAGTACACTAGACTACCGATGACGGGGAGATAGAGGTTCAAATCTCGTTCGGATGTATTGAGAGTGGTTCTCTAAAATAGTTTTCCACTCTCCTTCCACGCAAATGTGAATACACGTCTTCTAAATATAACCTTCTTAATACTTAAAATCATTAGTGTAATTAGAACTATAATCGAGCAGGTTGTAGGACTTGGTGTTAAAAAAAAATTTGTTTGACTCTGTTTTGGTGTCCACGTTTTCTAAACTCTTAAAGATTTACCCTCGCAATAAACTGGACCAGCGATTACAGGGACATCGGAGCTAGAATCCCGGTTGAGCGTGCTGAGAAAAATTCTTCTTAAATGGTTTTCCCACTCTCTATCTTCACGCATATTCGGTTACACTTCCTCTAATTTCAACCTCTTCTCCCTAGCATATTATCGTATTAGTACGTATGCGTTAAACCCGAACAAGTATTCAAACGAGGGGTGAAAAGAGTTTTCGCTTTTATTTCATATTTAGATATACACATGAAATTTATAATTTTATGGTAGTGTGGTGTCCAGGGGTAAGGTATTAGACTTCTGTGTTGAGGATCCGGGGTTCAATCCTCGATCTGGCACAGATTTATCTGATTACCAAATCCTTCCTTCACCTCTGACAAGACATCTTGTGAATGTGGGGAATGCAGGCCTCCACCGTGGTTTGGATTCCACGTTAAGCATAGGTCCTCATTTCATCTCACATCACCCTACCATTACACATTAGTGTAAGTGCGTATAACCCGAACGGGTAGTAAGACGGTGTGCTAATAATTATTACGGAATATTCTTCAGAAAAACATAGTTTACAGTTTTAAAATTTCCTTAAATTGAGCTAACCCTAAACTTTAAATTAATAAGTTTTTTTCAGTGTCGGAATCAGACGTCTCTTTAAATTAATGGTGCAGTATATTTGTATATTCAGCCACGATAATCCATATTTTGGTCAATATATAGGTATTTACAAAGCACTATATCTTCTGGTTTGGGCTAGAGCAAGTTGATACTTTCATTGCCCTGTTTCAGTCTGGTCAGATATAGTATTTACAAAGCACTATATCTTCTGGTTTGGGCTAGAGCAAGTTGATACTTTCATTGCCCTGTTTCAGTCTGGTCAGATATAGTATTTACAAAGCACTATATCTTCTGGTATGAGCTAAATCAAGTTGTTACTTTCATTGATCTGTCTCGGTCTCACTTATGGCTCTGACAAATATGAAAGTGGTAAAGGTTTATGAACGATACTAGTAACAACATTCAATATACAGCCAGTCCCTGAGATGAAGTGAAGGTGTCGCTTGTAGGGTCATTTGGTGGTCTTGGAAGACTGATGTGCAATAGTAAATTCTGGATCAATGAGGAAAGTAATGGGAAACTACCTCACCCCTCATTTCCCTAGTACACCTCTTCAGTGCTGCCTAGGCTTTACAGGTGACGGTGGAATTGTTGAGGATCCAACCAACATTCGGGTTGAATACTATACATATATATATTCTTTACATACAAAAGTAATATATATATATATATATATATCCGTGTTATTTACTATATCTTAGTACTTGGTTGGTTGTTTTTAAAATTCTATCGGTATCAGTTTGGCTACAGTTTTTATTATTCCGATTATTGGTTCTCAGTTTTATATTACACAAACTAATCTGAAGCCATAAGGTCACCATTGTTTTCGTATTAATAGAACTATTTTTTACTATCACAATTTTCCTCCCTCCTAGAGATCAGGAGATATGTTTGTATTTTACTAAAAGGTTCATAATACCAGACTTCTAGTGTAGTTTGCCAATACTGTTTGTTATTGTTCTGTGTTACGGTAGGAGTGTAGGAAACTCCAGTTAAGGTCGGTGTGTGTGCAGTTTTTAGGGAAAAACATTTTTTTACCCAAAATATATTAAATATTGCATTAGTAGAAACATAGAGTTTAGTTTTATTCACATGGTGACAGTTGTTGAATATCTCTCATGAGCATAGCTGAATTAGATGATAAACTTTTTAAATTAAGAGAAAATGTTGTCATTAAATTTTAGGACACTCTTTACAGATAGTCAATAACTGTTGATATCACCACGTGCGGAAAATTAAAATCTTTGTTTGTACTGGATAATTATTTGATTTAGTTTGATCAAAAAGGCTTCGATATAAAAATTTTAAAAACTACAAAAAAGAGAGTGGCCATTTATCTACACCCCACCTTAAGTATATACTCGTTAAACACTTTTAATTATAACCCTCGCACGGAAAAATCGAACACGCGCGGAATGGGTGCACGCATTGTTCCTAATGGACATTAGGGAGTGATTTCTTCTTCAAATATTTCAGACATTTGCATTTCATTATTTGTCTTTCAGCTTTATAATAGGCGTCAAATGACTAAACAAATATTTTTTACCAGAATTTATTTGCCTTAAGAGTTGGCACTTTGATGTTAAGTCAGAGTACATGAATGTTAATGAGTGCACGTAATTGGTCACCGAACCGAAGTGTTAAGCGAACTTAAACATAATCACATTTACTTTTTAAGGCAGTTGTAGCTGGTTATATACAGTTAGAAAAGGTTTAATAGATACACAAACACATACCTAGGATAATACTATTTGGGCATATTGATACTTCCTTAGCTCAGTTTGTAGTACGTCTACCTAACAAATTAGAGGTTCCGGGTTTGATTCTTGCCATTTTGTAAGTATTCATCATAGATAAAATTTGTACTAACACTTTCAGAGTTTTAAGACTAGATTTTGTTTGTACATCTTATTTTGATATAATCAATTGTTTCATAAAGTAACTACCCCAGATGCATGATATTACTTTTAGCATAATACGAGTACAATAAATTAATAATATTTTTTGAGCTTATATATTATGTATTAATTAAAATTTAAAATAACTTAACTTGTTTATCTTTAATTAATAAGTTGAATTGCTCTAACTCTTTTGGTGTGAGCTTAACATTTAATACAGGCACTAAACTATTATTTTTCTAGCTACCCGCATCAGGGGTCGTATGGTCTAAGGCACTACAATCGCAGTAGACCAAACTGACGGCGAGATCGAGGTTCGTATCTTGGTCGGTTGTACTGAGAATGTTTGTTTTACAAAATGGCTTTCCACCCTCCCTCTATGAAAATTCAGTACATTTCCTTTAAATATGACCCTCCTAATTCCTAAAATCATTAGCGTACTTAGTACATAATCGTATAGCACGAATGGATACCAAGACGCGGTGCTTTAAAAAGTTATTTAGCTCAATGGATAGATAATTGAAATCTGGAAGCCTTATTGTCATCATCATTTGGAATAGAACAGGGTCCTTTATACAATCTTGTGATCATAAAAAAAAATCAATGGGAATGACCCCCCTTGCGTTAAAAATCTCTGAATATATAATAATAATAATAATAATATAATAATAATAATAATATACTATATTTATATTTGCAACCTGAATCAGTGCAGCGAACCATTAATCAACGTCATCTCTTTCGAGAAAACTTTGTCAGTTCACATCTGCTTTTCCTCCTGATAATAAAATTCCCCCCTTACGTCCAAAGAAATTGTATTCGTTGGGATCATAAACAATAAATATTAATCAACTGAGTATGAGTATATCAATCATAAATAATTTGCGGTTAAAATGGGTGTCTCAGCTTTATCCGAAACCATAATAAATAATCTGTGATGTTACATAGTGTTTGAGCCGAATTCTTGCTCTCATTACATTCTATAGTTACAATATATCTCGGTATAAATAAAGATTTATAAATCATAAAAATAATTTTTACAGCCAATATGAATACAATTTTACTATATTATTATTATTTATTATATTATTATTATTATTATATTATTATTTTTATTATTATTGTTATTATTGTTATTACTCTTTTAATATCGATCAATATTGACATATGTATATTAATCAACATACAGCTTTATACTGTATGTTCGGAAACTCATAGCCTAAACTGCAAATATAATTTGATTTGAACAAAAAATAATACAAAATATCTATACATTTACATCCGGTAAACTATGCTAATACAATTAAATTGTGTTCAAAGTCTTGGCGTACAGCGCCGGGATAGCAAAGATGTTCAAGCATGTGTGTACAACAGATTTCATAGAGTTAGGCACGCAGCACGACACACTTGACATCTGGAGCACGACAACAGAACATACCACAATATTAGTAAACAACACACATCCTTCTAGAAATGTGAATACGTTCTGAGGGTCATAAATAACGGTCCTACATCACAGAAAGTGCTTGCCATTAATTACAAATGCAGTGCAACACGCCTAACTACTATGCAACTTGTTACACGCGCATGCTTGAACAGCTTTACTCTGTACGCCGAAACTTGGAACACAATTTTGGCGCATGGTTAAATGAAAGTAGTTTTAGTAACTTTTGTAAAAGTTAGATGTTTTTTCTTCTCATTAGATTCCTACTATAGTAATTTATAACAACGCATTGATCTAAGGCATCACTTTCATGTTAGATTGGCCTACTGAAGAAAGGGAAAACCGGGCTCGAATCCCGGTTGGGTTTAATGGGGGTTATTTCTCCTTCCACGCAAATGCGGGTATACTACCTCTAAAATAGTTCCTTACTCGTCCCTGCCCCATTAGAGTAATCATCATATATGAGTATAGGTAGTGAGACGTAGAGATGAAAAAAATCAACGTTATTGTTAGTAAATATTATTATTATTTAATATGTTAATTTTAGAGTCATTTTCCAAGACTTTAAATATTAGTTTGTTATCTAAACTTTCTAATAAAATTGTAACTTTGGAAGCTAAGTTTCATTTCCAGGCCAGCTGGTGCTCTTAAGGTTACTTTTGCTCTCCTACTTTCGCCAGGTGAACGATGAGAAAATATCATAAAATTCATCCTCGTCCTTATTATTTATATTATTAAATCGTTAGTAGCTGGCACCTCGACAATAATCTGTGATATAAAAAACAAACATATTAGTTATATTCTTTAAATTAAAAAGGACACCTGGACATGGGAATCGAACCCAGGACCTTTGACCTTGTCGATGGGTGTTGCGTCATCTTTTTTTAGCACCGCTTCTTAATACCTATTCGGTTTATACGCCTATGTAAGCGTATAACACGAATGGGTAGCAAGACGCGGTGCTAAATAATTAATATATACGCCTCTGTGCTAGCTAAACTAATGGTTTAAATATTAGGAAGGTTTAAATTTAGAGGAAATGTACCTGCACTCGCGTGGAAGGAGAGTGGAAAACCATTTAGGAATAACCCTCAGTGCACCCGACTAGCATCGGCAGTCTAGCCAAATACGAGAGTGGCGCGTTAGACAACGCGGCCACCGTAGGGGGTTTGCGTTATCTGATAGCTTGTAATCATAATTGACCAATCATATTTAGCTGACAATTTCCACACGCCCCATCACATACTCTCAGTGGTTTTGATATTTAATCAATCAAAATAAATTAGTATTGTTAGTCAATCACGCGTAGGTAGGCCTATATGACCCAAATGCATCTATGTGTGGCGGGTAAACGTGCATATAGGGGCCGCGTAGTGTATCACTCGCGCTGCGACACACGTCTAGGTATATGACCCGAATGCATCTATGTGTGGCGGGTAAACGTGAATCTAGGGGCCACGTAGAGTATCACTCGCGCTGCGACACACGTCTAGGCATATGACCCGAATGCATCTATGTGTGGCGGGTAAACGTGAATCTAGGGCCCACGTAGTGTATCACTCGCGCTGCGACACACGTCTAGGCATATGACCCGAATGCATCTATATGTGGCGGGTAAACGTGAATCTAGGGGCCACGTAGTGTATCACTCGCGTTGCGACACACGTCTAGGCATATGACCCGAATGCATCTATGTGTGGCGGGTAAACGTGCATCTAGGGGCCGCGTAGTGTATCACTCGCGCTGCGACACACGTCTAGGTATATGACCCGAATGCATCTATGTGTGGCGGGTAAACGTGAATCTAGGGGCCACGTAGTGTATCACTCGCGCTGCGACACACGTCTAGGCATATGACCCGAATGCATCTATGTGTGGTGGGTAAACGTGCATCTAGGGGCCGCGTAGTGTATCACTCGCGCCGCGTCACACGTCTAGGTATATGACTCGTATGCATCTATATTTGACGGGTAAACGTGCATCTAGGGGCCACGTAATTTATCACTCGCACCGCGTCACACGTCTAGGCATATGACCCGAATGCATCTATATTTGACGGGTAATCGTGCATCTAGGGGCCACGTAATGTATCACTCGCACCGCGTCACACGTCTAGGCATATGACTCGTATGCATCTATATTTGACGGGTAATCGTGCATCTAGGGGCCACGTAATGTATCACTCGCACCGCGTCACACGTCTAGGCATATGACTCGTATGCATCTATATTTGACGGGTAATCGTGCATCTAGGGGCCACGTAATGTATCACTCGCACCGCGTCACACGTCTAGGCATATGACTCGTATGCATCTATATTTGACGGGTAATCGTGCATCTAGGGGCCACGTAATGTATCACTCGCACCGCGTCACACGTCTAGGTATATGACTCGTATGCATCTATATTTGACGGGTAATCGTGCATCTAGGGGCCACGTAATGTATCACTCGCACCGCGTCACACGTCTAGGCATATGACTCGTATGCATCTATATTTGACGGGTAATCGTGCATCTAGGGGCCACGTAATGTATCACTCGCACCGCGTCACACGTCTAGGTATATGACTCGTATGCATCTATATGTGGTGGGTAAACGTGCATCAAGGGGATACGTAGTGTAAAACACTTGCAACGTAGGTAAACTACTAAAGTTCACACCTGTGCGGCGGGCTGGTGTTGTGATTATTCAACTAGGGACAATTATATCCCCATAGTAGCTTCTGCAAGCGAGTCAGATTTACTGAAAACATCCCAAATTTTTAATAAGCTATGCCTCTTTCCGGCACCCTTAGTATTTTTCTTTATAATTGATGCTATTGTAAGAATTTCACTCGGCTACAAAATCACTCCAGCAGTGAGCCTCAAGTTATTTGTATGATAAAAACTATATACATACTACCGCCTCTGTGGTCTAGTGATTGAAGAGCCAGAGGTCCCGGGTTTGATTCTCTGGCGCTTCCAGAATTTTTCTGTGAAGCAGTGGCTCTAGAAAGGAGTCAAAATCAGCCTCTTGAGGACAAATTAGGAGCTACAGGAATAAATAGGTAGTAACTCCGGTCTAGAAAACTGAGATTAACGACCGGAAGGTTAGTTGGGTTGACATCGTGACACCCACATTATCATCGCTAATGGTGGTGGCCACTCGGTCGGTATAGCTATAATGCATAATCCCACCCTAGAGTATATATAGGCCTATAGTAGTCAACATTGATATAATTTTAGGATGTTATTTGGGTTATTTTATAAGCATTGATACTATTTATCAAAAGTGATGATTGCAGATCACATGAATTGACATTAATTTATGAAAATCGTCTTAGTAGCTTTTATAACTGTCCAAAATATCGCCTAGCCATCTAAATCGGAATAGACTTCACCTAGTTTTAACCTTCCCTAAGTATACTAATATACCTCATAGAGATTCAAACCATAGCTTCTTGAAATGTGCTTCAGTTAACATCAGAAATACAATTACCTCGAGGTTCTCGACTATATTCCGAGGTTTACGCAATCGTGTGAAACATTTCAATATCTAAGCCACCCCCTTCAGTGGCCGCATGGTCTAAGGTGCTACTCCTGCAGTGGACTATATTGTCGATGACGGGGAGATAGAGGTTCGAATCTCGGTTAGGGGTATTGATGGAGATTAAAAAAAATGTTTCCATTCTTCCTCCATGCAAATGTGGGTACACTTCCTATAAATATATCCGTCCTAATTCTTAAAACCATTAGGGTAATTATCACATAAGCGTAAGACCCTAACGGGTGGTAAGACGCGATGCTAATCGAATATATCTGAGACGTCATTTCTGTGATTAGCAAATACTCGTTTAATATACGTGAATATGGAAACTACATACATGGATACAATTGGTTTTAAAAAGCATGTTCTATTTTGAAGTTGTTTGTTAAATAAATCATTCCCTGCTCGTTTATTTAGATTAATGAAAACAAACAAACTTATGTAACTTCCACGACTTGTTAAATTATTCAATTGTATAACTTCAAACAGATCGTATCGAGTTTGACGTTGCCTTTCAGATATATGAGTTAATATTTTTTACTCGCGTCACTGGTCAGGCGGGACTAGGCGTCAGCATTGCAATATTATGTATTAAAGATTAAAAATAGGTTCAAATCTAAGCCATGCACATTGTAAGTAGAAAACACATGTGATGTCTACTGCTGTTATTCCATCCTCTTTTCGAGAAAATGTGGATGCCTTTATTATAAGTGACTATTATCCACCTTCAGGTCCTATAAATAGAGCTTGTAAGCAACCCCCTTGTATCAGAATGTATGAAGTATACCAAGACAATTTTTAAAAATCTTAATTAACCCAAAACAAAAATAACAGTCTTGGTACCCGCCTCGGTGGCGTAGTTGGCTAACGCGCTAGTCGTGTTGAGCTCGACTGATGAGGACGGGGAGATCGAGGTTCGAATTTCGGTCGGGTGAACTGGGGGTGGTTTTTCCTAAATGGTTTTCCACTCTCCCTCCACGCAAATGCGGGTTCACTTCCTCTAATTCAACCTTCCCAATTCCTAATCCATTAGCGTAATTAGTATTTAAAGCGTATAACCCGAACGGGTAGTAAGACGCGGTGCTAAATAATAAATAAATAAATAATAACAGTCTTGGTAAAGAAGTTTCTTTAATTTATAATCTAAATTTAAATAAAAACTCTAATTTAATTTTATGTACAAGCTACATATGCATTAAATTCTCGGTCTACGCGGTTAATTCTTTCCGCGTAACATGATATAACGAATGGTATACTACACAATATTGTACGTCTAAGCTACATCATTCGTAGCTCAGTTTGTGGAAATATTAGCCAGTACTAATGTACCGTTGTCCAGGTAACGCCCAAATATACTAACCGTACATCTTTACCATGTTCTTATGAGATGAGATGATGGTGACAGTGAATATGTGGGTGTGGAATCCGTGGAAATACTTAAAAATAACTTCAGTTTAGATAACCAAGCCTTCGTGACCACTGGGTTAGTTCCCATTACGGGTAAAATATACCCAAGGTAACAGCCACGAATCGAACTCGGGACTCCAATGGACGTAGTCAGGTGCACTGACCACTAAACCACAGGGCCGGTTAGTCAAATGGTGTTGATATGAAATGAATTTTTGACACAAAAATTCTTTTCAAAGGATAGTTAAAAATAGACAGGTTCTGGAAAAAGCTTACGCCTGTAAAACTTGGGAGATGGAAATGATCTTTAGTACGGATAAAGAAGCGTCAGATATCATATTCGTAAATTTCCAAAAAATAGTACCTAGACATGGTAAATGAACCCAGGACCCTTGCCTTAACACGCAAATGCTTTACCACTGAGTTATCTCAGATTTGTCCCACATTCAGGGTCATTCTGACCTCATAGTTTAAGACAGAGTTTGTAATGGATATGAAACCTGGATATATCAGTGGTAGAGCATTGGCACGCTAAGCGAAAGGTTCTGGGTTCTATTACCGTGTCCAGGTGTCATTTTTTAAAATCTTCGAATTGGCAGGTTATGCTTAAGAAAGGAAGATTTTCAGAAAATTACTTGAGCTCATGTAAGAAACAAATAAAATGGCTAATGCTTTTAAATCACTTTAAATATCGTTGGAAAAGATGAAACTATTTATATATTTTTATCTATAAATGTGGTGCCGTATAAATTTATCAAAAGCAAATAAATGACTATTTGTCTTAATTTTTTTTTTTATAAATATATGTTTATTATTAAAGGGGAGATGTAGGGGACGCGAGTTAAGGGCAATGTTTTTACAGTTTTTATAGCAACATTTTTGGTCAAACTAAATAAAATATTGATCCACTAGAAATATAAATTTTAATTTTATTAACATGGTGATATCAACAATTGTTAAATATCTGACAACGGTGTCCTGGAAATTAATGACAACTTTTTCTCTTAATTTAAAAAAGTGTTTCATCTAATGCTGTTATGCTAGTTACAGATATTCAACAACTGTTGATATAACCATGTGGAAAAAAATAAATTATATATTTCTACTGGAGAAATATTTTATTTATTTTAATCAAAAAATGTTTTGCTATAAAACTACAAAAATACTTCCTTTAACTTGCGTTTCCTACATTCCCAGCTTAAGAAAGGATAGTTGTAAATTGCGTGTTATTTGAGAAAGCTATTCAATGACTAGGCTTTCATGAAACTCTTAAATATTTAAAAATAGTTTTAGAGAACTAAACAGACATTTTTATCTACTTTTTAAAACCATCCCCAGATTGAAAATTTGAATAAAATGATTATAATAAACAATTTGAGAAATTATGTATGATTTAATAAAATTTATTTTATGATATATAAGGGTCTTTCAAAAAACATCAAATAAAGTTGAAATTAATAATACAATAAATAAGTAGTTACTTGTACTCACAGATCAACGCTACCCCCCAAAACAGACTCCATTTCTTCTCGTTCTTCGTTTCTATTAATCAGTTCTTGTCTGCTGACTTTTTTCACCCTCATAGTTAAATTCACTACTTCGTGATATATCTCTCGTTTAAACCGATGTTTGAGCCAAAATTTGTTTAATTAGTTTTTGGCTTACTGCTGCTCAAGAAGATAAATATTTAAATTCGATTGTGTTAAACTTGCAAGTAATAAAAAAAATATAGTTTTGATTTATGTCACTTCACTTTAGTTATCACTATGTGTCCAAACACAAAAGTTTAGTTTTAAAATGGCGTTAGATTTATATTATTAATATATTACTTTGAAATAAGAATAAATGTACACATTAAAGTTTAAAAAAACAACAACAACATTAACTTGAGATTATTACAAGTAACCGTAAGGTCATGGCATTATTATTAATATAGAGAAACACTTGCTACGAGATCTCCAAACGACAGTTTGTTGTTGATGTTGTTGATGAAGACTGTTCGCTACAAACGCTTATTCTTTAACTTGAAGAAATCACAGCGTCATGTTAGATGTCTTTATATATGTGTCCCATACTTGCGTCACTGCAGGCTAATACAACTAATTAGCAAGAAAGATAAACATCGGTAATAGCGATAGAGCGAAGAGAGTATGAACTCAGCCATGGACTATTTATAAATATTTTGAAGCTATTTTTAGAAGTGTTGATAGATACATTTTTAAAGATGCATTCGTAAACTATATTCTAGCACCTGCACAGCAATAATACTAAATTATAACAACATGTATTTTTAATTAGCACCGCGTCTTACTAGCCACCGGGGTTATATGCCTATGGACTAATTATGTGCGTATAACCCGAACGGGTAGTAAGACGCGGTG
Organism: Timema cristinae; assembly: GCA_039000515.1. Classification (NCBI taxonomy): domain Eukaryota; kingdom Metazoa; phylum Arthropoda; class Insecta; order Phasmatodea; family Timematidae; genus Timema; species Timema cristinae. The sequence continues at coordinate 44,238,867 of JBCFYV010000100.1, read as the reverse complement.
CTAATAATAATAATAATACTAATTATGATAACGTATTTAGAGATTAGAGAGGTTTTATATTTATAGGAAGTGTACTCGTATTTGCGTGGATGGAGAGTGGAAATCTATTTTGTAAAACACACCCACAGTACACCCGACCGAGATTCGAACCTTTATATCCTCATCATTGACAGTCTAGTCCACTGCGAAAGTAGCTCCTAAGATCATGTGGTCACCGAACTGGGTAACATTTTCTATTAAGACTTATAGTCTATAAAATATTCTTTTAATTACTAATCATAGTTATGTATAAAACATAAACTTGTATATTTCTAAATTAACCAAAATAAATTCACTTATAAAATATGTACTAATTGCACAAATGTGTTTGAAATGACCAAGGTTGAATTTACCGGAAGTGTACCCGCATTTACGTTGTTGGAGTGTAGGTTAAACAACCCTCAATATACCTTACCGGGATTCTAACCCCAACCTTCCCATCATCAGAAGTCTTAGTCTGCTGTGAGAGTTACACCTTAAACCATTTGGCCACTGAAGCGGATTATGTATACTGTAGTGCTATTAATAATGTAAAATACTCTTTAGATATCCAATTTTGAACAAATTTATCACATATATTTTCGGACAGTTTCAAATTTTAAAATATAAATCATCAGTAAAACTACTCTTGATTTTAGATCTATAATTAAAACCACGATTTTCTCTATAAAAAAATCCCCCAAAATATCAACTCTTAATGACATCCATCAAACAGGCAGGTATAAATTATTGTAGAACCCCTCCCCTTTTTTGTGTTCTGGGGCACATACATTCATTATAATCTCATAAAAATCACATCAAGATCTATTATCTTATCAAGGTCAAAAATATTCACAGTTAAAATATATTCATATAAAACTTTATGTTGTGAAACCATTAAATGATAAAATTATGAGTATAAACATTTTTATTTGATGGCAATTTTTTACGCTTTAATTATTTTTGTAAAACGATAGTGATATCTGCCAGTGACGAGGACTTCGGGAATCGAATCCCACTTAGGTTTACATAAGTGTGATTTTATTAAATGGTTTTACACTCACCACACAGACGAATGAGCGTACACTTCTTCTAAATTAAATATTCCTCATTCCCTAATTATATAGCGTGATTAGTTTATAGACGTATAACTGAAATGGGAAGCTGTGCTTGGAAAAGAAAGAGTTGATATCTAATTGCATTGATTTAGTATCCAAGCTAACCTATTAAAATCTTTTTACTTTCTCTCGACACCTTGAACAGAAAGTATTGTGATCTTCAAAATTATCCACCCCGAGAGTTTGATAAAATGTCAACATTTCATGAACCCCTGAAACAAAAGATAAAAAGTGGTTTACGCAATACCGTCTCTCTGCCTGTCCGTCTGTCTGTGCCTTGGGCTAGAGCCGTAAATATTTTATAGATTGGGATAAAACTTGAAATCTGGGGTTTTTGAATTAAATATCTAACCCAAAATTTAAAAGTGATTTACCAAAGGACAAAAACAGGAAAAATCGATTTTATCGAAACTCACTTTAACGATTTTGATCAAATTTCATATCTACTAGACATTGTTTATCATTATAAATAAAATGGATGCTCTCATTTTCTCATGAAAATTAATTTGAGGGTACTTTAAATGGGGGCGATTTTCCAATTTTCATTATTTCTCCGTAACTTTTTGAGATACGAAATAACTTATCATTTGTAAAGTGGTAGTACTATTAAAGATACAAATCTTTTATTTTAAATATATTTTTATAAAACCAAGATTTTCTGAGCTATAAACAAATATAGGCTATATACTTTTATATCCAGGTATTTGTAAATTAATTTGGTTCTTACAACCTCTTTGTCCATCGAAGAGTATATATTTTCTCATTATTTCTATAACAGTGTCCATAGTGCCTAATTCCATAGAGTAATTAAATATCTGTGTATATTATTTTTGTTATGATCTTTGGTTTAGTTTTTCCACACTTATATATAGCCTTATTGTTTTGTTTCACAAATCTTACGAGTTTTTAGTAAATGTATATTTTAAGATAAAAGCGGGAGAAAGTCAATGAGGTGCACCGTTATCATTTATTTATTATAACATCTATCACTGAAAAACTATCTATTTATTTTCCTTACCTGTATTAATAACAGGTTGGGCTATAGGCATATTTATATTATCTTGCTAAGGAGGAGGAATACAGAATTTAAAGGAAATGTATACTTATTTGCATGATACAATTTATAAACATTTATCTTAATATACCCAGCTGGGACACGAGTACTGACCTCCCATTAATAGCAAACCAAACTAGATAAAGATTAAACATTTGTTCGAATAATCATTAAATTGCTTTTGGGCTCATTGTATAAAGCACAATTTAAATAAAGTTGTTTCTTAGAATTACATGGTTATTCGTTCATCACTTTTTCGTGTAAATAATTATTGATGTATTTTTGTTTTAATAAAGTATTCTATAAATATTCAAATATAAATATTAAGTTAAAATTTGTAATCATACTAAGGATAAAGATTATAAAGATAAAACAAAAAATCTTTCCGGTACCGGGAATCGAACCCGAGCCTCCTGGGTGAAAGCCAGGTATCCTAGCCACTAGACCATACCGGATTCTGTGGAATCTCTATTGTAATATGAATAATATTTAAGTCTTTGTTTTTATTAATATTTTAAATTAGCTGACTGAATCTGTGCGTGCAGAAAGTTACTAAACCCAAATATGATTTTTTTTTTGACAACCTATACTTTTAGAGGTGAAAGGAACGAAGTCACGCCATCCCTTATGGTAGCAAGGGTGAATGTTATTATTATTATTATTATTATTATTAGCACCGCGTCTTACTACCCGTTCGGGTTATACGCACTTACGCTAATGTGTAATGGTAGGGTGATTGTGAGATGAAATGAAGGACCTACAGTTTAACGTGGAATCCGAACCACGGTGGCGGCCTGGCATTCCACACAAAGGGTGAATGATGTAGGCCTACAAATAAGCTATTGACTTAGTTATTTTCATCATGATTTTGTCCAATAGTTTGTTGGCCTGAACTCGGACGAAAGTCAAAAGTAAAGTGAAATATTGTTATATTGAAAATATATTTTTTACTTAACTTATTATCAGAATATGAATTTTGTTAGTTTTTACCAAGCACACACAGAATACATACTATTTATCTAGGCTCGAACAGAAAATAATTGAGTTAATATTTGTTTAATATATATTTTTAAAACAAATAAATCACTAAGCCTAACCCCCCACTACCCCCAAAAAATCCTCGAATTAATTCCAAAATTGGTGACCTGGCGGTCTAGGGGTAAGGTGTCGGACTTCTGTGCTGGGGTCCGGGGTTCAATCCTCGGTCCTGGCACATATTTATCTGATTACCAAACCCTTCCTTCACCTCTGACAAGACATCTTGTGAATGTGGGGAATGCCAGGCCTCCACCGTGGTTTGGATCCCACGTTAAACTGTAGGTCCTCCATTTCATCTCACAATCACCTTACCATTACACATTAGCGTAAGTGCGTACAACCCGAACCGGCAGTAAGACGCGGTGCTAATAATAATAATAATAATTCCAAAATTAATGATGAGATAATATGGTTTATTCGTTCTCATGTTCAGATTCCAAAAATTGACTTAATTCCATCTCGCATACACTGATTAAAAATGTTTATCTGTGCAATAGACTCAGCAATCCTATACCAATATCAAATACATTTTTGTACATTAAAATATCTAGTACTATACTAATTTTAAACTTATTTTAATATCAATAATTCCCGCTTCGGTGGACATTTGTTCTAAGGCGTCACTTTCGTAGTAGACTAGACTGCTGACGATAGGGAGACCAAGGTTCGAATATCGGTCGGGTGTACTGATGGTGATTTTTCAAAAAATAATTTTTCCATTATGCCTTCATGCAATTTTGAGTAAACTTCCTATAAATATAACCTGCCTAATCCCTAAAACTATTGGCGTAATTTACTATATAAGCGGGTAGTAAGACGTAGCACAAAAAACTTCCCCTGTTCTGTGGATGAGTTTAAACACTAGTTATACTCTATTAGAGCCTTGACAGAATTGATTTGAATTTAAATATACACTTTTTCTTGTTTCCTATTTTAAATATACATACGCTCCCACGAACTTTTTTAAATCTAAATCCTGGTAGGAAAATTATTAATGGCCATTTTAATTAATAAACCAAATATCCCGATTTGTAAAAGATTATTTTAAAAAGGGTTCACAACAAAACTACTTTACGATCCAAATTTCATAGTTTTGAAAATGTAATTATTTTTAGAATTAATTAAGAAATTATATTTTTCATTTCTTTAAAACTCGTTGAGTGTTAACGTAATTACATTAATATGGGGAATTTATATTGGTTTGCCGTTACGTCACACCCTTCCAGGCAGTGTCCTTGAGCCAAAGGTCCGAGACTGAATTTAATATTTCGTCATATCTTTCAAGTACAAAAGTACATTCACTTTAAACCGTATTGGTGGGCATGCAGGCTAAGGAGTCAACCGAGTCTTGTCTGGTTTCTCCGTGATGGAGAGGTTGGGAATCGAATTCCAGTCATGTGCCCTCTCGGTGTTTTTTTTTCTATAAGTTTTCACACGCTCTCTTCACGAAAAGGTGGGCGCATTTACTTTAGAATACCATTTCAACTATCTCAAAAACAGCTACAAACATTTATAGTCCAATTTTCATAGGAAGAACCTTATTTGACAGCTAGAAAAGTTACTAGATCTACTAGATCCAAACCGACGAAGAAAATATATGAAGGTAGAGTGTAAGAAGTGGCTAAATGTTGTAGACGAATGTGTGAAAAAGAGAAACATTAATATCTTTAAGAATAGAAAAGTATGTGTGACTCAGTGTATGGATATTGTTAAAGCGAAGGGAGAACACAAGGATATGTAAGTGTGGAAAAAGTTAGTGAGGATGGATCAAGTACGAAGTTGTTGTTTTTTGAGCTGCAGGGAGTTGCTGCCACACGAGTTGTTACCTCTAAAGAGACATTTGAATTGTGGCCTCACCTTTTTAGAGCCACGTATGAATTGCGGCCCGGGATGTTGACCTAACTTAACCTAACCTAACCTTCAAATTTTTACAAAGCCATTGAACGACAAGAAATGAGGAAGTTTGGATATTACAAGGGATATCGACATGAGAAGGTATAGTTTATATCTGAAACTTAAGACAGCTTGATAGAAAGCACACTGATAATTAGGTGGACGCAATTGGTACCTCTCTCTTAAGTGAGTGGGCCGCACCTCATACACAATTTCAAGATTTTGGCCGTAACTCGCCTACACAAGGTTTTTGAGCTATATGTACAGTTTCTTGCTTACCCCGTAAGGAAACGAAGTGATTAGATATGTTTGTATATATATATATATATATATATATATATATATATATATATATATGCACTAGTTGCTGAGATATAATATAAATAGGAAATTTACATTTATGTGAGGTACCCTTAAAGTCATTTCATGGGAAAATAAGACTTGTTTTTTATTTATAATACTAAATGGTGTCTAGAAAATAAATTTAATCAAATTCATTAAGGTAGATTCATAGGTTGTTTTTTTTTGCCCTTTATAAAAATCACGCTTAATTTTATGGTTACAATATTTAATTCTTTTGGGGAATCACATGTAAACCATAGATACCAAGTCTTAAGCCGATCAGTAAAATGGTTTAGTCTCTAGGCTGGGTTAGAGACAGCAGACAGACAAACAAACGTCTTGATGAAAACTACTTTTTCTGTTTCATGGGGTGATGAAAGATCGACATTTATAAAAATCTTGAGCTAAATTTATATTTGACGATCAGAATACTTCACTCTTCGAAAGGATAGTATCTAAGTGCACAGAAGCTCAAAGGAATGTTGAAGGGTCCTTGAAGGGTCTGCCCTGGACATACCTGAGGGTTGCCGAAGTGCACAGACGGTGGACCAGAGATCATTAACACATGGCTGGCTTCCTACCTAATTCCTTGTTGTTATTTAAATAGCACATAACACAGGGAAAATGTAAGAACGACAGGTGTTTGGCGTAACAGAGTGGCGATAGAAACGACAGGAAATACAATTGCTAAACCTAACTACTCATTCTGTGCTAAAGCAATACTTTATTTTTTATCTCCTGTGATTTAAATGTCAGCCTAACCTAACCTAACCTAACCATACCATAGGTACCTGTTATGAATACCATGGGGTGAGGGAGGTATTCCCCAAGAGAGGGGGTTGTTGGTCTACCTACACCCAAGCTCATGTTGGCTGGCTGAAGTCAAAAAGGGTGTCAAAAGTGGTGTGCATCTAGACATCCTTTTCTGATCACGCGAAACAAGCCATGTGCACCTAGACATCCTTTTCTGACTGCCTGTGCATCTCGGCAACACCCCTTTCGTATGGTAGAGAGAAAGTAAAAAATGGTGACGAATATAATGAGAGCTAAGAACTTCTTAAAAATATTTTGGCGCTAAGAATACGCGTACATTTAGATTACTTATTTAGGAATGATTTTGAAATCATGCATATAGCCCGAACGGGTAGTAAGACGTGGCAAGAAGAAACAAAAAAAAAAATGGGAATCGTATGTATATAAAAACTCAATAATTCAAAATGGTGTGTCATACTCGTACAGATGGTCGAATTAGCAGTCCACAGTTAATTGCCCTTGAGATAAGTTAATTGGTGTTATACCTTCCAACTGGTACTGTACCTTTCCTCTGATCTGATTAATACTGCAGCGGAGCTGAGTGGTTAGAGAGCCCGGTTTAACTTACGCACGACACATGAAATGTTGTAGTTCGAGTAAAAAGTATTCCTCCCATTTCGCAGAAACTATTCTTGAAGCTAGGGTTGTTTGTATAGTGGACTGTGTTGCTTGTATGGGTTAAGTTATTTGTAAGTAGGTGACCTGGTGGTCTAGGGGTAAGGTGTCAGACTTCTATGCCGGCGGCCGGGGTTCAATCCTCGGTCCCGGCAAAGATTTATCTGATTACCAAACCCTTCCTTCACCTCTGACAAGACATCTTGTGAATGTGAGGAATGCCAGGTCTCCACCGTGGTTCGGATTCCACGTTAAACTGTAGGTCTTCCATTTCATCTCACAATCATCCTACCATTACACATTAGCGTAAGTGCGTATAACCCGAACGGGTAGTAAGACGCGGTGTTAATAATAATAATAATAATAATAATAATAATAATAATAATTTAAGTAATAATAATAATAATAATAATGGTAATGCGTGGTTGGACCACATTATTTGTAGTCCAGTTTGAGGAAAGTTTATCCAGTACTAACGTACCGTTTCCCAGGAGCCGCCCGAATGTACTAATCGTGCATCCTTTTCGTGGGAGCTCTTTCCATGTCCCGATGAGATGAGATGATAGTGATAGTGAGTATGAGGGTGTGGAAACATTTAAACCTAACTTGAGCCTAGTTTAGTGACCGATGGGGTAATCCATCTTTCAGGGAAAATATCCAAGGTACCAGCTGGGAATCGAATCCAGGTGTACTGACGACTACAGCACGAGGACGGTTAGTTTGAAAGTAGTTCCGTTTGTATAGTAATTTTATGCTTAGAATATTGCATATTGTATCTCAAAAAAGAAAATTATGGCCTTCATTTTAGACAATTTTGACTAATAATATAATAATATTGTCGAAACGATCATTAGGTTCAGTCCGTTTACACTGAAATACAGAATTATTACCTTCATATATTTAGGATTTTGACAGTAAAAAACTTTTATAAAATGTAAACGTATTTTTTTTTTGCAGTCTACACTAATAATATTTTACTCTATTATTAATATTATCAACGCTATTGAATCCAATCTGGTGGCCGAATGGTCTAAGGCGTTACTCTCGCAGTAGACTAGACTTCCGATGAAGGGGAGATCGAGGTTATAATCTTAGCCAGATTTTACAAAATGGTTTTCCACTCTTTCTTACCAAGAAAATGGGATACAATTTATCTAATTATAACCTTCCTAAACCCTAAACCAATTGGCGTAATTATTAAATAAGCGTATAGCCAGAACGGCTAGTAAGACACGATGCCAAATAAAAAGTAGTGCAAGGGCTGAATGGGGGTTTGACTAACATCCAAATATCAACTATATATATGGTTCATAGGTTATCCTCGGGAGTCAACTAATCTCTCAATATAAGAGTAATAAACCATCTCACCTCATATGGGAGATTGTGTGACGTCAGAATATCGATTAAACAGGGTGTACTTTAATTGGTGTAAGATATTCTAGTGACGTATTATAATCCACGAAACAGTAAGCAAAGATTATTTTATAAGTTAGGAGAAGTTTTATTTTTAAATATGATCAAAAGAAGAAGTAATACAACTAAACAAGTAAAAATTTATCAGAAACAAAACCAAAAACACAAGACAGAACATTTTGTTATCAACATTAAAATAAGTTTGTCCTGCTTAGATACATCCTCTAAGCCTGCATTCTCATGCTTTGTCTTTTTCCATTGGATACACCAGGGGTGTTGAGTATTATTATTATTATTATTATTATTATTATTATTATTATTATTATTATTATTAGCACCGCGTCTTACTACCCGTTCGGGTTATAAGCAATTACGCTAATATGTAATGTTAGGGTGATTGTGAGATGAAATGAAGGACCTACAGTTTAACGTGGGATCCAAACCACGGTGGAGGCCTGGCATTCCCCACATTCACAAGATGTCTTGTCAGAGGTGAAGGAAGGGTTGTTGAGTATTAGCTCACCTTGATTTACGATAGGCTCTCTTAAAACCTCAATATCTGGTACAGGAGTTGCGTAAACATTGAAATTTAAATGTCTCCAGAGATACATACTTATTGAATTTGAATCTGGTGGTCAAACAGACCATTAAATGGATAGAAATACCCGATAGATCTTTGGGGAAAACTTTAAATTACTTTAAAGTTAAGTGTTTCCGTAACCGTGTTTAATGATATTTTCTTAATGTTTGGTCCATGAGAATACACCCCTAGAGCATTTGACACCAATTAAAATACACCCTGTATATATACGGCTCACGATTCAACCACTTTATCAGTGTACGAATAACAAGCGTGTTAGATCAAATGGGTTTATTTTGACGTCGGAATATATAAAAATATACACGCAAAGATGGAGGGAGGTTTTAATCCCATTGGGCGTACAGAGAGTATTTTTTCCTAAATCATTTCCCACTCTCTTGCCATATCTTGTGAATGTATGGAATTCCAGGCCTCCACCGTGGTTCGGATTCCACGTTAAGCTGCAGGTCCTCCATTTCATCTCAAAATCACCCTACCATTACACATTAGCGTAAGTGCGTATAACCCGAATGGGTAGTAAGACGCGGTGCTAATAATAATAATAATAATAATAATAACAACACTCTCTTGCCACTCAAATGCGGTTACAGTTCCTCTCAATTTTACCTTAGTCATTATGACACCATTGGTGTAAATAGGTGGATATTCCAACCGGACAATAAGAAGCCATGCCATAAAAATATAATATGTTTCTGTTCTCAAGAAATGATTAATTCTTTTTATTTTTACAAAAATAATATTACATTCTGTGAATAAAGAATTGAATCAAAGCAATAAAATACATAAACTTTATAGTAAGTTTTAAATGTTTTATACTGTTGTTAGTTTCTAGATGGCATCTTTTATAAACTTTAAAGAATTGTTAATATAAGGAAGATACTTTTAAGAAAAATAAAATTTACACTATTAGGAATAATATACCTTACTGTGTATATTGTTATTTTTTTGAAACGCTTATTGAAAATTAACCTTTAAACTTTAAAACTTATATTTCAGATGTTAATTTGAAGGAATATTACGAGAGTTAAGTAAACTAATAATTTAAAAAATAAACTCCATAAACGTGTCAGTAAATGTTTAGAATATATGTTTATGACAGCTTGAAGCTTTAAACAACTTTAATAATTTACGTTCAACTTTTGTTAGGAAGTGTTTTTAAAGGTCATCTATGTGTAATACCACACATTTACCAATGTTAGCCTACTACTCAAGTTCTTTTTATCACCGTGTCTTACTACCTGTTCAGGTTAAACGCATGTATAATTATTACTCTTATGGGGTAGAGATTAGGAAAGAAGCATTTTAAAGGTAAACTTGACCGCATTTGCTTGGAAGGATAGTGGGAAACTATTTAGTGAAAACCACCCTCAGTAGACCAGACAGGGATTTGAACCCCAATATCCCAGTCTTCAGCAGGCCAATCTAACACGAAAGTAATGCCTTAGACCGTACGACCACAGAAACGGGTTATTAATCAATTGAAATTACTCCTAGATAGCTCAGTGGTTAGAGCATTGGCCTACTAAACCAAACGTCCCGGGTCGATTCCCGTATCCAGGTGTTATTTTTCACTTTAAAGAATATGATGTTTAGATGATGATTATATCAAACAACTATAGTAGAATGGATATTAAATATATTATATATATATTCTAATTCATCATGATATGCTCATTCATATAGTTGTCATTGTACTATTGGCGTCATAAAGCCCTCCAAAGTTGATTGCTTTATCTGATAGCTTGCGATCTTAATTGATCACACACTATGTAGCTGACGATTACCACATGTCCATCACAGACTTTGCCTTAAGATATAAGGACGACTTCTGTATAGCTCAGTAGTAAGCTAAAAGTCCCGGGTTCGATTCCTATGTCCGGGTGTCAATTTTCAATCTATAGAATAGGGTTATCAGTTAGATGTATTCACAGTGTCTTCCACGGGTCTCCGCAGGATTATGCTGGTTTGCAAGTAAAGCCGGGTCCGCATTGGTATCATATCCTCCTATCGTATCCACGTCACAATCAAGGCTGGAGCGGGTGACGATACGTACCGACACGCTTGAGAACATGTTTCGGCACATCCGATCCTCATCCCGTCACGATCATTGACGTGATACATAATTTCTATCGTTCGTGTGTTCCGGACCAGTGACATTGTTTGGTTTAAAGCGCGTCCAGATTTGTGATACCGTAGTGTCCTTTTATGTGTCGGTAAGATACCGACTAGAAGCGGGAAGCAGCGATCTGATAAAGTGTATCGCTCTCATGTTCGGGTCGAGGATACAAGATCCCGCGCAGAGAGGCGCGGTCAAGATACGCATTGAGGATACGATACGTGAATATGATACAAGTGTGGACCCGCCTTTATATAATCTATCGACGAAACTTGAGTACAGTGAGATTCTGGTAGGAAGGACATTACATGACAGCCACAAAAGTTGGCGAAACTACTTTAATGTATTTTCATACTTCAAGTAATACGATTTACACCTTAAAGTTTTGATAACTATTATAAATACCTATAAAATAGTATTAATTTTTATTTAACACCGCGTCTTACTACCCGTTAGGGTTATACGCTTAAGTACTAATTACGCTAATGGATTAGGAATTGGGCAGGTTGAATTTGGAGGAAGTGAACCCGCATTTGCGTGGAGGGAGATTGGAAAACCATTTAAGCAAAGACCGCCCCAGTTCACCCGACCGAGATTCGAACCTCGATCTCCTCGTCCTCGGCAGTCTAGCTCAACACGACTAGCGCGTTAGCTAACTACGACACCGAGGCGGGTAGTATTCTTAATTAATTAAAATGCTATCAATTTTGCCTCCAAAAAATTATGTTTATATTTTCTAAAACTATTCTTCCTTTTTATTAGCACAGCATTTTACTAACCGTTCGGATTATATGCATGCGTAGAAAACTATTTACGCTAATGTGTTAGGAATGAGGAAGGTTGAATTTGAGAAAAAGTATCCCCGCATTCACGCGTAGAAGAGTGGAAAACCAGTAAGGGAAAACTGCTCTCAGTACACCCGAACGGGATTAGAACCCCGAACTCCCCATCATCGGCAATCTATTTCAAGAGTGACTCCTTGCCTTTGAACGCGGTCACTGAAGCAGGTTCGTATCATATTGAAACATCGGTTGATATTACACACATTGGGGTCCTTAGTTTAAAACACAAAGTTGATACGCTTACACGAAATTGAAATCCATACATTTGGACACATCCAAAAGGTCGAGTCGTTACAGTAGTTTTATTAACTGTGATAGTTATAAATTGTATTTAAAGAATAACGCTTTTTTCATATAGCGATTAATAAATACCTTCTAATACTAATGGAAAGTCTCATTACCTTTAATGAGTCGTAAACGATGTGATATGCAATCATTGCCATGATAGAATGAAAGTATTGTTAGTTAATTCATTTTATATTCGTCCTAACACAATGAGGCATTTCTTCGAATTTATTGATTCATTCAAAAGTATGAAGGTTTCGACACTTGAAAGATAATCACATTTTTATGTGATATTGAATATTTGTTACTTTATTACGCACGATAAAACATGTCTTTTTAAATTGAACATAATTCAGTTTATACTAGAGAATAAATAAATGGTAATTAATTTACATATAAAATATTAAGTTAAAAAATCACAAAATATTTTTATTAGCAGCGCATCTTACTACCCGTTCGGGTTATACGCACTTACTCTAATGTGTAATGATAGGGTGGGTGTGAGGTGAAATGAAGGACCTATAGTTTAACGTGGGATCCGAACCACGGTGGAGGCCTGGCATTTCACACATTCACAAGTTGTGATTAATACACGTCTTGTCAGAGGTGAAGGAAGGGTTTGGCAATCAGATAAATCTGTGCCGGGACCGAGGATTGAACTCCAGACTCCCAGCACAGAAGTCTGACACCTTACCCCTAAACCACCAGGTCACCCACAAAATAATATTGATAAGTAAATAACAAACTAACCCCTTTTTACTGCGCAATAATACATTTGCTGGTCCGAACTACTTCCATGTATATAATCACCTCTGTGGTATACTGGTAAGAGTTCTTGTCTATAGATCCATAGGTTTTGGGTTCAATCCCCAGCGCTGACTAATTTTCTGTGAAACAGCCTTGTGAGGACAAATGAGGAGCTATTTGGATTAAAATAAATAAATAGCGGCTCTGCTCTAGAAAACTGAGATTAATGGATGAAGGATTCATCGTGCTGACCACATGACACGCTATATCTGCAAAAGTTGACACTATTTTCGCCTTTGGGTTTGTATGGCTCAATTTTGGGCTGATATCATGGAGTTTATTTCTTACCACCCATCCGGGGCTATGCACATTTTAGTTGTACTACAGGTGCAGTGATGAGGAAGGTAGAATTGAGAGAAAATGCACTCAGACTTTCGTGGAGGGAAATTGGAAAATAAACAAACAATTAGATCAAAAACACACCTAGTACCCGCAGCTGGGATTTGAACCCCAACTTCAGAAGACGGTTACATATTCGTCACGGCCAATAGAATACCAGGAATGTCTAGTTGACGAAACATGGTGATATACGCTAATAAAAACAATGTTAATTGGAACCTCTCAGCTCGTATGGCTTCGAAGATGGTTCGATCCATCCATCCTCGCGGTTCACTAATTGCCAACCTCTTCGCACTATAACACATTTGAATACGACCCTTTAAATCGTAAAATACCAAGTACCTCCATATAAATACCAGTTATCCTGTCAATAAGAACACCTTGATACACACGGAACTATTTCAGAAGTCTTAGAGCATAGGATCGGTGTCGATCAACTTTGAATTTGGGGAGAGTATTTTTTTTTAAAAACTAAATAAAATGAGTTTCACGAAGTTCATCGTCTGCGCATTTCTTGGATTGGTTAGTTTAATTTGCGTCACTCAGGCAGGTTGGTATATAACTACATTTTATATGTTTAGTTTAAACTTTTGGTCACAAATTTATCTCTGGTCATAATAATAATTATTACTCATTAGGGATAAGCGTTGGTAGTAAAACATCGATTTTTAAGGTGTAAAGGAAGGGAAGGTGAGTTATGGGCAGTATTTTTGCAGTTTTTTTTTTATCAAAACAATTTTTCGGTCAACAGAAATATAATATTCCTCCAGTAGAAACATATAATTTAATTTTCTTTACATGGTAGTATCAACACTTGTTAAATATCTGCCATAGGTGTCCTGGAATTTAATGACAACTTTTTCTCTCAATTTAAAAAAGTTTCTGATTTGATGTAGTCATCATGATCATGAAAGATATTCTACAACTGTTGATATCACCCTGCGAAGAAAATTACATTTTAAGTTTCTACAAGAGCAATTTTTTATTTTAGGCAAAAAGTTTTGCTACAAAAAATGTAAAAAACATTGGCCTTAATTCTTCTTCCCTTCCACCCATCGATGTAATCATCAGCGAGGTTTGAAAATTATCGGTCTATAAACATTGATATTTCCAACCCAAGACAACCAATATTTTAAATAAAAATATTGAAATTATTTAGCTAAGAAGAATGCGTTTAATAATTAATGAGGTACCTAATCACTATCTTATTAAATTCATATAAAAATTTGCTATTTATTTCAGATAACAAAGATAACGTGATAGTTCAACTAAAATATAATATAATTATTTAACTACGTAAATGACAGTAACATATAAAATTAAAATTGCAAATATGCTTCATTAAGAAAATAAAACTTAGCAGTCAACTGTTTAAATGTACAATGCAAAAGGAAACATTATCAATACAGTAGAATAGGGATGGTCTCCAAATATCGTCCATTCACCATCGATGGTGCAGACATTGGGCACCAAAATCAAATAATCAATTTTTCTAAAACAATGACCCTTAATTATCATTCCTATAGTACTCATGTATTTGGGGAAACTTAAAATTAAATAAGCATATAAAAGCAAAGTAATTATTTTAAAAACGAATAGGTAGACAAGATCTAAGAAACGTCCATGAAAAATAGTTTTGCATACATGTACCAATACGCTAATATGTTAGGGACGTGGTTTGTTCAATTTAGAGGAGGTATTCCCTCATTTGCATAGAGGGAAAGGGGAAAATCATTTATGAGAATACTTCCTTCAGTATACCCGACCGGGTTTAGAACAACAATATCCACGTCACCAATAGTCCAGTCTATTATGACAGTGACGACTGAGACTGTGTTATCAGCAGTTAAGTGGGCTTGAGATAATTTAAACTGGAAACTGTACTGTGGCGGGATATTAATTATTTTAGTTAATTAATAATCTAATTAAATGAGCATTTTAATTTTCCTTCTATTGTTGGTAGTTATTAAAAAAATAAATCACATTTGAATGCACTAAGGGCAAAGGGATAAAATTAAACTGTAAACAAAAATAAATCGAAATATATGAAATAACAACATGGTAGGTTGATTTGGGAGACACTTTTACCCTTTATAAGTTGAAAGGTCTTTTTTTCCTCCGTTTATAATACAATGCGTATGGTATAAACCCTAAGGCGCCACTCTCGTAATATACTGGACAAGCTATGACGGGGAGATCGGGGTTTGAATTCCGGTCAGGTATACTGAGTTTTTTTTAACTAAATGGTTTTCTTTTCTCCTTACAAGCAAATGCAGCTACAACTCCAGCTAATCTAAACCTTACTTATCCCTAAAATCATTAGCGTAACTAGTACTTATAGTCCGTGTGGGTAAAAATACGCGGCACCAATAGTAGTAGTAGTAACAATAATAATAATATAATAAATTGAATATTTAATGGCTTAATCTATGGGGTAAGGACGAGGAAGATTGATTAATGGAAGCAAGCTCGCATTAGCCTGGAGATAGGATGGTAAAACAATCCATAGTGCACCTTGTGGAGAGCCGACTCACTCATAGCCTACAATTCAGTCTATTATTAGACAGACACACCAAACTATTTGACCATATTGCGAGATTTTTAGTTAGTGGCTAATGTTCCTTTTTCCGTGATGGATGCTGTTGCACTTCTTTGAAACTGACCCTCATAATCCTTAAGTTAGATAATTAAAATATTTTGCATTCACATCGATGGACACGCCGGCTGTAGTGGGGGTGGCCTTATTTAAGGGTGTCCCTATATTTCTTACATGCAAATGCAAGTGCATTTACTATCAAACTTGACCTTCTTCATCCCCATCCTATTTATGTAAATAAGTGTGGATAGCTGGGATGGGTGATTTTATTTATATAGGAAACTAACTTTATTGGGGTCTTGTGACTTTAAATCTCTCAAAAATAAGTTGTGATCATAATGATGTTCCTCTTAATTACTTAGTTGGTTTTAAGAGCTCATTTTAGAACTAAAGTAAAAGTTGGATGAAAAGTATCAACCGTTTTATGA
This sequence comes from Timema cristinae, assembly GCA_039000515.1. Classification (NCBI taxonomy): domain Eukaryota; kingdom Metazoa; phylum Arthropoda; class Insecta; order Phasmatodea; family Timematidae; genus Timema; species Timema cristinae. Next base: position 44,222,549 of record JBCFYV010000100.1, on the reverse strand, counting down.
CGAGCCATTGTTTTTAAAACGTTGTGAAATTACGCAGTATTCAAGTATCTAAATGATGAGTAGAAAAAATAGCACTTGAAAATCTAAGTTACATTATATTGTAATATTTTTAGTGAAACTCATCTGTCGTCTTGTTAAGTGGTGATGTTGAACAACAAACAATTCTAGATCATTCTACAAGAAATTGGGTTTGAAAGTAAATTGTTTTATACATTGCGTTTCCATATCATTTACAATTCTAAAACACTATAATTATAAATACATTTTTGTTGTTGTAAAATTTCAAATTTTTATCCAAGGAGAATAATTACTTATTGATCTAATGTTAATATAACTTACCTTAACACACCAATTAGCTAATTCAACCTAGAACATCACTCAAACCTAAACGTAAACTTCAAATTATTATTTACTAGGCTATCCACCTCGGTGATCGCATGGTCTAAGCCGTTTATTTCACAATACACTAGACTGCCCATGACGGGGAGATTGGGGTTGAAATGCTGGTTGAGTAAAAATCAGTTTTTTTTCCCTCTAAATGGTTTTGCACTCTTCCTCCAAACAAATAGGGGTACACTTCATATTTATTCAAATGTATTCGTTTCTAACATGTTATCGTTATTAGTACAGGTGACCTGGTGGTCTAGGGGTAAGGTGTCAAGACTTCTATGCTGGCGGCCGGGGTTCAATCCTCGGTCCCGGCACAGATTTATCTGATTACCAAACCCTTCCTTTACCTCTGACAAGACATCTTGTGAATGTGGGGAATGCCAGGCCTCCGCCGTGGTTCGGATTCCACGTTAAACTGTAGGTCCTTCATTTCATCTCACAATCACCCTACCATCACACATTAGCGTAAGTGCGTATAACCCGAATGGGTAGTAAGACGCGGTGCTAATAATAATAATAATAATAATAATAATAGTACATATGTGTATGACTGAATAGTTTACTTATATATGACCTTAGCCAAGTTGAAACCCAATTATTTTTTTATTTGTGGTTTAAACATGTGCTTGGTGAAATGATTGATTTTATATCAGCACGAAGCCCAAATGCCGAAGCTAACTTAAATTTAAAACAGACACGATGATAAAATTTTTGGCCATGCAAGGAATTGAACCCAGTACCCTTAACTCAGTAAGACAGAAACGCTACACGACTAAGCTAATGTACTGAACTTAAAAGTTTGTTGTATAATTTAAAAATATCCAATCGGTTCCAAGTCAGCGTTTTTCAAACTGTGGTCCGTGGTTCCCTTGGACTTCTCTAAAGTCATCTCGGGTTCAGTGGGACAATTTTATAATATTCTTTATTTATTTTTCACAATAAAAAACAACATTATTGATTAAGATTGCCATTTTTTGTGTGACAAATCTGAATAAAGTGCATTTACCAAAGCCGCATCCAGAGTCTGTGCTGTTTTCCATTTGTCTTATGCCTGTAAAATTTAACTGTATTTATTGAATGTTCATAACATTATTGTAAACCTTTTTTATATGAAGACTTCAGCGTGTACTGTTTCGGGTGCAAAGGCTCTGTACAGTAGCCCCATGGCTTCTTTGGTGCTGACTGACAGCTCACAGCTGACTTCTGACAGTCAACATTTAGGTATATACCTAAACTTTGACTGTCAGAAGTGATAGCTGCTAAATACATGTTTTTGCTGATCATATGGTTCGGTGTAGGGATACATAATTTGGTCTGGTAACTTTTCAAAGCTGTCAGAAGTCAGCTGTGAGCTGTCAGTCAGCACCAAAGAAGTCATGGGGCTACTGTAGTTCTAAAATGTTTGAGAATCCTCGGCTCCAAACGATCGTTCGTGAACCCCGAAATAGCAGCGCACCCTTCCCTTCTTTGGCCACTCTCATGTTGTATCTGTTGAGCCAAACAACTGAAGATCAATAATACCACGAGGATGTTCCTGTAGACAATAGGTTCCCACCCCCTTCCCCCTCACAACCTTCTTCACCCCCCCTCTAAACCTCTCTTTCCACAAACTCAACCCTTGTGGTTCACTTGATAATGTTTGGTTCGTAAAAAAAAAAAAAAAAAAAAAAGAGCACTCACCCTGACAGGTGGAAGTCTCTTAACATTCTGCAGACGTTCATGGTGGACGTTTACACGTTCAATTATTGAACGTACATATACAGTAGCCCCGTGGCTTCTTTGGTGCTGACTGACAGCTCACAGCTGACTTCTGACAGTCAACATTTAGGTATATACCTAAATTTTGACTGTCAGAAGTGAAAGCTGTTAAACATATGTTTTTGCAGATCATATGATTCAGCTTAGGGATAATAAATTGGTATGGTAACTTTTCAAAGCTGTCAGCTGTTAGCATAGAGAAAGGAATAACATACATTTCTCTATGCTGTTAGTCAGCACCAAAGAAGCCATGGGGCTACTGTAAGTCTACTGTTATTATTATTTGGGATATAAGGTAGGGGACGCAAGTTAAGATCAATGTTTTTTTTATGGCATGCTTCTTTTTTTTTTGGCCAAGATAAATACTGTAAAATCTTGCCTCGATAGATAAGTTAAATTTAATTTTTTACACAGTAATCTCAACAGATATTGAATAAATAATCGTGACAAATATTTATTAACTGTTGAGATTACTTTAGTTACCTATACAATATATATATATATAATGTAGGTGTATACTTGTATATATAATGTGTATACACATATATACTTGCGTATAAATATATATTACATCTGAACATAAACTTTTTAAACAAAGAGAAAATGTCCTTTTCAAATGCCATTATGTTCATGAAAGATAATCAATAATTTACATATTACTATGTGTAGAAAGATAAACTAACTATGTCTACTGAAGTATTTTTTATTTATTTGAAAAATAAAAGGTTTTAGGCTTTAAAAACTAAACATTTTTAAGGACCTCAACCTTATGGTGGGAGTATAGGAGTCCACGAGAAAAGGCAAGTTCTTTTAAAAGTTTTTTTAGCAAATTTCTTTTTTTGGTCAAATAGAATAAAATATTGCTCCAGTAAAAACTTAAATAGTTTAATTTTATTTACATGTTGATATCGACAGTTGTTGAATATTTGTCATGAGCATAACGGTATTAGATGTTATTAAATTCCAAGACAACCTTAACAAATATTCAACAACTGTTGATATCACCATGGGAAGAAAATTAAGCTCTATATTTCTACTGGAGAATTGTTTTATTTTGTTTGCTCCCAAAAAAGTTCTGATATAAAAACTAAAAAAAAAAGCCTTTTTCTCGTGTTTTCTACAATCATACCTTTCCTTACATTGCGGTATTTCTTATGTGAATGAACTCAAAGGTGTAATATTTAAGAAAATAAGAGCAATTTGTTCGTACCATTCTATTTGTTTTCAGTGATGGAGTGCCCGGCGTCTGCCAACGTGGCCCCCGAGGCGTTCGCGAACCCTTGCCGTGAAATTCACGATTGCGAACGCGGGAACATTTGTTGCCTTATCGTTGGCATGAAGGTCTGTGCATCCGGGCCGTTCAACAACGACCGTAACGTCTTCCAGGTGTAGGGAGAAACTTCACGCAGCAATATATTTTTAAAAACTATAAAATCTTTGAAAAGCTTCGAAATTTTGAGTTTGAATCTCATTAAGATTTAGATTCGATTTGAAATTCAAAATTTTAGATCTTGATATGTTCTAATAGAAATAGAAATTTCTAAACTTAATAGATCCGAGAATTATAACAGATTAAATTTAATTATAAATTTAAATCTAAAATTCTATATTTATTATATATAAATATATATGCATGTACTAAATTTGAAATAAAATTAATCAATTATCAACAAAAATTAAATCATAACTATTTTGTTAAACCACCAGTATTTAATAAAATTTAATTTTAAAGGCCCAAATCAAATCATTTTAAAAGATAAATTAGCGAAAATCTTAGATTTAGATTTGGTTCGAAATATTTTATTCAGATTCAATTCGAAATATTACTTATGAACATACCTAATTAGGATTAATTTCGAAAACTTTTTCAAGCACCAAAGTCTATTAAGAATCAATTCGAATTAATAAGCTGATATTCAGATTCTAAATTGAAAAATACCTGGTTTCTGATTGGCTTAAGGCAAGGATGCATTGAACGCAATCTAGGTTCAGTATTTTTGCACTTTTTATAGCAACATATTTTTATTGCCAAAATAAATAAAATAATTCTCCAATAGAAACTTGTAGTTTAATTTTTTTCACATGGTGACTTCAAAAGTTCTTGAATATCTATCAAAGGTATCCTGAAGTTTAATGACAACTTTTTCTCTTCATTTAAAAAGTTTCTCATCTAATGCTCATGACAGATATTCAACAAGAGTTTGTATTACCATGTTAAGAAAATTAAAATCTATATTTCTACTGGATAAAAACTCAATTTATTTTGGCCAATAAAAATATTTTGCTATAAAAACTGCAAAAACACTGCTATTAGCTCGCGTTCATTATATTACCACCTTAAGTCACTTGATTTCTTTACGTTATGATTTAACAACCTTTGTTGATGAACTATGAAACTGATGTTGCATTTTAAGTATCGGGAAATAAACAATTTTCCTTGGATGGCAGTAAATTAATATTATGTTTTATTCTAAAAGGTTTAACTTAATTTGAATAAATTATATCCAAATAGATGCCAGATGTTAGTGTATCCGTCGTAATTATTTGTATAGCACTACTTACTGTAAAAAAAACCTGATGTTATAAATTTATTTAAGCTATGAACAGAAAATAAATATGTCAAATATTTGTTTATAGAGGGAATATTTTTACAAATAAGTAACTATAACATACAGTTTCTGATTATTTTTATTATTCCACAATCGTTTTCCGACTCTTAGTAACTTTTTAAAATCCTTTTATGCTATTTAACGTGCACTTTATGAACCGACTGATTATATTAGCTCAGGACATATAAACTAACTTAAATATAGAACACAACATACAGCCCTCCGTCCATTAATTCATCACTGTGAAAGGGGAAACCCACATTTCATCATTGATAGAATTCTCGGCCATGCCAGGAATCGAACCCGGTACCTTTAACTCAGTATACAGACACGCTAATAACGATGCTAAGGTATCGAACTCACTTACTACCTATCCAGGCTAATGGGTAGGGATGAATAATATAATAATAATAATAATAATAATAATAATATTTAGCACCGCGTCTTACTACCCGTTCGTGTTACACGCTTTAAGTACTAATTACGTTATTGGATTTAGGAATTGGGAAGGTTGAATTAGAGGGAGTGAACCCGCATTTACGTGGAGGGAGAGTAGAAAACCCTTTAGGAGAAACCACCCCCAGTTCACACGACCGAGATTCGAACCTTGATCTCCCCGTCCTCAGCGGTCGAGTTCAACACGAATAGCGCGTTAGCTGACTACGCCATTGAGGCGGGTATGAATATAATATAATTTAGAGGAAATGTACCCACATTCGTTCGAAAATAGCTGATGTCAATCAGGAAACCAAAAAACCTCAGTAACACCAGCTGGGATTAAAATATGAGTCTCCCCTTCAAGAGCCAAACCAGACGAGACTAGATCGAAGCCTTTATCCACCTTCTCACTGGTACGTGTATATTATTACTATCGTTATCATTAAAACTATTTAGTTGAGCGGAATATGAATTAGTTTTTAAATACTACACGCATTTGCAACCGAGGCTGCATTATCTAAGGCGTTAGACCATCATTGCACTTGGTAGCCGTTGATTAGAAGGTCGTTGTTCGAGTATGTGCTAGGTACAAAGTATAGTGAGTCAAACCTCTATGTAAGGAATTGAAAAAATACAATCGTTCAAATTTTATATTCTAATAAGTATTTTTAAAGTTGCTCCAAAATAACAAATTCACAGTAAAAAAAACTTCTTTTAAACTCGTAAATGTTAGGTTTTATATCATCGGAAAGAAATATAACATGTTTAGTTAGGATAATGCTTTTATAGGGGGCTTTTACGAACCTTTTGTGGTATTTTATTTGTCTTCTCTCTCTCTCTCCGTCCAATCGCGAATAAAGGGTTCCCGGTTACTTAAATGACGTAATTTACTTTGGAAAGAAGCCAAAGCTGAACTAGCCAAATGTTAAGCTTTTCCTTCTTTTTCTACTCCGAAATGAAAAAAAAAAAAAAAAAAAAAAAAACCGAAGGTAATAATAACGTCTCAAGCCTCGACGATATCGTTAAATCCTTTGGAACTCATTTCACTCAATAATTAATTTGTGTTCTCTGCGCTTTATCTAATATACTTTCACAAACCTGGTGGATATAGCCGTGTATAGCCGTGGAGAAATAACTTACGTTCAATGAAATCTAGTCTAATAATATTTTATTTACTTACTCTATGGCATTAGGAACGCAAAAGTTCATTGCCGCACTTACAACAGTACAACACCTATTTATGTCTAAAACTAGTTATATTCAGTCCACCTCATTAAACCCTATCCCTATCTTGAGCTAGCTATATCTAGTCCACCTCATTACACCCTATACCTATCTAGAGCTAGTTCTATCCAGTCCACCTCACTACACCCTATACCTATCTAGAGCTAGTTCTATCCAGTCCACCTCACTACACCCTATCCCAATCTTGAGATAGTTCTATCCAGTTCACCTCATTACACCCTATCCCTATCTTGAACTAGTTATATCCAGTTCACCCCATTACACCCTATCCCTATCTTGAACTAGTTATATCCAGTCCACCTCACTACACCCTATCCCTATCTTGAGCTAGTTATATCCAGTCCACCTCACTAAACCCTATCCCTATCTTGAACTAGATATATCCAGTCCACCTCACTACACCCTATCCCTATCTAGAGCTAGTTCTATCCAGTCCACCTCACTATACCCTATCCCAATCTTGAAATAGTTCTATACAGTCCACCTCACTACATCATATCCCAATCATGAGCTAGTTCTATCCAGTCCACCTCGTTACACCCTATCCCTATCTTAAACTAGTTCTATCCAGTCCACCTCACTATACCCTATCCCAATCTTGAGATAGTTCTATTCAGTCCACCTCGTTACACCCTATCTCTATCTTGAACTAGTTATATCCAGTCCACCTCACTACACCCTATCCCTATCTTGAGCTAGTTATATCCAGTCCACCTCACTACACCCTATCCCAATCTTGAACTAATTATATCCAGTCCACCTCACTACACCCTATCCCTATCTTGAACTAGTTATATCCAGTCCACCTCACTACACCCTATCCCAATCTTGAGATAGTTCTATCCAGTCCACCTCATTACACCCTATCTTGAGATTGTTCTATCCAGTCCACCTCACTACGCCCTATCCCTATCTTGAACTAGTTCTATCCAGTTCCCCTCATTACAACCTATCCCAATCTTGAGATAGTTCTATCCAGTCAACCTCATTACACCCTATCCCTATCTTGAACTAGTTCTATCCAGTTCCCCTCACTACACCCTATCCCTACCTTGAGCTAGTTCTATCCAGTCCACCTCATTACACCCTATCCCTATCTTGAACTAGTTATATCCAGTCCACCTCACTACACCCTATCCCAATCTTGAGATAGTTCTATCTAGTCCACCTCATTACACCCTATCTCTTTCGGGTACATTCTAATGTTATCCTCCCATCTACGTCTAGATCTACCCAATGGTCTCTTCCCATAGGATATACTAGTCAAAATACCCTGAACAAGGTTCTAGATTCTTCTATTCGCATTGCATGTCCTGACCACCGTAATCTACAAAACTTAATTATCCTAACAATGTCTTGTGATGAGTATAGGGTATGTAAATCATCATCATGTAACCTCCTCCAATCCTCAGTAATTTCATACTTTTTTTTGGACGAAATATCTTTTTAAGCACATTGTTTTCAAATACACAATATTTTTTTCTCTCGTAATTTTAGGTAAGAGACCACGTTTCACAATCATATAGAACAACCAGTGAAAAGTTTCATGATATATTACACTTTTTTAAATTATTATATTTCGATAGCCCCGGGGTTTAAACGTCAATCTCATTTAGTCTGGTTTACCTGTGATGGAGAAGTCTGTGTTCGTATTCCAGCCGGGTGAACTGAGTGTTTTTCACCCTCCCTCCACGCAAATGCATATTCAGTTCCTTAAAATTGCTACGTTCCTCATCCCTGTCCTATTAGCGAAGTTAATGTATGCTAAGATTAGTTGAAATAAAAAATAAAAGTAGGCTGAGTAGTATAAAGCACTAGACTAGCAATGCACTTGTTCTTCGTTGAAAGGGAGACCTTATTTCGAAACCAGATTGGTTTATAAAATATATGGTTTTCTTATTCATTCTTCAAGCTAATATTTGTTGGCACCCCTCTCTTACTAATTCCGACTATACGCATGTAAACTAATTCGTAATATACGCGTGTGTACTAATTTGGATTATACGCATGTATAATAATTCGGACTATACGCATATAAACTAATTCGTACTATACGCATGTAAACTAATTCGTAATATACGCGTGTGTACTAATTTGGATTATACGCATGTATAATAATTCGGACTATACGCATATAAACTAATTCGTACTATACGCGTGTATACTAATTAGGTCTAAATGCATGTATACTAATTTGTATTATACGCATGTATAATAATTCGGACTATACGCATGTATACTAATTCGTACTATACGCATGTATACTAATTCGTACTATACGCATGTAAACTAATTCGTAATATACGCGTGTGTACTAATTTGGATTATACGCATGTATAATAATTCGGACTATACGCATATAAACTAATTCGTACTATACGCATGTAAACTAATTCGTAATATACGCGTGTGTACTAATTTGGATTATACGCATGTATAATAATTCGGACTATACGCATATAAACTAATTCGTACTATACGCGTGTATACTAATTAGGTCTAAATGCATGTATACTAATTTGTATTATACGCATGTATAATAATTCGGACTATACGCATGTATACTAATTCGTACTATACGCATGTATACTAATTAGGACTATACGCATGTAAACTAATTTGAATTATACGCATGTATAGTAATTCAGACTATACGCATGCATACTAATTCGGACTATACGTACGTATACTAATTCGGACTATACTCATGTATACTAATTCGGACTCTACGCATGTATACTAATTAGGACTATACGTATGTATACTAATTACGCTAGTGTGTTAAGGATGATAAAGATTTAATTCAAAGATGTACTCGTGGAGATAGGGCTAAAAACCATTTAGGAAAAAAATCAATCTTCAGTACACCTGTTTGGAATTCGAGTACCAAAGTATCCGTCATTGGATATTCCGTATTTTACGAGAGTGACTAGTGCCAGGAGGTTCTTAAACTGGGGTCCAGGGATCCCCAGGGATCTATAATGGACTTCAGTGCAGCCGACAATCGGGTGCAAATATTAAAAATAAAAATCGCAGTAGTTGCAACGTAATATATATCTAAAATAGTTTGCTGTTGATAAGAATTTTACAAAACTTTTCCTATAGCACCCTTCTCATTGAATTTTTCTGTTTGATAGATTTAAAGTTATTTCCTTAGTTGCACAGCTTGGATTTATTTCACCTTTCTTCAGGAAGTGACCACTATTTTTTTCATAAAAAAAAGGAAATTTCGTTGGCAAGATTTTTTAAATATTATATCCGTATGAATACAATCAATCTCCATTGTAATACATTAAATTATCATTACAATTTTGTGTGAGTGTACTTATGTGCATTTTTTTTTGGGAAAGGGTACACGCCTTTGTCAGATTTTAAAAGGGGTCCGTGACCCAAAAAAAAGGGCCAGTTACCCGCTTCGTTGTCCGCATGGTTTTTAGGCGCTACTCTAGTAGTAGACTAGACTGCCGATGACGGGGAGATCGAGTCCAGAACTTCGGTCGGGTGTACTGAGGCTTTAAAAAAAAATGTTTTTCATTCTACATCGAAGCAAACGTGGGTACATTTTTATAATTATAACCTTTCTTATCTCTAAAACTATTCGTGAAATTAGTACATAAGCGTATAAACCGAACGGGTAGTAAGACGCGGTGGTAGAATAAGGGGGGGCCAGTTTCATAATTAGACTTTTTTTTTTAATTTAATATTTTTAACATCCCGTCTTACTGCCCGTTCGGTTTATACGCTTAAGTACTAATTACGCTAATGGGTTAGGAACTGGGAAGGTTCAATTTAGAAGAAGTGAACCCGCATATGCGTGGAAGGAGAATCAAAAAAACATTTAGGAAAAAACCACCCTCGGTTCTTCCGGCTGAGATTCGAACCTCTAGCTCTACATCCACGGCAGTCTAACTCAATACGAAACTAGCGCGTTAGCTAACTATGCCAACGAGACGGGTGTCAGACTTGGTATTCCTCAAGTGCGGTGCTATATTAAATACAGGACGACACCTGCCTAGACCAGGATGGAATGGGCCAGTTTCATATGCGAATCTCTCTCATTCCATCCTGGTCTAGGTACAGTAGCCCCATGGCCTCTTTGGTGCTGACTAGCAGCTCACAGCCGACAGCTGACAGCTTTGAAAAGTTACCAGACCAAATTATGTATCCCTATGTCGGACCATATGATCTGCAAAAACCTGTGTTTAGCATTATTATTATTATTATTATTAGCACCGCGTCTTACTACCCGTTTGGTTTGTACGCACAAACGCTAATGTGTAATGGTAAGGTAATTGTGAGATGAAGTGGAGGACCTACAGTTTAACGTGGGATCCGAACCACGGTGGAGGCCTGGCATTCCTCACATTCACAAGTTGTGATTAATACATGTCTTGTCAGAGGTGAAGGAAGGGTTTGTTAATCAGATAAATCTTTGCCGGGACCGAGGATTGAACCCCGGACCCACAGCATAGAAGTCCGACACCTTACCCCTAGACCACCAGGTCACCCCTGTGTTTAGCAGCTGTCACTTCTAACAGTCAAAATGTAGATATATACCTAAATGTTGACTGTCAGAAGTCAGCTGCGAGCTGTCAGTCAGCACCAAAGAAGCCACGGGGCTACTGTAGGTGCCCTGTATTTATTGTAGAACCGCACTTGAGGTGTACTCAGTCTGACTATGAAAGTGATCCCAAGAACAACTTGTTTAGAATATTACACCAAAGAAGCCATGGGGCTACTGTAGGTGCCCTGTATTTATTGTAGAGCCGCACTTAGGTGTACTCAGTCTGACTATGAAAGTGATCCCAAGAACAACTTGTTTAGAATATTACACCAATGAAGCCATGGGGCTACTGTAGGTGCCCTGTATTTATTGTAGAGCCGCACTTAGGTGTACTCAGTCTGACTATGAAAGTGATCCCAAGAACAACTTGTTTAGAATATTACACCAAAGAAGCCATGGGGCTACTGTAGGTGCCCTGTATTTATTGTAGAGCCGCACTTAGGTGTACTCAGTCTGACTATGAAAGTGATCCCAAGAACAACTTGTTTAGAATATTACACCAATGAAGCCATGGGGCTACTGTAGGTGCCCTGTATTTATTGTAGAGCCGCACTTAGGTGTACTCAGTCTGACTATGAAAGTGATCCCAAGAACAACTTGTTTAGAATATTACACCAATGAAGCCATGGGGCTACTGTAGGTGCCCTGTATTTATTGTAGAGCCGCACTTAGGTGTACTCAGTCTGACTATGAAAGTGATCCCAAGAACAACTTGTTTAGAATATTACACCAATGAAGCAAACCACTGCTCCACCTATGAGGAAATTATGGCCAGTGATGATTCTACGTACTGTTGAGTTAAGTTACATGTAAAACAGTAGTGATCAAACCATGGTAGTGGTGATGTTGTGTGTTTTCTCTAACAACATAAGCGAATTCAGTATACACGCACACACACACATACACACACCCACACACACACACACACACACACACACACACACACACACACACACACACACACACACACACACACACACACACACACACACACACACACACACACACTCAAACAACTTCCTCAACCACCCTCGACTTCCAATCGCTAGGTCGTTCATTCAATTTTGTTACAAATTGTTTGAAACGGAAGTTCATATCCGGCATGTACCTTCCAGGATACTCTTCCCATCACACACAAATACACATTCAGACGCACACATCCATACACACTAGCTAAACTGATGAAGAACGAATTTATTTTTAAATAGCGTCAAATGGAGTTTTATAAAATTGTGCGTTTCTTTTTTTTTTTCATGATATTTTTTGCTAGTGTGTAAAGTACTTTAATTTTCTCCTAAGATGTCGTATACATTTTAGAAGCTACAAATTGAAATGATAAAAAAAAAAATAGGACATATAAAGATTTTTATTTAAATCCTGATTTTTATACTAAGACCAGTTTCAGTTACCAACATTGAGTTAAAGTCACTAAAGCTTGGCTTTGATTTTATATGGTGAATCTAAAATTTATTAAAAGCTTCAAAAAGTACTTACTTGTAGATTAATTTATAATTTCTCTTTACATTATTAATTAAATTTACCAAGAATGTAATTACAATTGAAATATTTTATTTTCACAACTATGGCAACGTGAGTTTCCAATTTTCAAATAACGGGCTTCCTATGAAATTCAGATTGTAATTAGTTTGAACAATCAGATTAAATGAGTTCTTGTAAAAGATTGACGTACACGTTATTTTAAATTCTCATAAAATCTAAAGGTTTAGACTAATATTAACAATAAGTAGAATTATAAAACAAAACATACAAATAATCAGGTTTATATTTTCAGAATGTCTTTTAATTTATGTGTTATATTAGTTGATAATTATTTGCTTTTTATTATTTAAAAACTGCAAAAATACTTCCCTTATCTCGCGATGTACAAAATAAATAAAAAATCTCAAAACACACATACTACACAATATATATATTTTGTACCAACTGCATAAAATACTCGTGAGATTTTTTTTTTACATTATCTCTCAGACTTAGAATTAAAAAGATTTTTCTATATATTAAAACGAGGTTTATCAGTGCTCCTTCATAGTTAGTTTTCATCTCAAGGTCATAACAAGAACATCACTGCAATTGTCCACAGAGAAGTATGTTACCGGTGGAGACGGAGGGGTGGGAAGTGGAAATGGTACTCTATAGAAGAGGAAAGAAGGTGTAGAAAGAGAGAGAGAGAGAGGGTTAGAGGGGAGGGCTATTCGGACAGACTCTGAACCGGGGATTGCTCAGTAATTCGCGCATCCGGCTTATAATGAGCGAGAGCAGTGAAACATAGAAAGCACGAAGAGAGGCGACACAGGGTTACGGGGGGGTTAAAATCCTGAAATGACAGCGGAGGCAGGAAAGTAGTTCTCTGATGAAGAACGAGAGATAAAAAAATATCGTACGACGCAAGATTACTTAATTTCTCATAAAGTCAAACAATATTTTCAAAAATCATTTACTAATAAACAAAAGTAGGGATATAGGGAATGTGAGAAAATTTCAGTTTTTTTTGCTGTTTTTGTAGCAAAACATTTTCTTTGATAAAAAAAATAAATAAAAAAATCGTTCCAGTAGAAACATATAGAGTTTAATTTTCTTCACATGGTGATATCAACAGTTGTTGAATATCTGTAAAGGATGTCCTGGAATTTAATGACAGCTTTTTCCCTTCGTTTAAAAAGTTTCTCATCTAATTCAGCTATGCTCACGACAGATATTCAACAACCGTTGATATCACCATGTGAAGAAAATTAAACTATATATTTATACTGAAGCAATTTTTTTATTTATTTTGTAAAAGAAAAAAAAAATGTTATGAAAATTGCAACAAAAAAAAACTGACCTTTTCTCGCGTCTCCTTTCATCCTACCTAAATATCAATTTTTCTATGATAAACAAGTAGACCATATATAGTTTTATGTATTATGTACACCACAATGCTTAAATATACATTTAAAAAAATCAATCATCAGTAAACAATCCTTAATTCTAGGGCTAAAACCAAAATCATGGTTTTTATCTAAAGGTATGACCACGTCACATATAAATATCAAGTTTGAATGAAATCCGTAAAACCGTTTCGGCTGAAGTCCAGGTACAGGCGAACATTGTAAGACTAACTTTTTTTTTTAAGTTTAGGGGCAAATTAAACGTCAATATTTAACATAATTTTGAGGTTGGAATATTTCACGATTACAATACTTTATGATTTTATTTATTTCAAGGGACTAGTTCTCCTTCTTCGTGCACTAATATAATATTTTTTATTTTTTATTTTTAGCATAGCGTCTTACTACTCGTTCGGGTTGTACGCTTTTGTACTAATTACGTTAATAGTTTTAGAGATGAGGATGGTTACATTAATATAAAATGTACCCACATTTACGGGGAAAACAATTTAGGAACAAACTACCCTTAGTACACCCGATTGAGATTCGAACCTCAATCTCCCAGTCATCGGTAGTCTAGTCCACTGCTAGAATAGCGCGTTAGCCCATGCATCCACCGAAGCGGCTACATTATTAATTTTATTCGACTAGTGAAATGGTTCTTTATATTATGTTAATTCATTTATATAAATTAAAGTCTTATAATTATTATTTTTGTGTGGGAATTCTTAAAAACCGTCCAGGATATCCTTAGGTATGAGAAATGTAGAGTTTTAAAGCATATGCATCCACGGTAGCATCTAAAAATTATTAATAAAACTAGTATCCTCAGTGCAGCCATTCGAGATTCGAGTTTGGACCTCCTAATCAAAGGGCAAGCCAGACACCTTGGACCACGTGATTACAGTTATGGGTTACTTATAGTTAAGACCTGTATTTTAATGACATGTCATCATTTTTTGTAGTTCATCACATACAATACTCATAAGAAATTTTGATAAACACATTTATAACTTTCATATTTATTATTATTTCTATTAAATATTAAATATTCAAGAAACAGTTGTTATTTATTTTATTCGATATAGAAACATATTGGTACATTTACATTTTACAAGAGGTCAGTATAAATACAAGAATGGTTGGAATGAAATATTTAAGAAATGTATGGGAAGAACTCGTATGGACGGAGTCAGTAATGAATGAGGTCTGACGGAGTGCGATATTAAAGGGAATCCAATAGGTCTTACGTTGGTTTGGGAATGTTGAGAGGATAAATATGGATCGAGTAAAGCATGAAGGTAGTGTGTGTGTGTGTGTGTGTGTGTGTGATCAAAAGAAATGTATAGGTTATGTAAGACGTGGCTAATTGTTGTAGATGAATGTGTGAAAAAGAAAAATATTAAGCGTTTTAACAATAAAATATTACATGACACTGTGTGTGGATTTTGTTGAAGAAAAGGAAGTGTACAAGGATAGAAGAAAGTTAGTGAGGATGGATTAAGTACGGAGTTGTTGTTTTTTGAGCTATATGCACAGTTTCTTGCCTACCCCGTAAGGGAACGGCATGATTAGGAATGTATATATATATTAAAGATAATACAGACAATAAGCTTAGTGTACTCTTTGCTTGTTAGTTAATACTTATGAAGAAAATATTTGTAAATCAAATTTATATTAACCAGAATGAGAGAGTTGAGCTGGTAAATGCTTTTAATTGAATTTATATTTTTAATTTACAATTTTGTAAAGTGCGTATTTAATTCAGTTGTGTGCATTTATCACGAATTTTAGATCATAATTTTGGGTCATTTTATGAATTTATGCTGTACTTTTTTTAGAATTTGTAAATCATTTTATAGGCCATATTTTTTTAGCTAATTATTAAAATCCTGGTTGTGTTAATAATAAATTGAGGTCAACTTTAAGGTGTGTAACCCACTTCAATAGTGGTAAAATGGTATAAGGCATCACTTTCGCAATATACTTGACTGCCGATGAATATATTTCCCGTGTACTTAGGTTTTTTCTAAATTGTTTCACACTTTACCTCCACGCAAATGAGGATACACCTAATCTAAATTCAAACTTCCTCATCCTCAACACATTGGCGTTATTAGTAGATGTGCGTATGCTCCGAGCGGGTAGTAAGACGTGGTACTACAATTAAAATTAAAAAAGGCGTGTACCACAGTCTAAGCGAATTCTAGTTAGTTGTTTTTCGAGAAATGCTATAACAGAATACTAATCTTATTTTTCTCATCGCTTCAGGTGATGAACTTGTAAAACGTTAAAGAAATCGGTGTGATATAAGGCTGAGGTTGTATAAGGTTGAGGATTTAGGTACGTTTTGATGGCGAGAGGGGGGGGGGGGGGTGAAGAAGGGAGGTGTTTCTTATAAAGGAGTAAGAAGGGGTCGGGTGAAAAAAAAGGTGGGGGGAGGGGGGGCTGCAATGGTTACATAGCAGCGCCGAGCGATAAATTAAGTTTCCCAAAGCGCACTCGTCTTCAAATGTAATTGCTTATTTAGGTTTTAACTTCGCCTCGGTTTAAACTTAGAAGGCGAAAGCTTGGCTAATATTATTTACAACTTTATTTACTGACTTGCCGAAATTTTGAATATTCACCCCTGAAGGGCGTTTGCCTTGAATTTAATTTTTTTTTGGTAAAAAACACACAATAAAATTGATTTTGCTTTCGTAGCCATGCTTTTATTTTATCTCCCACCGCTTCTTACTACCCGTCCCAAACTACGCGTATTTTAACTACACTAATAAGTTAAGAATGATGAATTTATAGTTTAAAGAAAGTGTGCATGAATTTTTGTGAAGGGATAATGGGAAAACATTCCTCATTAGATCCGTCTGGGATTCAAACCACAATCTCCACATTACTTGAAAACCATACTAGACAAACCTTATGTTTGGTCCGCGTGTCTATCGATGCAGGTTGAAACTATAGGCCATAGTCCTAGTATTGAAAATATTAACTAAACATTTGTGAACTGATATATTTATTTTCTGCTTCAAAAGATGGTCGTAAAATTTAAATAAATTTTCTTTATATGTATTTAATTTTAATTCGTATAACTAAGGAGAGAAGATATTTATAACAATCGAAGCATATACATTGCAATAAAACAAGTAAAAGAAAAACACCTATAAAAATATAAGTCCGTGAAATTGGCGACATCCATAACGGTTCACATTATGAAACCTATTCCGATATTTAGTGCTACAAGAATCTAATATTCTCATAATTTGTGCCACTAAAACTGTATAAAAACACAAATAAAAAAAAGTTGGAAGTTGTTAACTTCTCGCAGCAGCAACTATAATGGCACAAATTATGAGACCTATGTGAATATTAAGTGCTGAATTTGTGCCACAAAAATATCTCATTTCCGTAATTTGTGCCACGATATATTTCGTGAGAATACTTGATAACTTTAGAGGCTGCCAACTTAAACATGTAATTATCCCTAAACTAATGGCACAGATTACAAATCTTATACAATGTTCAGTACCTACTTTTTACCACAAGACTATACCACTCCCATAATTTGTGACTTCAACTTCACGGACCTGAAAAATATATCTATAACCCGTGCGTATTGTACGCATATGTACTAATTACGCTAATGTGCTAAATTAAATTTAGAAGAAGTGTACCCACATTTGCATAGAGTAAGAGTGGAAAACCATTAAGAAAATTAGCCACAGTTCACCCGAACGAGATTCAAACCCCGCTCTCCCGATCAGATGTTCTGATGGTGTTTTTTTTCCTAAATGATTTTCCACGTAAATGTGGGTACATTTACATTAATTTATACCACCCTATCCCTAACACCCTAGATTAAGGGTCGGCAACCTTTTATTAGTACGTATTGTATCAAAGTAATATTGCAAAGTCGCTCAGCGTGCCAACCGACCTAAGCTCCCCCAAAATATATATTATTATTTATTATTATTATTATTATTATTATATATTATTATTATTATAGCACCGCGTCTTACTACCCGTTTGGGTTATACGCACATACGATAATGTGTAATGGAAGGGTGATAGTGAGATGAAATGGAGGACCTACAGTTTAACGTGGAATCCGAGCCACGGTGGAGGTCTGGCATTCCCCACATTCACAAGATGTCTTGTCAGAGGTGAAGGAAGGGTTTGATAATCAGATAAATCTGTGCCGGGACCGAGGATTGAACCCCGGACCCCAGCACAGAAGTCCGACACCTTACCCCTAGACCACCAGGTCACCCATTAACTAGTACAACTCTTAAAACAAATTTAAGTTGACCTCTTGTAAAATGAAAGTGTACCAATATGTTTCTAAATCGAATACAATAAATAACTACTGTTTCTTGAATATTTAATATTTAATAGAAATAATAATAAATATGAAAGTTATAAATGGGTTTATCAAAATTTAAGTTCTGAAAATAATAATTTGAAATTATTAAACAAAACAAATGAATCATTTAAACATAAAACACGCTGTAATTAAAACTATTACATCAAGGTTTTAATTAAGAAAAAATGTGTTATATTAATTTTATTCAAATGACTCTAGTGCCGTGAAAACCATTCCACGTGCCAAAAGTGGCACGCCTGCCGTAGGTTGCCAACCCCTGCACTAGATTAATTATCCATATTATATAACCCAAAGATATGACAAAAACATATAAATTAATATTCTAGCATAATACTATTTAAATTAAAATATTAATTTTAGTAGATATAATAAACAATTTATAAACGAATAGATCACATTCAACATTATGTATTTTAGTATAATATTTTTCAGAATTTTAAAATTTTTAAACAGAAAAAAATTATTTGTTGAAAAAAATCCATTTATAATTCTATTTGTAGAATAACTATTGTATAAGATGATCTATGCTGTATTGTGTCTAGGTAACAATGTAATGATATTTATTTTTTCTCACGTGACACATCATACTCTTCACAATTTCGGCTCTTTCAAAATTTTTGTACAAACCAAGAGATGAATCTACTCATGCAAAACGACAGGTTACTAAAAATAATTAGGTTTTTTTTAGAAATCAAAAAGTAATCAGTAGTATACCAGAAGCATTTCTACCATTATGTTTTAGTAGAGGTAGGTTAGGGCATACAAACGTCTACCTGTTGTCAAAAGTAGATAAGAGCTTTATTCGAATTATTTTTTTATTTAAAACTCAAAGGTTCTTAATAATTAAAAACGATAGAATATTGACTATCAATGGAAGTGAGAATGTATATGAGTTGAAAATGGTGATTTTTTTTTTTCTCTTCGTGTTATTTATAAAAATTTTGTTTTGAAAAGAGAACAGAATACTTATTTAGATTGGTATTCATATCATTCAATTATAATAATTGGTAGATTAAAATGTGATATTGGTCTAACATGTAAATATTTCATCATAAAATCTTTTTATTTTGACAAGAAGAGGATTTTTTAATGTCTTTTTGTTGCTAAATTATAGGACTAAGATGATTAACCAATCACAACAAGAAAAAAACATAAATGTGATCTCATTAGATGAGTTACAAAATATCCTCTCTCTATTTCGCATCTACTTTATAATAGATTTTCCATATTTAAGTTTTATCTAAATTTATAAACCTTATTTTTGGAGGGATACTTGTCTTATTAAGTTATACCTATCTATTTAAGTATTAAATTAAGGCGTAAATTAATGCATTGTTTACTAACATAAAAATTATCAAAGTGAGTATAGAAAAACACATGGTTAAATGTGATTAAAATAAAGTTAATCAAACATGCATTGGTTATCTCACTAAATAACTATATAAAATATGGTAAAGTTGATTTAATTTGTATCGGCTTCTAAGGCCAAATTGTCTACGGCGTTACTCTCTTGTTAAACTGGCCTGTTGATGACCAGAAGATTGGGTTTCGAATCTCGATTGGGTTATCTGATGGTTGTTTTCCCTAAATGGTTTCCCACTCTTGTTCTACGCAAATGTGGGTATATTACCTCTAAAAAAATACTTATTTCCTCATCCCTACCTTATTAGAGTAGTGATCATATATGCAAGTGAAATCCAATAATCTCGAAAAAATAGTAGTCTTTCCTTGACTGATTACACTAATACACTATCTTATAGGCTTTATCATAATTAAACCAGGCAAGGTAGGCTTGTATTCCAGAGTAAATGGTAGGTACTAAGTGTAGGCCTATATAGACCTTTAACTGTTTGCTAATTAATTTTAATTTCGTTTTTCTTTTCATTGCAATCTTTTATTTGTTTCGTTGTTAATATTATGCTATACACTTTCATTCTATCCAATGAAAATGTACTATCTTGTTTTTAATCTATGAACTCTTTCATTTCTCCCCTCCCCCCCTCCCCCTCCCCCTCCCCCTCCCCCCTCCCCCCTCCCCTCCAACTCTTCCAATGGTTGCTTGTTATAGGTCTTTGGACTTTTGGCTAAAGTACATTAACGAAAACTAAATAAAGTTAAACATCATGAATGGAAGGTTTCAATTTTATTTATGATAAATTTTAGAATATATATTAGGCCCTCAGTCAGTCACTGGATATTTCCAAGAACAAATGACTATTAAAATTAATGGAAATGTAAAATATTCAAAAGCCAAAGCATTTTTCAGGGTGAGTGAATCTACTTTATTATCAGAAACCGAGGTACAAAATTGCCATAGAAAGTTTTTCTATCTGATACTGTAACCTGGTACGATACTGGTGACCATTCCCTGGGTTTCAGTGTTTGGGACTTTACCCAACTAATCGTGTAAGTACACATATGCCACCCGATCCATTTAAATCGGTTTTAAATGGCTGACAATGCCGCAACTGGATGAGGCCTGGTCAGCTACTGATACGAATGACCTACACAAACTCATTTACACTACAGACAAAAACTTGTGCCCACTCTTCCAAAAATCTCCCATCATGCATCAACTCAACCTAATTACTACCATCGGGGAGATATTTAATATAGGATGAATTTGACTGCGTGAGGTTTTCAAGACAGATTAAAAATTGAAAGTGTATTGAATGTCCAAATGATTTTATTGAACAATTAACAATAATAAAAAAAAATTGATAGATTTTTCAAACAATAGGTTTTCGAATACAATACAAGCTTTTGGTTGTTGTTTTATGGATGACAATGCCTATTTGACTGCGAATGTTTTGATGTGATAGGTTTCGAACTTTCAATCAGCAATTTAATTTTTTTATTATTTCTGGTTACTACGTAGCTTTCTATTCTAGGAGGCAAGCTATATTAGAAGAATGGTACTATTATTGATTTAAAACTCATTTTACTTAAATTTCTGTTATTAGCACCTGGGAGCACAAGCTTAAAACACCTTATGAATCGGCCAGACTGACAAGCGAGCGAGCGAGCGAGCGCGTGTTTAGCAGATAGTCCTCGATAGTTGTTGACGAGGAGGCTCCGAATCTTGGCTCAGTGAACTAAGGGTTGTTTTTGACAAGTATTGTTGTGATTTTCTCATCCTCTTTCCATACTAATGGTGATTATTATTTGTAAGGGCCTTCTTTGATATTATTAAAGTATTTTAACATATCAGTTATACATATATATAATATATATAACTATATATATATAACTATATATAACTCTATATATAACTATATATATATGTATAACTGATATGTTAATATACTTCAATATATATAATATATATGTATATATAACCATATCTACCCTATATATATACCATATACATACTATATATATGGTATGTATATATACCATATATATAGAGTATATATAGTGTATATACATGGTATATATATGGTATATATATATATATATGGTTTATGATCTTACCAATTAAATTAGTTTGTTAGTAGCAAATGTGCTAAATGTAATGTTATAAAAATGTCAAAATGAGAAGTTTTCCTAGCACTCAATGAACCTACATACAATAATATGGCCTAGCGCCTGTAAACTAGACTGTACTGGTTTGAGCTCGCTCCAGTCTGGCCACCTCTCATTACAACCAATGTGTTCTATTTTATATTTTAGTCGCTCGCTCACCCAGTCTGGCCGTCCCCTAAGTTCTCTTTCGAGAGGTGCTGAAGATTATATAATACTATTTGTGCATAGACCCATCCTACTGTCCGATTAGTAAATAAATTGTACGACTTACTGGTACACACTTTTTTACATTGTTTGTTATAGCTATGACAAAATTTGGCAAAATTCAGCAATCAATAAACTATTCTTAAATTAATTACCCTTCCACTCCCATATAACAAGTAAACTGTGTCAATTTTTTATTACCCACTTTAGTGGCCGCATGGTCAAAGGAGTTACTCACGTAATAGGCTGGACTGCCCATGACGGGGAGAACAGGGTTCGAATCTCATTATGGTGTACTGAAGGTGATTTCCTTAAATTGTTTTAAACGCTTTTCCCCCGCAAATGTGTGTACACTTATTCTAAATTCAGCCTTCCTTATACATTAACGTAATTAGTATAGCCCAAACAGGTAGTAAACGTGGTATAAAAAATAAATAATAACTAATTTTTATATTTCAAAAATTCCCCAAATTTCCATTTTAAATAAAATCATTAGAGACATTTTATAAAAATCTCGATAAAAGAAAATATTAAGTATAAGTAAACTACCCTTAGTCTAAGACTTATATCTCGCATGACAAGGATACCGGGATTCGAAACCCGGTCAGGAGTACTGAGGGTGGGTTTTCCTAAATGGGTTTCCAATCTTGCTCCACGTAAATGTGGGTGTATTTCCTATAAATCCAACCTTCCTCATCTGTGAAGCAGTAAGTCTGGAACGGGGTCAACTTAGCCCGTGAGGACAAAAATGAGGAGCTATTGAATAAAGAAATAGCGGCGCCGGTTTAGAAAACTGAGATTAATGGCTGGTAGGGCTCGTTGTGCTGACTATATGACACCCTCTTGCCACAAATGTTGGCACTATCATGGCTAACAGCGGCAGCCGATCAGCCGGTATAGCTCGCATGCGGGCTTACACTATTGAGTTTTTTCTCTCTCTTCCGGACTACCCCTCTGCGTTCATTCTAAACAGAGCCGGAAGGAAGTACGTCATCACGCCGGAAACACATGAACAAGCGTCAGTTATTACGCTAAATTACACTTCCCAAACGAAATTAATTACTGCGAATTAGGATAAAAATAATTTGCTATAAGTTATTTGACACGTTCAAGTTTTAAATGATTAAAGATAACTCTTGATGACATACGATTTACATGACCATGGTTGTTGTCTAACTCGTGATCCTGGAAATTGACTTAGTTTGAGCCCCGATGAGGTGAAAAAATAAATGGAGAATCATTTCCTCCTTTTGAATTTAATATTGTGATTTTAGTAATGTATGACAGTGGTTTTTTCACCCGGGTTTAGTAGTGGCTTCTATATCATTAAGTATAACAGTAAATTTTCCAATTGTGAGATTAAGGGTGTTTTTTATTTATGTAAGTTTGGCAACGTTTTGTTGACTTCGGTGGTCTTGGGGTAAAGTGCCTGCCTCAGGACCTGATGTTCGTCTGTTCAAATCCAGTTGGGGTTAATGAATTTTTCTTGAGCGATAAATATCCTTAGCACAACTTCCTTCAGAGGGGAAGTAAAGTTGTCGGTCCCATAACCCTGGAAAAAATGTGAAAATAAATATCCCGGCAAATATGGTAGGCCCTTTTGCTCTCACTCATAGAAATTTTCGTGTACTGGTATAATCAGTCGGTTCAGAAAGTGAACGTTAAATACTTAAAATTTAAAAATTAAATAATAATTAGAATTAAAAAATTTTTTTAAATATCTGTGAACTAACAAATTTTGGTTTTTCCATTTTATTTTATGGATCCTTTTGTTCTTACCCACCCTTATAAACCCAAACATCTTAGTTTAGATAATTGTATCAATTAATTAGGTAATAATATCTACGGGCATTAAGTTAAATTTTGTCTATGTATATTTTCATTTCATCCAGTTTTGTTAAGGACTTATTCCTTTTTTCCTCTATACCCTTCAAATATAAAAACAACCCCTCCTAATTACAACTGAATGATCTTCACCCCTGATTTCCATGTCATAGGCAATCCAGTCTAACACTATAGAGTTACACCATGCGACCACCGAAGTGGGTTAAGGTGGGAGTTAGCAAACGCGAGTTAAGATCAGTGTTTTTTTAGCAAAACCTTTTTCTAATCAAGATAAATAGAATTTTTCTTTAGTTGAAACATAAGAGTTTTCTTCACATGTTGATATCAACAGTTGTTGAATATCTGTCATGATTATAGTGGCATTAGATGAGAAACTTTTTAAGTGAAGATAAAAAGTTGTTAATAAATTCCAAGACATCCTTGATGGATATTCAACAATTTTTGATGTCACCATATGAAGAAAATTAAAATCTATTTCTTATACTGGAGAAATATTTTATCTATTTTGGCCATAATAATGTTTTGCCATGGACACTGAAAAAAAAAATTAACCTTTTCTCGCTTCACCTACACTCTCACATTAAGGTAGATAATAACCCACCTTCCATCTCCACCCCTTCCTACATCCCATCATTAGTTGAACCACGGACTCCTGAGTAGCTCACCACAACACCACACGCACTGCCAACCTTAGTGACGTGTAGCTACAGTGATGCCAACCGCTTGAACCCCTGGCGTGAATACCTGCGTGTTTGTATGAGCAAATGTACAGACAACTGTTGGACTCACTGCAGGTGAAATCAAAACGACCTCAAATTGACATGTGTGTAACTGAGTATCACCCTCTACTCCCCTCACCACCCTCCCCTTCCTAAAACACCCTTCGCCTACCTTTATGTGCGCCCCTAACAACCCACCCAACATACCCTCCCCCCCCCTTCGCTTCTAATCCCCCTTGTAAACGCATCAATCACACGTCACACATACTATGCACACACGTGTTATGAGCTCACCGGTGACACGATAGAGGTGTTTTTTTTATTTCTAAAAAAAAAAATAAATATAATATACTCGTATGTAGGGCATAACAAACAGACGTACAGTTCATTGCACGCGTCGAAATGGTACTTTGGTGTAGGGGAAATATTTAATTAGGCGAGAGAAATTTGTTTGACAGGTTTGTTATGTTTTTACCTCGACAATTAGAGATCGTGGGAATGGGAAAGATTTTGCTCGATGACATCTGTCACGCGTGTATATTAGTTTTAGCGCAATTGTTGACAATGTTTTATACCTGGAAATGTATCAATAGGTTTTTTTTTAAAGTCTTTGCTTCTAAAATTGCGTTTTAATTATTTTTATATTTCTATGAAATTTAGAAAAAAGCAGTATTAGTTTTATTTCTGCCATCATTGTAAGTTTTTTTTTACTTATTTTGGTTTCACATGGTATAAGGCGTCACGCACGCAAGAGACTAGACTGCTGATGACGAGGAAATCAGAGTTCAAATCCAGGTTGAGTCTACTAAGGGTGTTTTATTCTAAACGGTCTCCCAACTCTTCTCTCACGAAATCGTGGGTAAGTTACCTCTAAAATTCTTCCTTCCTCATCCCTACCCCCATTTAGAGTAATTATCACATAAACCTCCTCGGTGGCGCAGTTAGCTAACGCCCTAGTTTCGTGTTAAGCTAGACTGCCGAAGATGGGGAGATTTAGGTTCGAATCTCGGCCAGGTGAACTAATGGGGTTTATAAACGGTTTTCCACTCTCCATCCACGCAATTGCGAGTTAACTTCCTGTACATTCAACCTTCCCAATTCCTAGCCCATTAGCGTAATTAGTACTTAAACGTATAAACCAAACGGGTATTAAGAAGCGGTGCTAAATTAAAAAAATATCACATATGTGTATAATCTGAACAGGTATTAAGTCATGGTGATAAAAAAACTTTGGGCATATAAAGTTGAAGAATTTTAAATGGGGGTATGTGAACAAAAAAAAAGGGGGATTGAAGATCACTGCCTTAAACCATGTGACCCGCCATCATCATGTCATCGCGAATTCGGTATCGTGGCAAACGTCCAGTTGAATGATTCATAAGTTAAGGTGGGATGTAGGGGACGAGAGAAAAGATCAATGTATTTGCAGATTTTATAGAATTTTTTTTTATTTGGTCAAAATAAAATAAAAAATTCTCCAGTAGAAATATAGAGTTTAATTTTCTTCATATGACGACCTAAACAGTTGTTGAATATTTCTCATGAACATAACGGCGTTAGACGAGAAACTTTCTAAATGGAAAGAAAAAGTTGTCATTAAATTCC
Organism: Timema cristinae; assembly: GCA_039000515.1. Lineage (NCBI taxonomy): Eukaryota > Metazoa > Arthropoda > Insecta > Phasmatodea > Timematidae > Timema > Timema cristinae. The sequence goes on along the minus strand of JBCFYV010000100.1, from coordinate 44,196,378 downwards.
AGAACACCCTTGAAAGATATTCAACAACTGTTGATATCACCACGTGGAGAAAATTAAACTTTATGTTTTTAATGGAGCAATATTTTATTTATTTGCGTCATAAAAATGTTTTTCTATAAAAACAATTGCCTTTTCTCGAGCCCCTTTCCACTCTTACCTTAAAAGGGATGTTCAAACTACCCGGTATCGAGTCAAGGTTCCCTAGACCTGTGATTGACCCCTTGAACTACTAAAATAACTTAGTTGGTGCTAGGTGATGTTGGCCATCAAAGAATTCCCTAGACCTGTGATTGACCCCTCGAACTACTAAGCTAACTTAGTTGGTGCTAGGTGAGGTTGGCCATCAAAGGGCGAGGTCGGCAGTTTTACAGGCGGTCGCTCATGGGTTACAAGTTGTAACCATTCTCTACATTCAGTGGAACCAGATAATAGAACCGGATGTACTAAGAGAACTATGGAACGCTGTTTTCAGGATGTGACGAGTCTGATGCTTTCAGCATTCTACGTCCATTAACAAAAAATCATATTCAATAGTTATGTTTAATTATATCGAAAAAAAGTCAGTGAAAATATATATGGTATGGAAGATAAATTGTCACATGCTAACAGCGAGGACATCCAAAGTGCTACCAGTAAAGCTATCTCTTGCCACACCCGTTTAATTCTGACAAATGACAGGGTAACTCTTGCCGCATATATTTAGTTCTGACAGATCAAAGGTTAACTCTTGCCGCATTTGTTTAGTTCTGACAGATGAGAGGTTAACTCTTGCCGCATACATTTAGTTCTGACCTGACAGATCAAAGGTTAACTCTTGCCGCATTTGTTTAGTTCTGACAGATCAAAGGTTAACTCTTGCCGCATACATTTAGTTCTGACAGATGAGAGGTTAACTCTTGCCGCAGTAGTTTAGTTCTGACAGATCAAAGGTTAACTCTTGCCGCATACATTTAGTTCTGACAGATGAAAGGTTAACTCTTGCCGCAGTAGTTTAGTTCTGACAGATGAGAGGTTAACTCTTGCCGCAGTAGTTTAGTTCTGACAGATCAAAGGTTAACTCTTGCCGCATACATTTAGTTCTGACAGATGAAAGGTTAACTCTTGCCGCAGTAGTTTAGTTCTGACAGATGAGAGGTTAACTCTTGTTGCATACATTTAGTTCTGACAGATCAAAGGTTAACTCTTGCCGCATATATTTAGTTCTGACAGATCAAAGGTTAACTCTTGCCGCATTTGTTTAGTTCTGACAGATCAAATGTTAACTCTTGTCACATACATTTAGTTCTGACAGATGAGAGGTTAACTCTTGCCGCAGTAGTTTAGTTCTGACAGATCAAAGGTTAACTCTTGCCGCATACATTAAATTCTGAAATATGATAGGTTAACTCTTGCCGCAGTAGTTTAGTTCTGACAGATGAGAGGTTAACTCTTGCCGCAGTAGTTTAGTTCTGACAGATCAAAGGTTAACTCTTCCCGCATACATTTAGTTCTGACAGATCAAAGATTAACTCTTGCCGCAGTAGTTTAGTTCTGACAGATGAGAGGTTAACTCTTGCCGCAGTAGTTTAGTTCTGACAGATCAAAGGTTAACTCTTGTTGCATACATTTAGTTCTGACAGATGAAAGGTTAACTCTTGCCGCAGTAGTTTAGTTCTGACAGATGAGAGGTTAACTCTTGCCGCAGTAGTTTAGTTCTGATAGATGAGAGGTTAACTCTTGTTGCATACATTTAGTTCTGACAGATCAAAGGTTAACTCTTGCCGCATATATTTAGTTCTGACAGATCAAAGGTTAACTCTTGCCGCATTTGTTTAGTTCTGACAGATCAAATGTTAACTCTTGTCACATACATTTAGTTCTGACAGATGAGAGGTTAACTCTTGCCGCAGTAGTTTAGTTCTGACAGATCAAAGGTTAACTCTTGCCGCATACATTAAATTCTGAAATATGATAGGTTAACTCTTGCCGCAGTAGTTTAGTTCTGACAGATGAGAGGTTAACTCTTGCCGCAGTAGTTTAGTTCTGACAGATGAAAGGTTAACTCTTGCCGCATACATTTAGTTCTGACAGATGAGAGGTTAACTCTTGCCGCAGTAGTTTAGTTCTGACAGATCAAAGGTTAACTCTTGTTGCATACATTTAGTTCTGACAGATCAAAGGTTAACTCTTGCCGCATACATTTAGTTCTGACAGATCAAAGTTTAACTCTTGCCGCATCCATTAAATTCTGAAATATGATAGGTTGGCTCTTATCACATCCGTTAGATTCTTTCAGATGTGAAATTAGCTCTGGTTGCGTTCGTTAAATCCTCCCATATGTGAATTTAGCACTGGCGACATCAGTTAAATCATGCAAGATGCGAGGTTAGTGCTTTCCAATACAGTTAAATTTAGCCAGATGTCTAGTTAGATGTTGCCACATTTGTTAAATCATGACAAATATTAGGCTATCTCATGCTCCATGCGTTAAATACCGCCAGATGCATGGTCAAATCCTACCGCTTCCATTAACTACTACAGAATTTGAGGTTGAAACTATAAAACTTATGACGTTGGATGTTGCCACATCTATTGAATCTAACAGATGCGAGGACAAATCATACATCACATTACAATTAATTCAGCCTGATGCGTGGTTAAATCTTTGCGCATCAAAAAAAAGGTCACTACAGAAATAAAATCTACGTGGTAGCCTTTCGATTATTAAAATTTGCATTCCCTTCATAAATTTTACTTTCATACGCAAGCAAATTTTTTTCCTCGTATATTAATGGAATAATAAATTGAGGACTATTGAGGACTACATAATAAATAAGTTTAATTTCAAATAATAATCGACAACCATCCTGTTATTTACTAAACAAAACTATTTAACAAAAAATGTTTAAAAATATACAAAATTTAAGGCGGGTGTCTAAAATCACCTAAGATCGGTCAAGAGAGGGCCATGGCACCCACGGAAACATCGTGTCTGACCCCTGCCTTAGACCATGCGACCACACAAGCAGGTTATTCGCTAGTGGAATGTTATCTTTATAAGAGTTAGATACATGCTAGAGATATTAGGAAATTATATATAAATATAAACAAAAGTATGATTAAAGCAATACCATACGATATTTAAACGGGTAAATTGTAAAACAAATACCGCATGGAGAAAAAAAGGTGGACTATAAATAAATGTGTGATTAAATTGTGTATAGTGAGAGACCTTTTATTTTAAATGAGCCTCTAATGGATTGCAGTCACTGAAACAACCATATATCATGAATAAATTATCTCATATTCAATTTGTTATTGAAACGGGCATTAACTATATATCGGAAGGGTAATAATTTTTTTTGTTAATTATTGCTATATAAAACGAAAGGTTTTAATTTACGCTTCTCTGCTCTTATGAGACATTAAAGTATTTTCATTCAGTAGCACTTTATAATGCGGAATATTGCATCTCAAATAAAAATCCTTTAATTTTAGGATTTATTTCTTATTTATTAAATTTTCCCAAAAATAAACATTAATGATTTATAGGCATAAAAAAGCATTAACACATAGTATTTTAAAATTGTATTAACTATATATACCATATCAGCACATATAATCATATGAAATGAATACATATAAGTGACTTATAAGATACCCGCTTCGGTTGCATCATAGTCTAACGCGCTACTTTCTCAAGAGATCGAGGTTTGAATCTCGGCCGCGTGTACTGAGGTTGGGCTTTACAAAACAGTTTTCCATTCTCTCACCCCTCAAATGCGGGTACACTTTATCTAAATATAGCCTTACTAATCATTTAAACCACTAGCGTAATTAGTACATAAGCATACGTATAACCCAAACGAGTAATAAGACACAGTGCTTAACAAATATTTTTTAATCTATCTTAACCTACGACATCACACTTAACTATTATTACGGTGACCTGGTGGTCTAGGGTAAGGTGTCAGACTTCTATGCTGGCGGCCGGGGTTCAATCCTCGGTCCCGGCACAGATTTATCTGATTACCAAACCCTTCCTTCACCTCTGACAAGACATCTTGTGAATGTGGGGAATGCCAGGCCTCCACCGTGGTTCGGATTCCACGTTAAACTGTAGGTCCTTCATCTCATCTCACAATCACCCTAACATTACACATTAGCGTAAGTGCGTATAACCCGAATGGGTAGTAAGACGCGATGCTAATAATAATAATATAATAATAACTATTATTAACACCAACAAAAATATAATCTGAGGGAAAAAAATGAACTTACTAAGAGTGACATAATTTAAGTATCTTATCGAATATAAATCGGCCTTGTGGTATAGGGGTAAGAGGCCATGGCTAATGGTCCCGGTTTCAATTCGCGGCGGGAACTGGGGAATTTTTCTCCAAAGGGGAATGGTCACTTAGGGTTTGGTTAATTAGGCTTAAGTTAAATTAGAATCTTCATTGGCTCTCCCATCATATTCACTCTCATTATCCCCTCATTTCTTCGGGACAGGGAAAGATCCTCCACTGAAAGGATGTACGATTAGTACATTCGGGAGTTCTCTGGACAACGGTACGTTAGTACAGGCTAATATTTCCGCAAACTGAGTCACAGTTTAATGTAGTATAGGCACGCCATCATTATTATTATTATTATTTAGTACCGCGTCTAGCTATTCATTCGGCTTATACGCTTAAATACAAAGGTCGCTAATGGGTTAGGGATTGTGAAGGTTGAATTTAGAGGGAGTGAATCCGCTTTTGCCTAAGAGAGAGTAGAAACCCATTTAGGAAAAGCCACCCCCAAGGTCACCCGACTGAGATTCGAGCATTATCTCCCCATCTTCGGCAGTCTGGCTCAACACGAAACTATCACGTTAGCCAACTACGCCACCGAGGCGGGTAAAATTCCGATTTATAAAGATATAAGTAAAACACTTAAATGAAATTCAATATTTTTCTTGGTCTAATACATTATTTTTAAACGTTTTTTATCTAATAATTTTTGTTGATTTGGTGATATAAGGACTTTAAATACTACAATACAATAGTTGATTATGTTTCCGCGAGTATTTGAAAATTAGTTAGAATTATAGATTAAAAAAAATGTATATACTGTGTCAGCATTTTATCAACTTTATAGAATAATATCTGAAATATTGTCATATTATGTTTTCAAAGATGACACTGAAAACATATTGTTCACATCAAAAAATAAATTTAACATATACTATTATACTTTTACATCCATTATTGTTTCCAGCTTATGGCTTGGGTCAGTTTTTTTTATCCAAGCCATATATTTTCCACTACCGGCTGGCTAGACCTATCGTAGCTTCATGTACCTTATAATCTAACTTAAGACAAGGACAGGCACAACATCCAGTCCCCGGCCCATTAATTTATCACTGTGAAAGGGTAAACCCAAATTTCAACAGAGATAAATTTTTCATCCATGCCAGGAATCGAAAACTGGTACCCTTAGCTCCCTAGACAGACATGCTACCGAATGAGTGGGGGGAGCGGTCGGGGGGGGGGGGGGTAAAATATGCCATGTCAGAGCGTCTTCAAACATTAATTATTCCATTTTTATTTAGTATATTTATTTCAAACCTCCCCTGGTGACATTATGTGACGTTAGTTAGCTATGTGTTATATTTTATACTAGGCCTACTATAATTGTTGGTGCTAGTGCACTAGGGGGCGTTATTTCTTAAGTTAAGTTAGTTTTTGACCCGCCTCGGTGGCGTAGTTTGCTAACACGCTAGTCGTGTTGATTTAGACTGCTGAGGACGGGAAGATCGAGGTTCGAATCTCGGTCGGGTGAACTGGGGGTAGTTTTTTCTAAATGATTTTCCACTCTCCCTTCATGAAAATGCGGGTTCACGTCCTCTAATTCAACCTTCCCAATTCCTAATCCATCAGGGTAATTAGTACTTAAAGTGTATAACCCGAACAGGTAATAAGATGCAGTGCTAAAAAAAAGTTTTTAAGTCATTTTACAACTACCACCCATATTTATATAGTTGTAGTTTCACTTACTATTAAAAATATTTACATTCTGACATAGTTGTTTTTTCTCCTTTCTTGTTTTGTTGTTGTTGTTGTTGTTGCTTTATTGGTATTCTTCTCTAGGTGGTGTAAAAATCTCCCAATTTGGACAGTCTTACTCTGATCGATAACCAACCAACGTACAGTCAGTACCATGTGAAGATCGGTAACAAACATCCCTGTCCTCGTTGCGATACCAAACCGCCCTCCTTTTACAGACATAGCCCGTCTTCAACAACCTACCCTCCCCCCTTTTCACCCTTCCAACCTTTAACACCCGAGCAAAGCAAATTCACACCTCCGTAGTCAAAAACAAAACCTGTTCCCGTCGCTAACACCTTCCAGCTTCCCTCCTCTCTCAACCATATCACTTAGAACATAAAAAACTTGCCAACTAGGTTGATCACGCACTTGGCGAACCACAAAATAGGTTTCCAACCCTCCTACCTCCCCCCCCCCCTATCCTAAAAGCGTCTAAAACCTTACACTCCATTACGTTTCCAAACACACGTGTTCTATCGGAAGAACGTGTGTATGTGTGTGTTTTATGAGAATCTCGGGAGCATGACGTAATCATCAAACACACATTAGCTTGGTGTAATGAACTTGAAATGAAACAAAAACAAACAAAAAAAAATTTACCTGTTGGGATTTTCAGACGGATGAAAAGGGGTTAGTGGAGGTGGAGATTAACATTAAAGAGGTGGAGGGTTTGGAACCGATACTAGAAAACCCTTTCCTTTCGCGTTAGACAACATGCTCCGATTTCGAACGGTGGATTAAAGGGTGTTTAGGGGTTGAAGGGGGTGAAATTGTGATAGGGGGTGGAGGGTTGGGAAGAGGGGGGGCTATACGGGGCAGAATCACTTGGGTAGACATCAGACCTGGTCTACTAGAACTCCCTTGACAGTATTTTGAGTCTGTTTTCTCTTTATAGGCAAACTGAACTAACGGGTTTCGTGGTTGAACGAAGAAGGAAGAGGGGGAAGGGGCTATTTCCTACAGTGGATGGAAACGGCAGTGGAAAATATATACACTGAGAGACAGTCATGACGTGTTTTATCAGATTCGCTCCTCTGGCTTGGCTTGGGGAAAGAGACAGATATTATGTCTTGCTTTGTGTTGATTTTTTAAATCTCTCTCTCTCTCTTGTGAGCTCTATTGAAGTTGTGAAGGATCTATCTTGAGGAATGTCTCTATGGAGAGTAGATTCACTCTTAGGTAGATGTTCTTAACAAGTCCACCATCTGTTTTATCACACCTCTATGTTGTAACAAGTGACTTGAATTTATCAACTCAGTTGGGAGTAAAAGGGCCGCAGTGTTCTTGCTGTTCTTATGATTACATTTTTTTTGGGTCAAAATAAATAAAACTATTCTTCAGTTAAAACATATGGTTTGATTTTCTTCGCATGTTGATATCAACAGTTGTTGAATATCTGTCAAGGGTATCCTGGAGTTTAATGACAACTTTTTCTCTTCATTTAAAAAGTTTGTCATCTAATGCTGCTAAGCTCATGACAGATATTCAACAAATGTTGATGTCACCATGTGAAGAAAGTTAAACTCTATGTTTCTACAGGAGACATATTTTATTATTTTGGACAAACAAAATATTTTGGTATAAAAAAAAAACACTGGTCTTTTCTCGTGTACCCTTTCATCCCACCTTAAGGTGGTAATTTGTGGTCTAGTGGTTGGAGCTCCTGGTTACAGTTACAGAGGTCCAAAGTTCGATCCCTGGTGCTTCCATATTTTCAGTGAAGCAGTGAATCTAGGACGGCGATGACCTTAGCACCGAGAAGATAAATGAGGAGCTGCTTGAATGAAAAAGTAGTGCCATTGGCGTAGAAAACTGAGATCAACGACTACACCAGATAACACCTTCTATCCATAAAAGTTGGGACTATCTTTGCCAACAGACGGTGATCGCTCGCTTGGTATGGCCCTATTGCAGACTGCTGTCATGGCGTTTTTAAGGTGGAAATGTCGGGAAATGCTAGCTAAGGTAAATGTTTTATATATATTTTTATAACAAAAAATCTCTTTTGCTAAAATAAATAGAATAATACTACAGTAGATACGTTTAACTACATATTTTATATAGGCATATTATGGTAATCTCAATTTAAAAAAAATATGTATTTGTAATTTTCAGTGCAAAATTTGAACATTTTTTTTTTTTTGCATAATCTAAAAAAGTTTGTCAATGACAAATATTCAAGAACTGTCAAGATTAATAATATTTGTGGATAGTTAAACTAAACTTACATAATAAATACATGTTTTATTTATGCTGGCAAAAAACTGTGAACATGTTGACCTTATCTGGCGTTTGTTTCCACACCAACTTGAATTAAAACTTACGTTGATAAGGTTTTTTATGATTTGTAAATTAATAGTTGATTCCGATAAAAATGGATAGTTATATACTTAATATATATGTATGTATATATTTACTAAATCAATTATTTTAAGAATATAGACTAATAATTGGTTGTACCTAAAGGGATTTGTATAAAATGTACATGCAGCCAGAAGTTCCTTGTAAAAAATAGTCTACATTTGTGTCAAATTACTATATTTAGTAACACTTCTGTTAAACATATTAATATTCAAACAAAAATTTCATTTTTTATCCACGCATGCTTTCTCATAAATAGACTACACATTTTCAACTATATTGTAAAATTTGGAAATGAGGAATAAATTGATGATCTGCCATATTTGGAGCATAAGCTCTTAAGAAGAAAATAAATTCATGTAATAATAATAATAATAAATAATAATAATAATAATATTATTAGCACCGCGTCTTACTACCCGTTTGGGTTATACGCTTTAAGTACTAATTACACTAATGGATTAGGAATTGGGAAGGTTGAATTAGAGGAAGTGAACTCACATTTGCGTGGAGGGAGAGTGGAAAACCATTTAGGAAAAACCACCCCAGTTCACCCGACCGAGATTCTAACCTCGATCTCCCCGTCCTCAACTGTCGAGCTAAACACGACTAGCGCGTTAGCCAACTACGCCACCGAGGCGGGTAAATTCATGTAGAGCTTTGAAATGTAATACTGGAGAAGACTTGATTAGAACACGAGGACAGACAGGGTGCTAGACCCCCCTCCCCCCCTTAAATGGTGTCCCACTCTCTCTAAACAAATGTAGGTGCACATTCTTTAAATTCTATTTTCTTCACCTTAATACCACCCGCTTCAGTGGCCGCGTGGTCTAACGCGCTATTTTCGCAGTATACTAGACTGCCGATGACGGGGAGCTAGAGGTTTGAATCTCGGTCGGGTGTACTGAGGGTTGTTTTTTCAAAACGGTTTCCCACTATCCCTCCACGCAAATGGGGGTACATTCACTCTAAATATAACCTTACTCATCCTTAAAACCATTAGTGTAATTACTACACAATCGTATCATTCGAACGGGTAGTAAGATGCAGGGTCAAAACAACCCCCTTTATATCACGAGTTCGAATATTCTGATAGCCAAGAAAGGTAATAAGACGTGAAGCTTGACCAAGAATTAGGATGTCCGTGGTTCGAATACGTCAAAATGTTATAACACAAGCCTCCTTGCGCTAAAGTGGGACAAATAGCTGACAAACTTGAGTTCCCGTCTGCAACCTTTGCTTGTAAATACTAGTTTGACCCCCTCTTACCCCCTAAAAAAATACTTGAATATGTAATTTGGTTGCACGAAGGTATTCACTCTAACGTTACTTACAATTCTTAATACAAAAGTGATATAGGTTCCAATGATATGAGCGATGATCTTATCACACAATAAACTCTAAATTGCGTCCCCCATACAAACCCTCTTAACTTCTAAACCCCTCCTTTTTTTTCCCCCTCTCATAAAAAAAATGAAGTTGTTGATTCGTTACCCGAAGGCAAGTTAATGATGTGGCAGGGGAGTGTATCGACGGGGGGTGTATGGAGGGGTGAATTGGGACTCGACGCATCAATTTCCTGAATCGAATTGCGTTTCAATTGACTTGTGGTGCCCCTTGCAATTAAACGCTCATGGCCGCCTGAACATTAATTACACGGGGAGGGGGTGAAGGATAAATTTGGGTCGCAAGGGGGGGGGGGGGAGGTTGAGGCATCTAACGCTCCCGGTACCAAACAACCAACATTTACAGAACTTTATATCCGCTGTGACCACGAGGTGGGAGAGTTATGATGATGTTATTATAAGAAGGTAAGAAGGGTTATTTCGTTATACGCGCCTCAACTCTAACACCCTTCTCTCCTCACTAACCGCCCCGAAATTTTACCAAACCTTAAACTAAATGAGCGTGTTCCTCGTAATATATCCTGATGAATGGTTGAGGATGTGATTTTCACTCTTGATTCTAATAATGGCGGTTTACGGGCTTTACTTTTGGTGGAAGTGTAGATAAAATGAGTTAAGAGCAGTATTTTTGCAGGTTTTTTAAAATAACAAAACAATTTTTTTAAATCAAAATTAATCAAATAACTATCCAGTAGAAATATAAGAGATAAATTTTCTTCACATGGTGACCTCAACAGTTCTTGAATATCTGTTAGAGATGACCTGGAATTTAATGATAACTTTTTTCCTTCATTTAAAAAAGTTTCTCACCTAATGTTGCCATGTTCATAACAAATATTAAACAATTGTTGATATCACCATTTGAAGAACACTATACTTTATGTTTCTACTAAAGCATTATTTATTTATTTTTTCTAAATAATGTGTTGCTATAAAAACTGAAAAAACGATACAATTATCTCGCCTTAATTTCCACTCTACCTTAAAACGATAGAATAATTATATATATATATATATATATATATATATATATAATAATTAGTGAAATATAATTAGTGAAAGTGAAATAACATTTTAGAAAATACACCTCAGTTCAGGCAACCAGGATTAAACCATGATCTACCCATCTCACAGTAAATAATTGCTATAGTATATATATATATAGCCTATAGCAATATATTGTACTGTTGATGATGGGTAGATCATGGTTTGAATCCTGGTTGCCTGAACTGAGGGTGTATTTTCCTAAAATGTTATTTCACTCCCCTTTTATGCAAATTCTTTACATCTTCTTTGAATTACCTTACCTATCCCCAACTTACTAGTGTAATTAGTTAATACGCGTACAACCCCACTGGGTATTGAAACATCGTGATAAATGAAACACAACAATACTCACTGCTTTTATAGAAACAATTATTAAATATTATATGGTTCACGTAAATGAGAGCTAGTTGATTCCCCTCCCCCTCCCTCCTTACGCTTCATGATCGTGTGGTAAAAGAGATTGACTGCATATCTCCGGGGTCTTAAGTTAATCCTTTACTATGCCAAAAATTGGTGAGTATATTTTGTATTATTTCCTCTTCCGGAATTTTTGCAAAAACATTCTACTATGTTTCAACATTCCAATAAATAAAAAAGTAAAACACAATAAATGTATTATTTCTCATATATTCTATTATGGCTAAAATATTAAAAAAAAAAAAAGAATCGGCTAGAGATAAATAACTATAACATAAATGTTCCAAAGATAAACTAACAAATGTTTAGTTACTCATGTTACACATTCTTCATATAAAAATTTTGAACAAAATTGTTAGAGCCACTTGTTAAATATTTATAGTTTAAAAAAAAAATATTTCGTAGAACACTCCCAAGATAGTTCATTTGGAACAAAATCTTTATAGCCATTTTTGAACAATTTCAAATTTGAAATATAAATCACCAATAAACAATACATAAATAAATATTCCTCCAAAATAAAAGCAAACATTTTTATTTAAAATGTAAAATACTCTCTAGATAACCTGTTCAAACAAAAATATTAAAGCAATTATCCAATAATTTATTCTTATTTTAAATCTAGAATTAAATGTATTATTTAGCCTTGAGTTATATATTATAATAACCATTAAAACTTTAATATATTAAACTTGAAGGAAATCTTTCAAATCATTTCCGCTTCAAACTCATGGTCAAACATTCTTGTGGACAGAGATAATTGTTAAGATCCCTTTTTAAAATTTGGGAATTTGGTTCGGTGGTAAGGGATTACATTCTCGTTTCGAAGTAAAATTTGTTCACGATTTTGACACTTTCTCCATGAGAAATTTAAAAATGATAATTATACTTTAAAGTAATAATAATAATAATCATTATCATAATCATCATCATCTATACACATTTTATTTGCTAGCATTGAGTGTCGCACATGGTTAATATAGTCACACGTATTTTGCTGATAAAATTCTTTGTTCAGAAATTCTACCTTAAATTATAACAGATAAATTATATATTTTTATTATGTATACCATCTATTCTGCCTGCTCGGGTGGTTTTGCGGTATATGGCGTCATACTAAAGAAATGCTTGACTGCTGATGAAGGGGATATCATGTTTTGTATCTTAGCCTGACGGACTTGGATAGGTTTGATAATCTAGTTTTCAAATGTTCTGTCCATTCTTTTGCGGGTGCACTATTTTGAAACAATCCTTCTCATATATACCCTTTAGATTAAACCGTAAATAACCCTCGGTTGTAAACTACAGGAGGGGGCGGGAGCTTCGATATCTGGTAGTTAATATAACTATAAGCCACTAAAACATTTTAATATATTCATACATCAAGTCATGTTCCCTACAGCTGTCACTTTTGATAGATATAATCAATATCTATAAAATAACCCAAATCATATAGTAAAATATTATCAACGTTGTTCGCAAAGAAATATGTTTGAATTCGGAGCTATTATGTCTTTATCTAATAATAAAGTGGATAATTTGGATTTGAAAATAAATTAAAGATTCAATGCTCTAGGTATGTTCATTGTATTAAAATAAAAATTTTAAATAAGTTTTATTTTATATCTTATAAAATCAACTTAGTCAATTAGACTGGTTTATACTGTAATAATTCGCAAATTAAAATAATACATCAGTATGGTATTTTCGCTCTATAGATAAGTCGAATATTATATTTCTTCAATACTAATCTTAAATTTTCTTTAAAATCTCTAATCCAAATTTCAGATCCTAAAATCTTTAAAAATATACAATTTAGTTAAAGTGAATTTTTTTTTATAAAAGTTGTTCAAGGCTTGGTATAACTGACAAATGATATTTTGTTTGTCTTGCCTATTACGTCATAAATAACGAGAAAATTCTTCTAACGTAAATTAATTATAGTTATAAAGTGTTGTCCTTTTTATTTGTGATTTTCTTTACTCTATACCAACTACGCATGTCTATGATACTTTTACCAATTGCTTAAGATTGGTATATCCAGTCAAGGTCTTCTTAATTGTATTAGCGATATTGTCTGGAATATTTACGAATCTCGAATCTCTTAAAGACCATTAGATTCGAGGGATTCAAGCGTTCTATTTCTAATTTCCTCTCGTTAGTCTAATATCAACAAAAATAGTGTTTTTTCTGAGAAAATTTGTTTTAACGCACCAGATTACGAACATAATGTTAGTAAGCTACAAAAACCAATGTGATATATAAAATACTGATATATTTAATTAATAATTACTTCTAGTTTCAAGTGTAATGAAGCGTTTCCATGAAATGATCCGTAGTCAAATAATGCATGTTGAGTATATTTGCACAACAGGTGCAATTTACAGGTAAACATTGTTTGTCCAATTATACCATTAACGGTTGAAACAACAAACCAAATACAATTATTGATTTAAAAATAATTTGAACAATACATTATTAATAAAGTATACTCGGGCATGAAGCACAGTAAGGTTCTCAATAATATGCATTAAAATAATGCTATAATTAAATATATCAACATATATATGATGTTATTAGGGAAGCAGTAAAATAAAAAAAGAAGAATGAATATACCTTAAACTAGTATAGGAATAGAAGATTGAACACACACCTATTGTCGGGTAAACTAACATTGCGGCCAAACTCGAGAGAAACGTTATCACATAACCTTGCCTTTCTCTGATTCTGGAATCGATGATGGTACAAACTAGTAGTTCTGTGAACAGTAGACCTCACTCCCTCCATGTTATTATCGTTACTACAGTCTTACTAGTAGTTCTGTGAACAGTAGACCTCGCTCCCTCCATGTTATTATCGTTACTACAGTCTTACTAGTAGTTCTGTGAACAGTAGACCTCCCTCCATGTTATTATCGTTACTACAGTCTTACTAGTAGTTCTGTGAACAGTAGACCTCGCTCCCTCCATGTTATAATCGTTACTACAGTCTTACTAGTAGTTCTGTGAGCAGTAGACCTCGCTCCCTCCATGTTATTATCGTTACTACAGTCTTACTAGTAGTTCTGTGAACAGTAGACCTCGCTCCCTCCATGTTATTATCGTTACTACAGTCTTACTAGTAGTTCTGTGAACAGTAGACCTCGCTCCTCCATGTTATTGTCGTTACTACAGTCTACTAGTAGTTCTGTGAACAGTAGACCTAGCTCCCTCCATGTTATTATCGTTACTACAGTCTTACTAGTAGTTCTGTGAACAGTAGACCTCCCTCCATGTTATTATCGTTACTACAGTCTTATTAGTAGTTCTGTGAACAGTAGACCTCCCTCCATGTTGTTATCGTTACTACAGTCTTACTAGTAGTTCTGTGAACAGTAGACCTCGCTCCCTCATGTTATTATCGTTACTACAGTCTTACTAGTAGTTCTGTGAACAGTAGACCTCCTCCATGTTATTATCGTTACTACAGTCTTACTAGTAGTTTTGTGAACAGTAGACCTCCCTCTATGTTATTATCGTTACTAAAGTCTTACTAGTAGTTTCTGTGAACAGTAGACCTCTCTCCATGTTATTATCGTTACTAAGTTCTAGTAAAGCAGTAAAATATCAAGATAGGATTTGGGGGCGAAATATTATCACTCCTACCCAGTATACTCAGATGGTATCTAAACTTAGGAATCTCTCGTATTTTGACCAAATTCAGTTTGTGCAACAACTGGTATTAAAATTATCTCCATCGTGTAGAAATAACAACTGTAAGCTCTATAATACTATCACTACTTATACAAATATCAACCATTTTTGGACCCTGTTTCTGGAGTTAATCTAATACAATGATTTTTTTAGTGTAATTCTGACGTCTACGTTTATCGTCAAGATTATGGGCCATGAAGCAGCCAATTCATCTGATGCAATTATTGATTTTAAATTAATTTTCACCTATGTTCATTTTATGGGCCGTATAGCCGCCAGTTTATCTTCTTTAAGCCATACCTGTAGATTGTAGAGCCATCTTAACCCTCACAAATATCACCCGTTTTTTGTGGGTTTTATCACTGCAAGGAGTTCTAGAATACCTAATTGTAGAGCAATTTTACCATTCACGAATATCACTCATCTTGAGTGGGTCTTAAACTTAGTGGCGGCTCGTTTATAGATACTGCGGAACTGCAGCACCCCCTATTTCCACTTGATATTATCGAGAACATTTAATATAATGAGTCCCTTTTTCTTTAATTCTTTCTTTATTTTTGTAGTACAATATATATTCCTTAAGTTTAATGTCAGTACTTCAGTAGCCATTCCCCAGTTTATGGAAAAGATACAAAATCTTTTTATGTAACTGTGCACTTCACAGTGCCAGCGACGTGGTGTTTGACTGTTGTGCGCATGCACACATAGGAGGAGGGTGGGAGGAAGGCGGTACTGCCAGGTAGAGAGAGCACTGTTGCTCTCACAGTGCCGGCTCGAGAGTGATGGTGGAAGGAAGTTTTTTGTTTACTCAGCGTGTGTTGTGCTTAAAAACCGTGTATCATATTCTTGAATGTGATAAAGTGTAGAATTAGATTATTATTCTGCTTCCAGCTATTCTATTTGATTTCTTTTTTTTTCGGTTCTTTTATTTAACAGAAAGACTAAATGCGTTGCAGTACTTTCAATGGAGAAAAATTTCCTCAATTATCATCCAGATATCAAGGAGAAAATTATTGAACTTTTTTGTGCAAATTAAAACAAGACGAATGGATTTAATTTTTAAATGAATAGATCAAGCTTGAACTGTAACAATTTAAGTTAAAGTAAGTAAAAAAAATGTTGCTTTTTTTTAAAGATTTTATCAGTTCCTGAATAAATTTTCATTTTATAAATGTTTTTTTCCTTTTACACAATTTTAAAACAAAGGTTAAACATTTTCTGGAGCAGCACCCAACTAATTACCCGACTGTCACGTTTAACTGAACTGTTCTATATCTGCTTGTAGAGCCATCGTAGCATTCACGAATAACGTCTATTAGACATATTTTTGTGGCTGCTAGTATTCTTCACCTACCAAGGTCGTCCACCATCGTGTAGAGGTGTTTACGAGGAAACGCACAGGACTGTCGACAGTAGAATAGCCACGCACATCGTGCAGGTTTCGTCGACAACGAACCTGAGCAAATTCACGGCTCGGTCATCGAGAAACCCGGATCATGTGAGGGGGTTGTTGGTCTCTGGTTGAAAGTCCTCTTTTCTTGCTCGAGTTTTAGAAGTAACTAGGCTGACGTTTATTTATTATTATTTTTGTTGTTTTGTAGATAGTTAAATGTGAGTCTTATAAAAATAATAATAATAATAATAATAATAATATAGCACCGCGTCTTACTACCCGTTCGGCTTATACGCTTCTTATAAATACACATTGATGTTAGAAATGGATCAAATCCACCTTTTCCCAAATACAAATATTCAAATTTCGAATACTAATAATACAAATCTTTAAAAACATGGTGACCTGGCGGTCTAGGGGTAAAGTGTTGGACTTCTGGCTGAGTTCCTGGGTTCAATCCTCTGGTCCGGCACAGATTTATCTGATTACCAAACCCTTCCTTACAAGACTCTGACTAAACAGTGATGGGGAATACCAGGCTCCACCGTGGTTTGGATCCCACTGTTAATAAACGAAAACTGGATCAGACACATCCTTAGGATGAACCTTCTTCTGCTGACGTCATAGAAAGAAAGATCGAGGAAAAGGGAGGGAAAAATAGAGGATTCAAATATTAGATGATTTGAAGGAAAGAAAAATAAATCTGGAGCTGCAGGAGGAGGCGAGGACAGGGTGCTTGCGGTCTAAGTTCACTGACAAAAGGAATGGACCTGTCGTAAGACAGAACAACCAGTAATATATAATATAATAATAATAATAAATAATAATATAATAATAATAAGAGACAAATCTCTCCCGTATTGATATGATATTTTGCTCTTCAACCCAGAGTCAGTTTACATGATGTAATACAATATTTATCTCTGAGGCCTGAGTAGTTTATCCTGTAATGAATTATGGCTATGTCCTTACTAAGTATAATAATAGACAGACAGACAGACAGACATGGGGACAGACTGAATCAGAAAATTCAAATTTTTTGGGTTCGGGTTTGCTTAAAAACATAAACACTAA
Organism: Timema cristinae; assembly: GCA_039000515.1. NCBI lineage: Eukaryota > Metazoa > Arthropoda > Insecta > Phasmatodea > Timematidae > Timema > Timema cristinae. Next base: position 44,178,917 of record JBCFYV010000100.1, on the reverse strand, counting down.
TCACAATATCGAGATGGACATTTATTACGATTACAATACTTTCTCTATAGGTTAGACAATAAAAAAGATTGATTCTTATGACGTTTGGAGCCACTAAGTTGGCGAAACACTTTGATATTGAATTAATAGCAGTTCGAGAATATTAATAAAAATGAATAGGAAGAAGGAAGAGTATTTTGCATTTATTAATTGGGGCGAGGGGAAGTGGGGGGGGGTTGGTGTCAACTTATTTTGATTTACTTATATATTTTTTATTACCTTATTTTGATCCCTTGGAGAGATAAGTATTGTGATGAAAAAAAAAATCAAACTCGAGATTTTGATTAACGTCGACATTTCATGACCCCTCTCCAAACGGAAAAAGTTTTTTTTTTGTGTGATGTCGTCTGTGTGTCTGTCTCTATCTTGAACTAGATCACAGAAACCATTTTACAGATTAGACTAAAAATTCGTATCTAGGGTTTTCATAAGTTCCACCCGAGGAGTTTTAGGGATTATTATATTATTATACTACTATAAAGCCACATGGCTGACTCACTCACTGACATTAATGTTTACCACTTTATAGATGAGCTAAAACCTGAAAGTTGAAAAACTCATAGCTTTTAGCCTGTAACCGACGGGAAAATTCTAAAAAGTTAAAAAATTTAATTTTCAACCCCTGAAAAAAATCCAAAATGTGGATCAACTTTAAAGTCGGTGCAGACCTTCCTTTGGAGGTCTCTTGTGGTAAACGGTAAGACCTATCAAAAAACTGCTCTGGAATTACATTAGTTTATATCCACTGCAAAGAAAACTCACTGGGAGTTTGGGGGCGTAGCCCCCAATGAGCAAAGCGAGCTAGTTATATAACCCGAAATTAAGAGCAGTTTACTGAAGGTTAAAAAGAGAAAAAATAAATTTCTCAAAATCTTCTTTATTGTTTTTGATTAAATTTTGTATCTAGACACTGTTTAGCATTACAAACAAAATGGCAGTTCTCATTTCTCCATAAAAGTAAATTCGAGGGCACTTACTATATATAGGAAAAAATTTCCAATTTTCATTATTACTCCATAAACTATATGATATGAGATACGAACTAACTTACCAGTGTAAAGTTGTAGTCGTTTTAAAATTAAATATATTTTAATCCTGGGTATATTTTTATAAAACCAATAGTTTCTGAGCTAAAAGCAATCATATATATTTATGGCGTGATTAGAAAAAAATTTAAATGGGTTATACTCTTAGGTGGACAGAGATACAACTCTTGTTTCAATGTTTCTGTAACAATGTATATTATTACATGTGTTTCTTTGGTGGTTTCCGTAACTATGTATATTATTTCGTTTCACAAATTTTCCGAGTTTTTAGTATGCTAAATGCTATTTAAATAAGCGGAGAACAGTAATGTGGTGCACCGACATTTATTATGGTTCAGTTTTTATTATGGTTTGAAAATTTTTTATCGTATTTTCATTATTATTTATTATTATTATTATGTGTCACGCAGAGGGGGTTGCGCTTCTCTTCATCTAAGATTAAGCCCCGCCCCTAATCTAAGGAAAACCAATCAATTAATGAGGATCCACTGGTTGGTGCTTGGATCTCTCCTATTCAGGTATTATCATCAATAAGGTCCATCGTACGAGGTTATTTCGTCCACAAGATATAAGCTAATATAATATTCTCAGCAGGATGGTAACCCAACAACGCTTAACTTCCAAGAGAACGTTCAACAATGGTTTAGAAACTGGCCAGAATCAAATTTAAAAATGACGTTACAATATGTTGTTATATTTGTAAGTTTTTCAGTATTGTGAACTTATTACTTGTTACATAATTATGGGAGATTCAATTTGATTGTTTAACTAAAATAGCCTTTATATTTTTACAAATAAAAGTGTGTAATAATACTAATATTCTATTAGTATAACTTTTTTTTAATCACCACATCTTAATATCCTTTCGGGATTTACGTATAGGTATGTACTAACAACGCTAATGTTCTAGGGATTAAGAACGTTTAATTTAGAGGAAGTGTACTCTTATTTGCGTGAAGGGTGGGTAGTAAACCCATTTAGAAAAAAACACATCTTAGTACACCGAGCCGAGATTTGATTCAGACCCCCCCCAAACATGGTGAGACCATACTAGACGAAGCAGAACCTATGTCTTCGTGATCACCCGTTCAAGTGGGTGTCGATATATCTTTGAGTTGAAGTGTTGGCCTGGAAATCTTATAAAAGTAACATTAGGCCCCACAACTTCTTGATATTATCTTTAAGTTATTTATTATTATTATTATTATTATTATTATTATTATTATTATTATTATTACGCACAAGTAGAAAATAAGATTATTCAATCGTGAGCCTCTTTGTTAAGAGACGACCTAGACATCTACGTCTGAGCTTTGTTTGCAAACACTCCCCCGCCCCCCAACAGCCCCCCTCTCCATACAAAGTAGGTCTCAACTCTTAATGCATTTCCTACACTTTGTTACAAAATAATATTGTTTTGTTTTCTCCATAGAGTGTGAATTAATATCATAGGACGAGTCGTAAATAAAACAAAATCATATAACTTTATATATATTTATAAATATGCATGAATATAAGACCGAAAACTGGATAGTTCGAACACAGTTTCGGCAAACTTAGGGGGCAAAAACAACAAAGTTAAATAAAAGTACATACACAACACCCAACCTACAGCCGTTAATTTATCAATGTGAAAGGGAGAAAACCACATTTTATCGATGATATATTTTACTAACATACCAGGAATCAAACCCGTGGTCCTTAGATCAGTAGGCAGACGTGCTACCAATGAGCTAAGGTGTCAGACCATTTTATTTTTAATAGTCTTACAGTTATGTAAATATGATGCGATACTTGTTATCTCAATGAGTTGCGGATGTATGGTCAAAATAACTGTAAATTTACACGCCTCAGTGACCGCATGGTCTAAGGCGCTGCTCTCGCAGTGAATTAGACTGCCAATGATGGGAAGATCACGGCTCGAATCTCGGATTGTTGGACTGAGGATAGTTTTCCAAAAGGATCTTTCACTATCTATCCACACAAATGTGGGTACATTTCCCTAAAATATAGCCTTAATAATCTCTAAACCATCAGAGAAATTAATACATAAGTGTATAAACCGAACGGGTATTAAGATGTGGTGCTATTCTTTTGTTGTTGTAAATTTCCGTTTAAGTAAGGTATCCCCAAAGCTATTTTGTTTATAATGTTAAACTATGCCTAGATATGAATTTTAATTAAAATCGTTAAAGCTTATTTTAAGAAAATCAATTTGTTTCATTTTTTACCCTTAAGTAATCTAACCTTACTATTGGGGTTAGATAGATAATTCCAAAAGCCCTCCTAGGGACCTTATGAAGACTCTTGGTGGCGTTTGTCAGCTAACGCGTTAGTTTCGTGTTGAGCAAGACTGCCGAGGACGGGGAGATCGAAAGGTTTAAATCTCGATCGGGTGAATTGGGAGTGGTTTTCCCTAAATTGTTTTCCACTCCCCCTCCACGCAAATACGGGTTCATTTCATCTAAATTCAACCCATTACTAACCAATTAGCATAATTAGTACTTAAACGTATAACCCGAAAGGTGCAAAAACCCCTCTAGATATAACATTTTATTACGATAAGTAAAATAGTTTCACCTCTAGTCCCAATAACAAAAAACAGACAGGCAACCTCATAGTGAAAAACACTTTTCATGGTCCAAGGAGTCACGTAATGTTTGACTTTAAAAAAAATCAAACTCTCGAATTCAATTTTTTCTTTCGATCACAATACTTCCTTTCTCCGAGGGGTCACCAGAAAGTAAAAATAAATAAAATTGATAAATTCCTACTAGGTCTGTACCTTTCCTAAATTGGTTCATGTGTGGATTATTGTTCTTTTGTTGTCCTATGGTACAATGGAAGATCTAACGGGACCGCAGCTTTGTATTGTAAAGTCGTGAATTGCAAAGTAAAAATATGTCATTCTTTTTACATACAATGGCGGAGGATTTCATTCACTACCTATGTACGCTAAGCTTGGTCATTGATCCGTAAGTCCTATTCATCTATGAATGTCACATATGGACGTAAAAATAAAAATTTTGTGCTTTCAATTTTCACTACCCCTCCAGACTATCGTAAAATCTACTCTATTAAATATATTTATTCTATGTCATTAATAACTCGAAAGCTCATTGAAAGACTTCAAAAGTACGCCACTATCTCTATCTTGAGCTAGTTATATACAGCCCTCTCATTATCCCCTATCCCTATCTTGAGCTATTATATCCAGCCCTCTCATCATACCTTATCCCTATCTTGAGCTATTCTATCCAACCCTCTCATTACACCCTATCTCTTTCGGGTCCATTCTAAAGTTATCCTCCCATCTGCGTCCAAGCCATCCCAATGGTCTCTTCCCATCGGGTTTACCAGTCACTACCCTGAACAAGGTTCTAGATTCTTCTATTCGAACTGTATGTCCTGCTCACCGTAATTTACGATACTTGATTATACTAACAATGTCTTGTTATGAGTACAGGGTATGTAACTATCATTATGTAAGCTCCTCCTTTCTCTATTAGCCTAATCCCTTTTTGGACCAAGAAACTTGTTTTCGTACACCCTAAATTTGTTCTGTCATGTCAAGTAATGGGCCACGTTTCGCACCCATAGAGAAAAAATGATTGTTTTGTATATTCTGAGTTTTACATTCTTTGTCGGCATGAGACACGTCGACAATTTATTGATCATGTAATAGCATGCATTTCCCGACTAAATTATTTTTCCTAACTTCCATTCTAATATCGTTATTTCTAGTTAAAATTATCGTCCCTAAATATTTAAACTCATAAACCATGTCGAATTATACGTTACTAGAAGTAATCTCTAAACTATAATCCCCAGTCTGTGTTCTTTGTGTAAGTGACAATCTACTTAAGTGTTTTCAGCGTTCACTTCTAAACCTATGTCCTTACTAGCCTACAGTAAAATGTCTGCCTTTATTCCCAAACCTTCGTTACACAACAAAGCTAAATCATCTGCGTATCCTAATAGATACAATGTATCGTTTGATGTCCACATTTACATGGCGGTAGAACGAAAACAATTTACCTGGATATAAACACTTCACTACACCCGGAGGAGATTTGAAAAATCGACTATCCTAACACTGGAAAACCACACAATACCAGACTGATACCTTCCCCCCCCCCCCCCCCTTCACATGCCCACCGATACGAATAGGATTTATTATTCAGTTTCTTTCTTTAGTCACAGTTTAATAAACAAAAGATTCGATTCTTTATTCGTAATTTTAAGGTCTTTACGATAATTATTTCCTGAACATAGTTCAGGTAGTAAGACATGGTGATAAAAAAAAGATACACAATATTCTAGGTTGATATTTTCTTATTATTAAAAAAAACCAAACCAATGCTCATGAGAATTAAGGCGTCTGACTTGCAACATACTGGACTTACAGGATAACTGAGGTTAGAATCTGCGTCAGGTAACTTAGGGGTGGTTATTTATAAATGGTTTTTTTTCATCCTCACTCGACGCAAATGAGGGATATTCCTCCGCTAAACACTCTCCTCCCTCGATGATAGAAACCCTTGTCTTTTACTGTTTGACATAGTTATTAAAATATATATCACCGAAAGTCCCGTCTTAGTATAGGAGAATTTATATAGGAAGCTCGTTTCGGAAAACACACTTTTTAAAAAATATCAACATTGATGGCATTTTAAAAATATTATTAGTATTATATATAGGTATTGATAATTTCTATCAAACGTTACATCTGTAGATTACATGAATTGATTTATGAATATGTGAAAGTAATTTTAGTTACTTTTTGTAACTGTCATAAGTTTTTTTTTTTGGCCATAGTTCTATTATGCTCCCAAATAACTTCAATTCCTCAACATTGCACCACATCGTCGACATTTTGGGTAGGAAATGACTTTAAAAAAAAAGTTAGTAGAGGTAGGGAGGTGTGTATTTCCTTTAAGTTGTTAATTAATCCTAGCGTGCACAAGCTCATTAACACCCGGTGCCTCATCTTGTTTAATTAGCTGAGCCCAGGCTGTTGGTTGGGGTCGGGTAAGGTGGATGGGGGAGTTGAAAGGTCGTGTGGACTGCCGCCAGCGATTACACCTCCTCACCTTATCAATGAGGGTACCATGCCAAACTACTCCTCCTCCTCCCCTGAACCTGAATCCTGGTCTACATACTCGTCTGTCTCATGATTTTACCCCTCTCTTTAAGGTGGGAGGGAAGGGGATACGAGAAAAAGCCAGTGTTTTTGCAGTTTTTATGACAACATTTTTTTTTTTTTTGGCTAAAATAAATCAAATATTGTTTCAGTATGAACGTAAGAGTTTAATTTTATTCACGTGGTGACATTAACAGTTGTTGACTATCTGTTATGAGCATAGCCGAATTAGACGAGAAACTTTTTAAATTAAGGGAAAAATTTGTCATTAAATTCAAGACAACCTTTTATAGATATTCAACAATTGTTGATATCACCACGTGAAAAAAATTAAACTCTCTCTATGTTTGTACTTGAGAAATATTTTATTTATTTTGAACAAAAAAAGGTTTTGCATGAAAACCGCAAAAAACACTGGTCTTTTCTCGCATCCCCTACATCCACGCCCTTAGCTCGGACATCAATAAATACTCCAGTGATTATCGAATTGTTTACAAAATAATTGTTATTGGGAAATAATTTTTACTCTTTATAATTTACACTATTATTTTTTTACGCGCTTCGTTGGCGGTCACATGCTCTAAAGTGTCCTTCACACCATATTTTGGATTACCTATGACAGGCAGGTCGGAGTTTGAATTCCGGTCGGGTGCACCAAGGATTTTTACCTGAACATTTTTACACTCTTCCTCCATACAAATGCGGTTATAGTTCTTCTAAAGTTCAACTTTACTCATCCCTAACACATTAGTGTAATTAGTACAGTAGTCAAGTAAGACGTAGTGTTGATAAAATCAAGACAAGTGATCGCACTTAATTTATTTTAACATACATTGGTAATTATTGGGATGACGTAGACGTAGATGGGAGGATAAATATTAGTAGATATAAAATCATCTCTTCACAATTAATCCTCTTTGCCCCCCCCTCATCCTTAACGTACTAACGTAATTAGTACGTAAGCGTATAGCTTAAATGGGAAGTAAGACGCGGTGCTAATAATAAAAAAACGCATACAAAGTTAGACATTATAAAAAGAATAAGTTATTGATTTCACAATAAATATACAACATAATTATATGAATGCAATCCTTTAGTATCCTTTTCCATCATTTCTTCAATGTTAGGTGTAAATCTAGTTCTAGTTTAGATTTTTTTAAACTATTTATAAATTTTCATCGGTAATGCTTGATCATAAGGAGTTTTGTTGAGATTATAGAATTTTTTTTGTTCATCTATACTTATAAAATAACATGTCCTGATTGACTGACTGATTGACTGACTGACTGACACTGATTCATCATCGCCGAGCGCAAACTATCAAGGCTACAAGCATGAAATTCGGACTGTATATTCATTTTGTTATGTAGGAACCCACTAAGAAAGGATTTTAGAAAATTCCACCCCAAAGGGGTCAAAAAAGGGGATGATAATATGTATGAAAGTCCGTCATTTTGAAAGTTACATAAACAAAATTTTGTATTTCGGTTATTGACGTAAAACAAATAAATACGTGTTTCAGGAATTTTGGAAATTTTATTTAATAAGGGATGAAAAAGGGGATGAAAGTTTGTATCAGACTTGCATTATTTTTGATCTGAGGTCAAGTTATGGTCATCAACGTAACGTAATATTTTAAATTAATCTGTAAATACATATGTATATTTTCGTATTTGTATATAATAAACTTCCACGCGAGCAAAGCCGCGGGAAACAGCGATCTAGTATATTATATAGGTCAGTCCAGAAATAATCAGAATTTTTCTAGAAACATCTTGTTTGTTGTGATCCGGCCTAACTGCCATTGCTTGGACCAGGGTGGTCCAACGTTTTTCATCACAAGGGCCAAATTTATCAGTTTGCACCGCGGGCTAAAGTTATAATGTATTATGTTATCTCACCAACTTAATATAAGCCTAAAAACAATTAATAAACGATTGTTACATTCAATATTTAAATAATATGAATTGTATTTTTGTTGGGAAGATTCTTTCAAATATTACTTATTTATCTCCTAAAAATGCATGATGAAATATGAGCACACACATATACACATTCACATAACAACTTTGCGTTATAAATAGACTAAAATATTTATTCATATTTTTTTATGATCAAATAGATGCCTAGTTAAATACATTAATGACCTTTTTAAATAAATATATTTATTTGAATAACTATCTATTTCACATCTACCACCGAGGTTTTACTATTAAATTTATTCTAGCATACTGTGAGGGTCACATTTTAAGTGAGTGCGGGCTGCATTTGACCCGCGGGCCGCCAGCTGGATCACACTGGCTTAGACATCCAGCCGTGTGTGTGGCCTTTTGTTTGTGCGCAACTGGTTGCGCATGAGATTAACGGTAGAGATCGTGGGTTCAACTATTTCTTGGGACATGACTGGACTAGTAACTTGATTTTCGAACAGGAAGGTTGTATTTTCCTCTTATCACAACATGGTTAAGTCAACAAGTGACCTTGATCAGGAGAGTGGAGTGCTGTGTGCTGGACTTGTGCCGTTTTATTTTGTGTCTGTTCACTTTCGATATAACGTGTTTCTTGATAAAGAGATTCGCGCGTTTGTATTCCGTCAAATGTGGTGCCGATATTTGACCGACTATTTTAAGTCTATTGGAGAGCGAGCGTGTGTGATAAAGATATTAACGACGAGGCTTATGTCATGTTCAATTTGGTGACTGTTTGCAACCAGATCAACTATAACACGGAGCTATTAAATAAGGTGAGAGATGGCAGGGTTTGGGAATTTGGCAGAATCAAGGAGATATTATAAACTAATGTATATTTACCTTCGCAACGCTCTGATTCTATTAGAATTTGATTAGACTTCAGGTCTATTATCTCAAATTGAGGTTCACTCTTTGATATGATTTGTTTGAAAATAAATCGTAAAAACTTCCATTTGAATATACTTTTTAATTCTGATATTTTTAGCACAAATTTGGTTTTTCTAGGTAGATAGTTAAAGCTTGCGGATCGCACTTAAAAATACGTTATGACCCACGTGCCATAAATTGACCAGGAATGTTATAAAATTTCAAGAAGAAGACTACGGACAGCTCATTCCGTAAAGTGGATGACGCGTAAGGCCGTAATATCAGGGTTTTAATCCGTGTATATGTATTATTTTTCTATATTTCTTTACTCCTTTCATCAGAATATTACTACAGTATTATGTCAGGCCTCCATTAAACATGTTCATTCATGGGTAATAAGGGCCTAATATTATGTCTGATCTCCTAAACATGTTCATTCATGGGTAATAAGGTCTCAATATTATGTTTGATCCCCCTAAACATATTCATTCTTGGGTAATAAGAGCTCAATATTATGTCTGATCCCCCTAAACATGTTCATTCTTGGGTAATAAGAACTCATTATTATGTTTGATCCCCCTAAACATGTTCATTCTTGGGTAATAAGAGCTCAATATTATGTCTGATCCCCCTAAACATATTCATTCTTGGGTAATAAGAGCTCAATATTATGTCTGATCCCCCTAAACATGTTCATTCTTGGGTAATAAGAACTCATTATTATGTTTGATCCCCCTAAACATATTCATTCTTGGGTAATAAGAGCTCAATATTATGTCTGATCCCCCTAAACATGTTCATTCTTGGGTAATAAGAACTCATTATTATGTTTGATCCCCCTAAACATATTCATTCTTGGTTAGTAAGAGCTCAATATTATGTTTGATCCCCCTAAACATATTCATTATTGGGTAATAAGAGCTCAATATTATGTCTGATCCCCTAAACATGTTCATTCTTGGGTCATAAGAACTCATTATTATGTTTGATCCCCCTAAACATGTTCATTCTTGGGTAATAAGAGCTCAATATTATGTCTGATCCCCCTAAACATATTCATTCTTGGGTAATAAGAGCTCAATATTATGTCTGATCCCCCTAAACATGTTCATTCTTGGGTAATAAGAGCTCAATATTATGTCTGATCCCCATAAACATGTTCATTCTTGGGTAATAAGAACTCATTATTATGTTTGATCCCCCTAAACATGTTCATTCTTGGGTAATAAGAGCTCAATATTATGTCTGATCCCCCTAAACATGTTCATTCTTGGGTAATAAGAGCTCAATATTATGTTTGATCCCCTAAACATATTCATTCTTGGGTAATAAGAGCTCAATATTATGTCTGATCCCCCTAAACATGTTCATTCTTGGGTAATAAGAGCTCAATATTATGTCTGATCCCCCTAAACATATTCATTCTTGAGTAATAAGAGCTCAATATTATGTTTGATCCCCCTAAACATATTCATTCTTGGGTAATAAGAGCTCAATATTATGTCTGATCCCCCTAAACATGTTCATTCTTGGGTAATAAGAGCTAAATATTATGTCTGATCCCCCTAAACATATTCATTCTTGGGTAATAAGAGCTCAATATTATGTCTGATCCCTCTAAACATATTCATTCTTGGGTAATAAGAGCTCAATATTATGTCTGATCCCCCTAAACATATTCATTCTTGGGTAATAAGAACTCATTATTATGTTTGATCCCCTAAACATGTTCATTCTTGGGTAATAAGAGCTCAATATTATGTCTGATCCCCTAAACATGTTCATTCTTGGGTAATAAGAGCTCAATATTATGTCTGATCCCCCTAAACATGTTTGTTCATGGGTAATAATAACTCATTATTATGTTTGATCCCCCTAAACATGTTCATTCTTGGGTAATAAGAGCTCAATATTATGTCTGATCCCCCTAAACATGTTCATTCTTAGGTAATAAGAGCTCAATATTATGTCTGATCCCCCTAAACATGTTTGTTCATGGGTAATAAGAACTCATTATTATGTTTGATCCCCTAAACATGTTCATTCTTGGGTAATAAGAGCTCAATATTATGTCTGATCCCCCTAAACATGTTCATTCTTGGGTAATAAGAGCTCAATATTATGTCTGATCCCCTTAAACATGTTTGTTCATGGGTAATAAGAACTCATTATTATGTTTGATCCCCCTAAACATGTTCATTCATGGGTAATAAAGGGCCCAATATTATTTCTGGCCTCCCATAAGCGTTATGTATTCTTAAGCCTTTTAATTGTACTAATGGTTTATAATCGGTCAAACTAATTCAATAAGTTTACAAACGACAAAATGTGCTGGCAAGAATAATTATATCAGAGTGGTGTGATTTTATACTATTTATATTTTTACTTGTAGGATAGTTTGTTCATGCTCCACGTGTCACTACCCGTCCGGTTTATATGCGTATTAACTTATTAAGATTGTGTCCTAGGAATGATGTTTGAATATAGATGATTTATACACTCATTTGCTTGTCAGGAGAGTGGAAACACATTTAGGAAAAAACATCCCTAGTACACGTGCCAAGGATACGAACCCCGATATTACCATAATCTACAATCCAGTCTATTGTGAGAGTTTCAACTTAAACCGTGCGTACATCAATGCGGGGGGAGTACATTTTTTAGTAATCATATGTGTGATGTTTAATTTATCGGAAATATTTTGTTTCTGGTTAATGTTATTATTATTACTTACTATTAGCACCGCGTCTTACTACCCGTTCGGGTTGTACGCACTTACGCTAATGTGTAATGGTAGGGTGATTGTGAGATGAAATGGAGAACCTACAGTTTAACGTGAGATCCGAACCACAGTGGAGACCTGGCATTCCACACATTCACAAGTTGTGGTTAATACACGTCTTATCAGAGGTGGAGGAAGGGTTTGGTAATCAGATAAATCTGTGCCGGGACCAAGGATTGAACCCCGGGCCCCAGTTTAGAAGTCCGACACCTTACCCCTAGACCCGGTGCTAACAATATATTTTTTAAATCGTTTATTTTCGGTTTTCTATTGATTATCTGAGTATCATGTGCTGTCTCCTTGTTCTAGACGATTTTCTTTCGAAGTGTTTCATTGGACAAAATGTCTTAACTTCACTGATTGACATGGTCACGTGACTAAGGATACGCGCTTTGTAGATGTGATTAAAATTGTTCAAGGACTACAGGGATACGTATTATGTAGACGAGGATTTTTGTGACAGCTGCAGATTACATGAGCTGGCGGATGAATACCTGAAATTAGTTCTAGATAACGTTTCTATCTGTCAAACAAGGTTCTTCCTATGGAAATTGGTACAGGCCGCTACATTAACGAAAACGTTCAAAGTATTAATATATATTTTTTTTTAAATCCGTGAGATGTTGTTTTAAATTCAACAATAAATACAAATACCTACTTATTGAATCCTTAAGCGTAGATGAGTTGAACTTTATAAGAAAGGAAAAAATAATAAATAAATGCATCCACGCGAGAAAAAGTAACATTTCCGAGAAGGGGACACGTTACCTCACACTACCTTAATTCATCCATCATACCTCCGTGAACTCCCGGATGTTCTAAAGGACCCGGGAGAAGGAAGACCGAGAAATCCGGGGATTTCGGAATGGTAGGTGAGAGAGGGGTAAGGTGGAAGGGGGGGGGGATAAGGAGTAGGGAAAGATGATGTGGAAAACACGATCAACTGACGAGACCAATATGGCCTCGGGTTGGTTCAACCTCCTTCTTATACTTCTGAAACTAAGGTCGGTTAAAATTTAGTGCCCTAACATCCTTGTGTTGATGTTCGGGTCTTCTTGAATTACCTGAGCTCTCCCAAGAAGTTTAGAAGGTGCTTAGTGTAAAGGAGAGACTATAAGACTGATAGGGCCCCTACATAATCAGTCAAACTGTCAGTACTAAGATAGTCAGTCTGACTGTCAGTATGTATCAGTATTTATTAGATCGTACAAGATCAGTCTTCACGTTATTATTTGTATCAGTCTAAGCTCCTGCTTGCAACGCGCAACAACATGGACGATAAGGAGAAGTCGTGGGCAGTCTATGTTTGCTGCTGAGACTGAAGGAAATACTGACAAGCGCACTCACAGTCAGTACTACTGTCAGTCTCTCCCAACACTTGCAAGACTGACGGACTGAGACTGGTATGATCAGACAATTCGGATCACATCAGTATTTTAGTCGATCTGGCCATCAGTCCATCAGTACTGCCCCTACACGGTCAGTCGGACTGTCAGTATTAATTATTACTTTATTAGAGACTAGAGTTCTTCCCTCTCTCTCTACTATAACCAGATTCACGGGGCCACAAAAAAGTGTTTTTTTTTAGTTGTTACTACCTGTTCAGGTTGTACGCATATGTACCAATTTAACCAATTTAAAACACACTCCACCCTCCCTCCTTCACCCTTACCCCCCCCCCCTCTGATGCTTTTAGGGGTTCCCCCAGTGCGTATAGCTTCCATTTGTTGGTCTTCCATCATTGTCAAAACTTTGATAAACACTACTTTCTAAGTTTATCACAAATATCTGACTAAACGTGGTAAACGTCTCTCCTTGGTGACTAACGTACTTAATCTCTTCTTGCTGGAGGAAAATGAGTTTTTCAAGTCCTTTCTCCCCCTCATTCTCCAAGCTGATTTTTTTTCTTCTTTCCGAATCGAACTTTTTTTTTTCTTCTTTCATCTCGTCATCAGCTCTTCAAGGTTCCGTCTCCTGTTCGTTCAACTCTATCCCATCCCCTATTTGCAGCAACCAGGTGTACCAATATGAACAACTAGAAGAAACTAGTCTTTCGGAGCTGTCACCGTCAACCGGTCGGTGTTGGAATTCTCTCGTTCGACAGTTTATAGAGGTTTAACATCGTGTGGTTTTTTTTTAAATATATTTTTACCTGCCTCGGTGGCGTAGTTTCCTAACGCGCTAGTCATGTTGAGCTCGACTACTGAGGACGGGGAGATCGAGGTTCGAATCTCGGTCGGGTGAACTGGGGAGGGTTTTTCCTAAATGGCTTTCCACTCTCCCTCCACGCAAATGCGGGTTCACTTCCTATATTTCAACCTTCCCAATTCCTTATCCATTAGTGTAATTAGTACTTAGGGCGTATAACCCGAACGGGTAGTAAGACGCGATGCTAAGCATTATTATTATTACTATTATTATTTATTACTTGTTAAGTTTATACCTATATATGATAATTGATCCAATGGGGTAAGGATGAGAAAGGAAGCATTTTGGGTCTAATGTACACGCACTTCCGTGGAAAGAGAGTGGGAAACCAGTTAGGAAAAGCACCCTCAATAAATCCGTATGGGATTCAAGCCCCGATCTCCCCGTCATCGGCAGACTAATCAAGTGATAAAGCTACGCCTTAGATTATGCGGCCACCGAAAAGGGCATTGGGGAATTATTTAAATAAAATCACCTCGGTGCACTCCGACTGAATTCAGACCCTGACTTGCCTGTCAAAGGACAAACACACAAGATGAGACTGACGCCTTTATTCGCGTGGGGGTTATTTAGAATTTTAACCCAAAGTTGCTGATAATCCGGACGCACGGTAGATTAAAAAAAACGTACCATTAAGTAGAAAATACCGTTAAGGGTTAGATGCTTGGTATTAAGTGTAATGACTCATAATTATCAAGCTAAACTTCTGTAACTGGATCTGTTGCATTTTCGCAACAGCTGTAATTTTTTCCTTTTTTAAATTAAAGGTAATCAGGTCGGATCCCCTCAAAGTATTTCTCAATAATTATTAGTTCCTACTGCATAGTCTGATGTCATCAAACATTCAAAAAAATAAGGTTTATTTTCTGAGATACGGGAGTTTTAACTGGAACCATACGGGAACGTTGTGAATACGCAACAGTGCCAGCAGTGGTGTCATAGGTCTGGTTAATTGCCGCCGTATGTTTAAAGCAAAATAATACAGTAATAATGTAGAAGTATGCAATCAGTAATTTTATAGTACAGTGAAATATAAAATAATGCCTTACAATTTTTTTAAAATAATAAGCTATGTATTTGTAACAGTTAAACATTATTGTAATTTTTTTTAAATAAAATAAAAAATACATCAATATCCAAATACTTATTTAATATTACTTCAATAATACTATATAATTACTAAATTATGTGTTTTTTATTATTTTTTTAAAAACATTATAGGATGTCACAAAAATACAACGGCGCCAGTTCACGTTTTTTTTAGCGTCAATTCCCCGAAGGATAGTTTCAGTCATGATTTGATTTATCAGATTATTTGAAAGGAGTAGTTGTTAATTAGCTCCGTGCTGAAGTGAGATTCATTTTGCGTACGGCTTTGCGCGCGTCTGCTTAAGGGGTTGATTTTCCGCCTTGAAAGTGATGCGATCCTCTAAGACTCAGGCCGTACTCATCGGATCTCGCGTCGCGTAAGCGAGCTAGCGAAGTGCATTGATCAGTTACTATCCAATGGCCTCAAGCCACAATTCCCCATACTTGGGTGCGGTTGGGGGAAAAACCGCCTATGTAACTTTTTTGTCCGTTTATGAACGTAATATATTAAAATAAAACCTCGTTAAACTGAAATCAAGTTTTTTAAAATTCTAGATAATTTGAACATACTTTTTTTTTTAAATCGGGGATGGGGGCAAACTGATAAATACAATGGTCAACGTTCATGCCTACGGATCTAGAGGTCTCGGGTACGATCTCTGGCGCTTACATTAATTTTTTTGTGAAGCAGTGGGTCAACTTTGTAAAGATAAATGAGGAGCTACTTAAAAGAAAAAGAGGTTCTACAGTATTTGTTATTATATTTCTTTCTCCACGTCTCAGGACCGGCGCCTTAACTCAGTCGGTAACGTGTTTGCTTACTTAGCCTAGGATCCCGGATTCGATTCCAGGCATAGCAAAAAAAAATAAAAAAATAACATCGTCAAAGTTACATCATATTTATTTTAAGAATTAAAAAAAAAAGATGACTGAGTAATACCACTCTTACTACCTGTCAGGACTATCCTAATTTAATAAAACAAATAGAAATTTGTATGAATTGAAAAAGACACCTGTAGTTGGGAATTGAACCCAGGTCTTTTGGCTTACCACACAAATGCTCTACCACTGAGCTATACAACAATGTTCCTTGCGCAGGACCATTCTTCACTCATATTTTAAGCCAGAGTTTGCAATGGACGTGTGGAAATCAACGGCTACTAATAACTATTGATATCCCAGCCACCGGCAATTAGGTTGTGGCGTTAATTAATAGGGGTTGGATGTAGGGGGTTAAGGGGGGGGGCAACATTTGGTATGAAATATACTCTATATATTCGTGGAGGCAGAGTGGGAAAATCATTTAGCAAAAATTAATATAATCAGTGCACCCAGTAGGAATAAAACCCGTGACATCCTCATCACAGCAAAACCGTGTTAGATGACGTTTAGTACGTGCGCTCACCGATGCAGGTATGAGTATTTTAAACGATATCTTAACCAGGAAGTGGTGGTAATAGGGTGAAAGTTTAAAGTCAACGTGGCCGATAGAAAAAAAAAACAGACCTGCTTTGGTGGTGGCATGGTCTAAGGTGTCACTCTCGCAACAGACTAGATTCTTGATGACAGGAAGATTGGGGTTCAAATCGTAAGATGTATTGAAGGGAATGGGTTTTCCTAAATTGTTTTCCACTTCACCTCCAGGCAAACGCGGGTGCATTTTGTCTAAATTCAACCTCATCCCTAAATTTTAGCGTAATGATTAAATATGCGTATAACCTGAACAGTAAGACGTGGTGCTAAAAAAACACATAGAAAAGAACAATGGAGACTCTAGACTATAGAACTTTAAAGATAAATCATATATAGAGTCCGTTCGCCATAGGTGTGGTGCTGGCAGATGATGTAAAAACAGGTGAAATAAAAAGATAATTAAAAACATAGTTTGTTGTGAATGTTTTGACTGCCCAAAGTGACAACAACAAATACACTTAGCAGCTCATATTGTTTGTCGAATGGATACAACGAGAATATATCTGGCAACGTTTACTAACGGTCACTTACACTTACTATGAATGTAATAAATTATTGAATATAGTATTTTGTTTTGTGTCTAGTTTGATCTTCAAGAAAAAATATCAACTTGAAAGCCATAGATAAGTCTTAACACTGTGATAACGATAAAAACGTGGAGGGAGGGAGGTCTACTGTTCACAGAACTACTAGTAAGACTGTAGTAACGACAATAACATGGAGGGAGAGAGGTCTACTGTTCACAGAACTACTAGTAAGATTGTAGTAACGACAATAACACGGAGGGAGAGAGGTCTACTGTTCACAGAACTACTAGTTAGAATGTAGTATCGATAATAACATGGAGGGAGGTCTACTGTTCACAGAACTACTAGTTAGACTGTAGTATCGATAATAACATGGAGGGAGGTCTACTGTTCACAGAACTACTAATAAGACTGTAGTAACGATAGTAACATGGAGGGAGCGAGGTTTACTGCTCACAGAACTACTAGTTAGACTGTAGTATTGATAATAACATGGAGGGAGGTCTACTGTTCACAGAACTACTAATAAGACTGTAGTAACGATAGTAACATGGAGGGAGCGAGGTTTACTGCTCACAGAACTACTAGTTAGACTGTAGTATTGATAATAACATGGAGGGAGGTCTACTGTTCACAGAACTACTAGTAAGACTGTAGTAACGACAATAACATGGAGGGAGGGAGGTCTACTGTTCACAGAACTACTAGTAAGACTGTAGTAACGACAATAACATGGAGGGAGAGAGGTCTACTGTTCACAGAACTACTAGTAAGATTGTAGTAACGACAATAACACGGAGGGAGAGAGGTCTACTGTTCACAGAACTACTAGTTAGAATGTAGTATCGATAATAACATGGAGGGAGGTCTACTGTTCACAGAACTACTAGTTAGACTGTAGTATCGATAATAACATGGAGGGAGGTCTACTGTTCACAGAACTACTAATAAGACTGTAGTAACGATAGTAACATGGAGGGAGCGAGGTTTACTGCTCACAGAACTACTAGTTAGACTGTAGTATTGATAATAACATGGAGGGAGGTCTACTGTTCACAGAACTACTAATAAGACTGTAGTAACGATAGTAACATGGAGGGAGCGAGGTTTACTGCTCACAGAACTACTAGTTAGACTGTAGTATTGATAATAACATGGAGGGAGGTCTACTGTTCACAGAACTACTAATAAGACTGTAGTAACGATAATAACATGGAGGGAGGTCTACTGTTCACAGAACTACTAGTAAGACTGTAGTAACGATAATAACATGGAGGGAGCGAGGTTTACTGCTCACAGAACTATTAGTTAGACTGTAGTATCGATAATAACATGGAGGGAGGTCTACTGTTCACAGAACTTCTAGTTAGACTGTAGTATCGATAATAACATGTAGGGAGCGAGGTCTACTGTTCACAGAACTACTAATAAGGCTGTAGTAATGATAACATGGAGGGAGGGAGGGTCTACTGTTCACGGAACTACTAGTAAGACTGTAGTATCGATAATAACATGGAGCGAGGTCTACTGTTCACAGAACTACTAGTAAGACTGTAGTATCGATAATAACATGGAGGGAGCGAGGTCTACTGTTCACAGAACTACTAATAAGGCTGTAGTAACGATAATAACATGTAGGAAGCAATGTCTACTGTAAGAGAATTACTAGTAAGACTGTAATAATGATAATAGCATGGAGGGAGCGAGGTCTACTATTCACTGAACTACTAATAATAGTAGTCTCACTATACTTATGCGTCGGCAGCGATTATATCGATCAGTGTAAGTGCAAGTCCACAGAGAACGCATGTGATGGAGCTGATAGCGGAAAGCAGAGGTAGAGAGATTACAGCTCAAATGTAAGTCTAAGGGTTAGTATAGAACTGATCACACAGAGAACAGATTTGCGAGCGTGCTTGAAGAGGATAGGATTGTAGAAGATACACACACGCGCAGCGCAGATAGTCAAGTAAAGGTCAAAGCAGTTTGTGTTGGGACACACATTTGAAGGAGGTATATTTCCAATTAATTGCGAGATACTTATTAGCTGAGCTCAAAACGAAATACCTCTTTTGACAACTGACTCGTCTCGTTTACTCAACCAATTGTTTTAGACATCTTATCACATAATCTTTGATAGAAGCGATGGCATTTTTCATCAGGTTTTCGTTTGTACAGTTAACAAGTTTTCTCTTTTTTTTTAATAATGATTTGAAATAGTTAAATTTAATAAACATTGGCGTGATGTGATGGTTTTAGCAGGCAAGCACCGCTTGTTTAGACTATACTTGTGATTTGTTCTCGCTACTCAGTAGAACATGAATTGACCAGTGGAGGTATGTATATAAAACCTAATCAACTGTTTACAGCCTATGGCTGGATCAGTTTATTACAATGCTTTCATCTTACTCATTCCTACTGCAATTCTTACTCATTTATCACCTCTCATTCGCACACTAGCTGCTATCTGCTTATTCAGTCTCTTATTTTGGACGCCTTTATGACCCTTTTTTCTTCATAATTCATCTACATCATTCTCCTTAGGATTCTTTCATCTACAATCTTCATTACATGAAAGCTGAAAGATGGTCTTAAATCTAATCCCAAATGACTTCTAGCATTCACGTTCAAAAAATTTGACTTAGAAGATCACTTAAAATGGTTTCTAGAGGCATATAACTGTCAGAAAAAAACCTGACTAGGAGAACTAAAAGATCTTCTAGGTACATCCAAATATATTCTATATTCATGTAATTTTTAAGAATTTTCACGCTAAGACTACTCCAAATTGTTTCAGAAAGCAGTGAGTTTTCAAAAATTTGTTAATGGATTAACAATTGAAATAGCTTCTAGTGGCATTTGGTTTTCGAGAAAAATTCAGATTAGGAGGAATCAAATAGTTTCTAGACGCATCCAAATTTTAAAATATTTCTGGAGAAAGACCCCTTCAAAAAGCTTTTAGGAAATCTAAATTAAAAAAAAAAACGAGTTAGGGCTATTTAAAATAGTTTATAGAGACTTCCAAATACTTCGTTAAGTAGGAAAATTTCAAATAGCGTCTAGGATCATCGAAATTAAAAGAAAAAGAAAAATTTGGATTGAGAATAGCTTTTAGAAGAGTCTAGTTACCAAAAATTGGGTAAGGACTATTACAAAATAATAACGGTGAAACCGGGGAGGGGAGTGGGGATTAGGGGAAGGTGGTGAGTTACCTTCCAGGATTTGTTTCCCTCTCTCTTCCTATCAAGATGTATTTCATACATTCTGATATAATCAAATAGAATATTGAAAGACTTGCATCAAAATAAAAATAACTTTAAAAGAAATTCAATTTTCAATAATGTGCCAATTAGGGTCACTCCAAATAGTTTGTAGAGGATCCGATTTTAAAAATTTCCTGGAATAAAGCAAAAATATCTTTTAGATACATATAATTTTTTAAAAAAAATCCAGGCAACGACAAATCAAATAAATTCTAACAGCATACAATTTTAACATATGTCCAGGTGAGGATGGTTCCAAATATCATCTAGAGACATGTATTTTTGTTTTCAAACTTGTTAGTAAAGACCACTTCTAATAGCTTTTAGAGGCATATAACTGTCGGAAAAAAATTAAAATGAGGATCACTATTATTATTATTATTATTAGCACCGCGTCTTACTACCCGTTCGGGTTTACGCACTCTACGCTAATGTGTAATGGTAGGGTGATTGTGAGATGAAATGGAAGGACCTACAGTTTAACGTGGGATCCGAACCATGGTGGAGGCCTGGCACTCCACACATTCACAAGATATCTTGTCAGAGGTGAAGGAAGGGTTTGGAAATCAGATAAATCTGTGCCGGGACCGAGGATTGAACCCCGGCCGCCAGCATAGAAGTCTGACACCTTACCCCTAGACCACCAGGTCACCAGGATCACTCTTAAATAGCTTCAGGGGGAACCAAATTTCAAAAGTTTCTTGGGTAAGTCCACTTTAAATAGCTTCTAAATAAATCTATGTATTATATATATATGTATTATATATGTAAATAAAGTATATATTATTATATACAAAGTAATTATTATATATATAATAGTATATATATATATATATATAATAGTAATATATATAAAAGGGGTAATATATATATATAAAGTAATAATAATATATATATATAATATATAAAATATATATATATATATTCAAGGTGAATATTACTCAAAATAGCTTCTATACCATCCAATTTGCTATAAAAACTGCAAAAACACTGCCCTTAGTTGCGTTTCGTACATTCCCATCATGGCATTAAATTTTTTTTTTAAGTTGTGCAATGCTATATTAGTGTGTGCAGAAAGAAAAACTATTTAATATTTAGTTTGGTTTAGTATTATTATTGTTATTATTATTTGTAGTGTGGTAGTGGTGGTAGTGGTGGTAGTGGTGGTGGTGGTGGTGGTGGTGGTGTGAAGAAGCAATAATATTTTTTACACAGTGTACAAACACTTGTTCAACTTATACACACATATATAAATTACGCTGATGGAATAGCATAATTCATTATAAATGTACCCATATTTGTGGGGAGGGAAGGTAGAAACCCATTTAGGGGGGAAAAAATATCCCGAGAGTACACCAAAACGGTATTTGAACCACAAACTTCCCATCACCGGGAAACCAGATTAAGTGAGCTTGACACCACGAACGCATGCCCATCGATGTGGGTTATTTTTAATTAATATGACCCGCTTCGGTGGCTGAATGGCCCTATGTTCGGTATACTAGACTGTCTATGACAAGGTATCGGGGTCGAATCCCGGTCGGGTGTATTGAGATTTTTTTCCCAAATTGTTTTCCCACACTCTCCATTCAATTTAGGGTACATTTCCTCTAAATACCTTATTCATCACTAGCCCACTAGCATAATCAGTACACAGGCTCATAGCCCGAATGGGTAGTAAGACGTGATGCTAAAAAAAAAGACTAATTCATAGCAAATAAATTGAGTGAGGGAATTATGACACAACCATTATCCGTTCTCTCCTAAGGGACGTTTTTATAATTTTAATAAATTTTATCAGAAGTAATTACAGAATACATTAGAATAATTTAATTACTAGTTAGCTACACACTATTGTTTGTAAATTGTATTTAAAGAGTTTATTTCTATTGATTATCCGGTATTAGATATGGTATATCTTGTTCCACGTGGACTGTAGGCTTCATTTTGAAAATAATGGTTGAATAATCAAGTGTCGAATATGTCTAGCTCGATTTCTCTGAATGATCGATTATTTTTTTTCGGAATAGGTCAAGTAGCCCGGCGTTGCCCTAGATGAATTCTTTTAGGTTAAAGAGTGTATGGAGCTGGTATTTTGATATAAAAACTGCAAAAATACTGCCTTCTACTTGTTTTCCCTACACCCACACCTTGAACTAGAAACTTCTCGATTACATCCGTTCAATTTTAAAAACAGGAACATTTCTTTGTGATGAAAAAAGGCATATTTACTGTGGAAAACTTTTTATTTATCTTTTACTATCAGGTTTTTTGACATTGTGGATGTATACAGGCTGCCCCAAATAATTGATATAGTAGGGTTCTAGTAGGAAGTGAAAGAATAAATCCTTGACTTCAGCCCGCAATCCACCGCCAGAGTTTCCGCCGTCTGTTGGCGAATACAGTGCCAACTTCTTCGTATAGAGGTTGTCACGTGGTCGCCGCAATGAGACCTTTGGTAATTAAGCTCAGTTTTATATACCGGAGCTGCTACTTTTTCGTTCAATTATCTCCTCATTTGTCCTCACGAGGTTTAGTTGACCCCGTTCCAGACCTACTGCTTCACAGAAAATCTGTAAGCACCAGAGATTGAACCCAGGACCTCTGGATCTGTAGCCAGGAACTCTGACCACTATACATTATACCTTTAAACGTAATAATTAAGAGTATAAAAAACACAAAATATCAGGGAAAACGTAAATATTGATGTGGATGTTTTTTATACGTCTCTTGGATTTGAGATTGTTTATATATAGTTAGTGGAAGTCGAGATGTAACATACACAAATACACATACACACATGTGGATAGACACGATTACACATACACACATTTATACACACATACTGATACACACGAGTACACATATACACACACGTATAAACACACATACACACGTCTAAACACACATACACACAATCCCCACACTGAAAACTTCAGATGTACCGATCCCATTAGTTCCCTTTTCAGCCCTATCAACCGTTGATAAGACGGGATACTCGGTTGACCTTGAACTAATGTAAGGTGGAAGGGGGAGTGAAAACTTTCAAGTGTAACTGTTGTGTCTCTCAAGAGAGAGTATCTACAGAGAAGGGTTGAGCCATTACGACACTCCTTTATCCAGGAATCGAAATTAGAGAAGAGACCGGGAGGGTTGTTTAAAGGAATCAGGGTCTTCAAGAGAGACTACGATATTTTTAAGAGGTATTTAAAGTGAGCTTTTTGAACTGACTGATAATATCAACACTAGGGCTGCCAACTCCGAGTATTTTGACATCTAATAAAATACGTAAGATTATGATAAAATTATACATACATATATGCATACATGCACACACTCACACACAGGTTGTTTGGAAACTCAGCCCAAACTGCACATATAGCTTGTTTTAACCAAAAGTAATACAAAATCCTTTTACACTTGCATCCTAAAAGTTATGCTAATACCATTAAATTGTGTTAAAAGTTTCTGTGTACAGCGCTGGGAGAACACAGCTATCCAAGCATGCGTGTATAACAAGTTGCTTAGGATTTAGGCGCGTGGCAATGCACATATAGCAAGCATTTTCTGTAATGTAGGACCGTTAATAATGACCATCAGAACGTATTCCATTTCTAGATGGACTTGTGTGTGGTTTACTATGAATTGTAGTATGTTCTGCTGCCGTGCTCCAAGATGTCGAGGTGTGTAGTGCCATGCGCCTAACTCCTATACAACCAGTTGTACATGCATGCTTGGTAGTCTTTGCCCTCCCGGCGCTATATGCCGAAACTTTGAACACAATTTAATTGTATTAGCATAGTTTTTCCGGATGTAATTGTATAAGGGATTTTGTATTACTTTTGATTCAAACATACCATATGTGCTATGAGTTTCCAAACACTCAATAAGTATACATATTTACGTACATACATACATACATACACAAATAATCACGCCATTCCCTTATGAAGTAGGCAAGACACTGTGCATGTAGCTCAAAAAACAACTCTGTACTTAATCCATCCTCACTAACTTTCTCCTCACTTCCCTATCCTTGCATACTCCCTTCTCTTCAACAACATACATACACCGAGTCATACATAATCTTATTATTAAAACTCTTAATGTTTCTATTTTTTTCACATTCGTCTAATATCTCCGTTATTAAATTCAAGATAGAACAAACCTTCAAAAACATTCTGTCACCTTATGCATGACATGTGTAAGTTCTTCTTCTTTATTATTATTAGCACCGCGTCTTACTACCCGTTCGGGTTATACGCACTTACGCTAATGTGTAATGGTAGGGTGATTGTGAGATGAAAATGGAGGACCTACAGTTTAACGTGGAATCCGAACCACGGTGGTGACCTGGCATTCCCACATTCACAAGATGTCTTGTCAGAGGTAAAGGAAGGGTTTGGTAATCAGATAAATCAGTGCCGGGGGTTCTTTGTTTGTCCTCATTACATGTAATTTACATTCAAAACATATATGTAGAACAGAGCCAAGTCCCACGTGTCTCAATAAAATTAGTTCAATAAAAAACAACTTTTGGAAAGACATCGTTTGTTATTTATATAAACCTATGACTAATAATGAAGTGTGTTTTAGCGTAGATCAGCACCTAAAGACATTTATTGATTTCCGAGACACTTTGTTTTTCTCCCGTGGGTCATCCTGTAAATAAAACAATGATTTAAATTCTGGGACTGTCCCGGCCAATATGGGAGGGTTGGCAGCCTTGATCCGCACACGAATTACAAACACCCGCAGCTATGGTCACATGCTCTAACGGACCACAATCTTGTTGGTCTGGTTTGCCGGTGATGGAGAGATCGCGGCTCGAAAACCGGCAGTGTGTACCGAAAGTGTTTTGTCTTGAATTTATTCTCTCTTTCCCCACCTCGCAAATGTGGATACACTTTATCTAAAAAACTTAACTTTTTATCCATATTTTACTAGCGTAGCTGATGTATGGGTACATCCCTAATGGGTACTAAATGAAGACTTACAAACTAACTTATGTCTTTAAAAGACACAACATCCAGTCTTCTTGTAGTTAATTTATCACTTTGAATGGAGGATACACAATATGACCAATAAATATATTTGTTGTGCATCTTGACCTACTATTCTATTCACACTATTAGGCAAGGATATGTAAGGTATAATTAAGAAGAAATATACCCACATTTTCACGTAGAGAGGGGGAAGTCATCTTAGGTAAAGTAACCTCCGTATATAAGAGCGAGACTCCCAGAAGTCCCTGTTAGTAGTCATACAGTATATGGCTAGAGGTGGATCTCGGCAGTCTTGGGGTAAATTGCTCCCCTCAGTGCCCGATGTTCGTGGGTTCAAACCCAGCTCGGGTCGACAGATTTTCCTTGAGCGATAAAAATCCGTATCACAACTAACTTCAGAGGGGAAGTAAAGATGTTGGTCCTGTGTTGATTGTGGCATATAAAAGAACCCGGTGAAAATATCTTTCCCACAAAAATTGGTAGGCCCTTTCGCTCTTGCTCGTAGAAATGCTCATATGCTGATATAATCGGTATATTCAGAAAGTGCATGTTAAATACCTCAACTTTTTTTTGGCATGAGTGATGCCTTAAACCACGTGATCACTGATGCGAGTTTAAACACTATAATAAATGTAGTTATTTAATCTATAGGTAAGGCGGAGGAGTGCAAGTTATAGGAAATGCATCAGCATTAACGTGAAGTGGGGTCGTAAAATCAATCATTCAGCCGGGATTTTAACCTAGACCTCCCAATTATAGGTGATCCAGTCTATTGTGAGTTTGACGTTGTTTCATCTAGTAAACACGTTTTGAAAATTCAGTGGAGCTAGTACTGTCTTCAACTTCAACTTCAACGCTGATAGGTTCGAGTCAGCGTCGTCACTTTCAACTCTCTGTCTTCCCTCATCCCCTTCCCCCTAACAACAAAATATCAGAAGGGGGGAGGGAGGGAAGAAACTTTGAGGAAACACGAGTGAGACGTGTTCTCTCGAGGAATAAAAAAAAAAAGGTAATAAAAAAATAAACGGTACGTCAGAAACCTCTCTTTGTCTTCCTTTCAAGATCCTAATGACGTCATCGGAGAAACATCCCTTGCGAACAACCCTCTTGGTTCGCCTTCTTGTCCGCGTTGTGCGCGCGCGCCCTTCGCAAAATGCAAGTTAAAACGTACGAGAAACTTTTAATAAGTTTTGTCGTGAAAGTGGAAAAGCTACTCGAACAGGGTACCTAGTTAGCCGAGTAATGATGTACGCTCGGTACAAGTAACATTTAGAACCTTTCTATAATGTACAGGCGAATACAAGCTCTCAAGAACCGATATAGCCCCACAGCTGGCCCGTCAACTACTTAGTTAATAGGCATACAACCAGATGCCCCATCTCATTCCACGGATTAAATTGTAATTGAATAGGTATTACAGCTCGAACCAGACGTCTTAAGAGCCTGTCTCACCCCACGGATAACACATAGCGTGTGTAGGTATAACGGTTCTAACCAGATGTCTTAAGAGCCTGTCTCACCCCACGGATAACACCTAGCTTGTGTAGGTATAACGGTTCTAACCAGATGTCTTAAGAGCCTGTCTCACCCCACGGATA
Organism: Timema cristinae; assembly: GCA_039000515.1. Classification (NCBI taxonomy): domain Eukaryota; kingdom Metazoa; phylum Arthropoda; class Insecta; order Phasmatodea; family Timematidae; genus Timema; species Timema cristinae. The sequence continues at coordinate 44,151,906 of JBCFYV010000100.1, read as the reverse complement.
ACACCTAGCTTGTGTAGGTATAACGGTTCTAACAGATGTCTTAAGAGCCTGTCTCACCCCACGGATAACACTAGCTTGTGTAGGTATAACGGTTCTAACCAGATGTCTTAAGAGCCTGTCTCACCCCACGGATAACACCTAGCGTGTGTAGGTACTACAGGCTTAACCAGACGTCTTAAAAGCCATCTACGCCACGATAACACCTAACTTTGATAAGTAATGCAGATTGAACCAATCTTCCCACCACGGGGGATCTTTCTGTATTCTACTTTAAAAACACAAGTTTAATGCAAACCAATCTAACCTTTTTAAAAAATACACAATAAAAAAACCCTTTAAAATGAACTAAAACAAAAAAAAAAAAAAAAAAAAAAAAAAAAAAAAAAAAAAAAAAAAAAAAAAAAAAAAAAAAAAAAAAAAAAAAAAAAAAAAAAAAACTATTTAGTTAATCTCAATTTAATTGTTGACAAAAGAAAAAAACAGAAAACCACGTCTAGATACATTTTTTTCCTCGATAATTATCTTCTATTTAAATTTACCAGTTAATTGGTCGTGAGATGGGCTTTTAAAGTTCACGCCACACACCTTAGCTCGGTTAATATCTCATCTCTCTACTGAGGTGAAGGTCTCAGGATCAATACAGTCACGGCCAAAAATATGTCATTAATTAAATGGGGGTTTGGTCTTCCAAAGGGATGAATTAACGGTAAGGGAACTGGTTATTTGTTCTAGAATTAAGTTAGATTGTAATTAGTGTAGCCATATACGGATAAATTGTTTCGGAAAGTGAGCTTTAAGTTATTTTGATTAAAAACACAAGGATAGATTAATTAAAGTAGCACCTTATATCTTTTTAAAATAAAATGTACTATTTTGTGATTGTTTTCCCTGATTATTTTTAGGGTGCATGATAGTTTTTTAACTTAAGGGAACTACGGCTGTATAGTTATTTTAAATAAGATTTACTGTTTTTTTTTTACTCTAAAAGTAAGGGAGGTGTCACAGTTTGCAGGGGTTGAGTCGCATGGGTCACTTAGCTTAATTAAATTCCAAAATCTTTGGTGACATAAAATACTCACGTGACCTATTGATTGAAAATGTTACAGTAGCATCATCCGAATGGATCTGAAAAAAAATATATATATATATATTTATTTAAAATTTTCCAAATATAGTATTATATCTGCAATATTTTTTTAACACTGCCTTGCACACCCATTCGGGCTACATGTCAATTTACTGATTACGCTGAGGAAGGTTGAATTTATATGAAGTGTAGCTGAATTTTCGAGTATCGAGTAAGATACTCGTTTAGGAAAAAAACAACTCGGAAAACCCGACCAGGATCGAACCATAATCTCCCCACAATTGGCATATACAATGCAGCCACTGAAGCGGATATCTGCTATATTAAATAAATATCTATTACCACCCACGTTCTAGCTACATTATATTTGGTTATGTTTGACGTATTTTATCGAATTAAAACAAGCCTATTAAGTTTAATTACGACCGTTGAAATAAGTAGCATGAATAAACAAATCTCCATGAAACTATATAACATGTATATAATATATTCATATTTGAAAATTAATCTGAGAAATGTATTGAATTTGAGATATTCTCATGTTACGATTGAATACATTTGATATTAACAAAAAATAAATGTTACGGAACTTCCATCAGTAAACTACCCTTAATTTTAGGGTTAGATATCCAATTCCAAAAATCCCTCGGGGCAACCCTATGAAAACCCTGGATATCAAGTCTTAGCCTGATCGGTAAAATAGTTTAGACAGACAGACAGACGGAAATTCAAAAACAACTTTTTTTGGATTCGGGGGGTCATGAAACGTCGAGATTCATCAAAATCTTGAGTTAGATTTTTTTTACGATCACAATACTTTCTCAACCGATAAGATAGCGAGAAAGTAAAAATCAGCTAGTTTATGTTTATTTAGATTATGCATTCAAACTATTTTTTAATTTTACGGAGTTAATAAATATTTCGATGATCATGGATTCAAACCCAGCCGGAATCAACGGATTTTCCATTATCGAGGAAAATTCCGTAGCACAACTTCCTTCAGAGTGGAAATAAAACTGTTTATCTCATATCGATTGTGACATGTAAAAGAACCCTGGAAGGTTTGTAAAAAAATACCTTTCCTGACAAAATTGGGAGGCTCTTTCGCTCTCTCAGAGAAATTCTCATGTGCTGATATAATCAGTCAGTCTAGAAAGTACATGTTAAATACTTCAAATAAAATAAATAAATGAAATGAATGACATATGCAATTTGTTGGTTAACGTTAAGGGGACTAATTATTGGAAATAAACCCACATGACCTTGGACAGAGGATGAGGAAAATATAAATTAAAGCAAATGATAAACCCACTCTCGGTACATCCTGCCCGTATTTGAACACCGGCCTCTTCATCAACTGCAACCAAATGCATTACAAGTCTAACGTCTTAGACTACACGACTGCCTGTGCAGGACTTATTATATTCATACGGTGGGGATGTAGGGTATGCGAGAAAAGGTCAGGGTTTTTTGCAGTTTTTATAGAAAAACTATTTTTGGCCAAACTATATAACGTATTTCTCCAGTAGAAACAGAGTTTAATTTTCTTCACATGGTGATATCGACAGTTGTTGAATATCTATCATTAGCATAGCGAAATTAGATAAACTTTTGAAACAAATAAAATAAAGTTGTTATTAAATTCAAAGACACCCTTGACAGGTTTTAAACAACTGTTGAGGTCACCATGTGAAGAAAATTAAAGCAATATGTGATTTATTTTGGACTAAAAGATGTTTTTCTATCAAAACTATAAACAACACCTTTACTCACGCTCCCCTCCCCGCCTCCCCCTACCTTAAACTGACATCATTGGTGGGCACGTGAACTGGACGTCAATCTTTTATAGTATGGTTTTTTTAGTTACGGGAACTTGAGGTTTAAAATCCTGAACGAATTTATCGAAGATGTTTTTTTTTCCTAAATTGTTCCCCGTTCTCCCTTTATCTAGTTGTGGCTACATTTGCTTGTAATTTTCTGGTCTCTATTTCATTAGTGTAGTTAAATGCGGGTATACCACGGATTACACGCTCTCTTTAACGGTGTGTTAGTACGTTCCCTCTAAATTATGTTATTATCCCTATTAAATTAATAAAGTTAAAAACTGATAGCCTGGATCAGCAGTAAGATGAGCTGTAATTTTTTTAAAAGATAATCTGCTTCGGTGGTCGCATGGTCTAAGGCGTCTCTCTCGCAATAGTTTAGACTGCCGATGAAAGTGAGATCGGGTTCAAATCTCGGGTGATTTTTCCTAAATTGTTTTTCACTCTTCCACCGTGAGAATGGGGGTACACTTTATCTAAACTCAACTTTACTCATACCTAACACATTAGCGTAATTATTATATAAGCGTATAACCTGAACAGGTAGTAAGACACGGTGCTAACAAAAAAAAAGTTAATAGGTAACTTTATAATCTAGAATTTTTTTTATCCTTTTGTACGGACCTATTTTTTTTAGTAATGATTACAATGTTATGCAAAAACCTTACGCTTCAAAAGCCAAGAACGTCAAAAGAAAATGGTAAATATAAGAAAGTATCTTCTTCTCCGCCTCCTTAGACCTTCACGATTACCATAATTCATGACAACGCCGCGCTGCAACGGCGAGTTTCACTGAACCTCCCGAGTCAAAATCTGGTGTCAGCGGTGGGAATCCTGTTTGCTTTGTTCGGCCACCACCCGCCGCGCCATCATAGCTTCCTCCGGAAATCCTCTTTGCCTCACTCGCTACTCGTGTTGGCATAACAAACTACCATGTTAGTTGTTGAGATCTGTTCTTAACCGTGTTTGGGTTGCTAAGTATCCAAACGCTTTAATCGTATATTACTTTAATTAATCTAACTATAACGACAAAGATAATACAACTTGAAATTAATGTGCTAATCATTTTTAATGTAATAAAAATCGACCAAAACGGTGTAAAGTGCATTTACAATTTATAAAATTTACATAAAGGATTGAAAAATAAATTAAAGGATTGGCTAGCATGAAAATCTTTTAATAGTTATAAATGCTGACTGTTGTATAAAACAAAATTAAAATGACATATTAATGTTGAAAGTTGAATAAGTAAATTTTAAATTAATAAAATATTGAATTTATATAAAAATTGATAAACAATGAATTGTTTTTTAGATTTGAAAATGTTGAATGTTATGTAAACATAATTATAAAAAAACTACTGGGGGGTGGAGGAGGTTACTTAATGATGATTTACATAACCTGTACTCATAACAATACGTTATTAAGATAGTCAAGTCTCGTAAATTACGGTGGGCAGGACATGCAGTGCGAATTGAAGGATCTGGAACCTTGTTTAGGGTACTGATTGGTAAACCCAATGGGAAGAGACCATTGGGAAGACCTAGAGGCACATGGTAGGATAATATTAGAATGGACCTAAAAGAGATAGGGTGTAATGAGGTGGACTGGATAGAACTAGCTCAATATAGAGAGAGGATGTAATGAGGTGGACTGGATAAAACTAGCTCAAGTTAGGGATAGGTGGCGTACATTTTTTATAAGTGCGGCAATAATCTTTCAAGTTCCTAATACTCTAGAGTAAGTAAATATTATAACTCTAGACAAATGTATTCACTGACCGAGAGCGGTTAGGTCTCTGACTTGACCATTTATCATTTTGTTTGTCTGACTTAAGAATGTCCAGTTCTTTGCTAACCAATTACTGTCAAATTTTAGCTAAACCTGGCAAGGACATTCATTCTTTGAAACTGGCCAAACAAAGTAAATACATAATTTTTCAAAATAGTTATCCATGTCAATATGGCAGCTGCTCAATAGGTGTATATATTTAATAACTTAGCTCAAGTGATTTGAACTTATAATTATAAGTAATCGATCAAGTACCTAAGGCAGAGTTTTCTAAGTTTTTACATTTTTACATAAATTATGAGATTGACCACGTGAACAATAGTTATTGTCTATAAATATAATGTACTGTTGAATATTATAATTGGTTCTCGGTCTAACTTGATCCTCAAGGAAAAATATCTACTTAAAATCCAAGGAGAAATTATAGGAGATATTCTACATGAAATCAAAAGATAAATGTTAAGACTGTAGTAACGATAATAACATGGAGGGAGGGAGGTCTACTGTTCACTGAACTACTAGTTAGACTGTAGTAACGATATTAACATGGAGGGAGCGTAATAACGATAAGAACATGGAGGTCTACTGTTCACAGAACTATTAGTAAGACTGTAATAACGATAATAACATGGAGGGAGAGAGGTCTACTATTTTCAGGTCTACTAAAATTGTCTTTTAAATAATTATATTGGTCCACGCCTTTAAAATAAGTTATTAAGGACTGGTTTTTAATAGTTTATAAGAGTGTTTTTTTTTGTTTTGTTTTTTTGCGAAAGTAAATACAATACAGCTTTTCTAGATAAGTTTAATTTTCTACTTATAGAACACGATATGCTATAAGCCATTTTCATCCATTTTCTTTTTTTTTAAGTGAATAATTACAAATTGGCCATAGAAAAAAATAATAAATAAGGATGTATACTTAAAAACATAACCATTTTAAATTTAATTTTAGAGATTGCGACATTGTAACCTTTGATGAAGTATTTTGTTTTAGTTGGCGAGTTAAATAGTGTAGTAAATATAGTGCTACTTGTTCAAAAAATGTAATAAATATCCCAAGTGTTCTGTTTTGGTTCTTTTAATTATTTCTAATAATACTATTAAAAATACTTTGTAATTCAAATAGGCTGCATAAAGCATGCGCAGTAAACTATTTTGTAATGCAGACAGGTGGCTTGGAACCAGCTCAGTCGATGTACCATGAGGTTTGAAGCAGCGTTAAGGGGTCATAAACTAGTCTCCCGAGCTTTAGAGAGGGATTTTCCATTAAATGCTCACATAAGTCCCTCTCCTTACCTCTCAAACAGTATCAATATCCCTCCCTCTCTCACTCTCTCACTCTCACTCATTACTCTTTCTTTAACTCATTTATAATCTCATAAAAATATTTACGGATATTGTCTTTATACTTTTATGTATTTATAAAAAATATTAAGTGCTGTACTATCATTAAAACTGTGATGGTTTAAGTTAAGATTTCATTAAGTTCAAAAAATATAATTAGACAAAAAGATACCCGGGTACATAAAGCTATAAATAATTTTAAAACATTAAACTAAATATTTTAAGTAGTTAAAACAAGAGTTTGAATACTAATTAAAAATATAGTTATAATTATTGTATTATTGTCTCCTAAATATTTCATGCAGGATAGTCTAATAGGTGAATATATTAAATAATATTAAAATAAATATTTATCATACCACTAACTTAAAATAATCTAAAGATAACAAATCAAAACACAAATATATATTTTAATCCTCTTCAAGAATCGAACCTAAGATACTTGGTACTACCTAATTCTCAATGACACAATTTTAATGTATAGTAACAGGAAATTTAATAATTCTTTGTTAAAAATTTGAGCAGTCGACCATGAATGATAAAATTTTCTTTCCATATTGTTAAACATGACAAAGTTTTTAACTAAAATTTTTTTTTTAGTACGTAAGTAATTTTAGTATTTCTGTATTAGTTAATCTCAGCTCTAGATCTTCTTTCCTGCAAAGTCATTTATAAAGTTAGAATTGAAGTTATATTTTAAATTACTTCAGAAGATAGCTCTTTTCATTCCATTCAATCATTACAATACGTGAAGTTTCGTCATATACGTTCGTTTACATAAAGTGAATATTTTAAAATGTGAGCGTAATATTATATAACGATTATACTTTTCTTTAGGCAGTAAAATATAATGATATAATGAAACAATAAAACCATTCAAGATTAATTTATTCAAGTAAATTATATTTAAAAAAATTCTCCTCACATAGACCTACCTTAATTCATATTCGAAGTTTAAACACTTTAGTTATGAAAAGAACAAATTTAAGCACAGTGATAAAATTTCAAGAAAATGCTGATATTCGTTCAACCTAATAACATTTGAATTGATCTTAATAGTAAAGCGTAGAGAGAAAAGAAATTCAAAAATAACCTCCCCAGTATGAGATTGTAAAAACTCTTGGAAAAACAAGAATAAAAACCTGAGTTAGTATCGTGCAGGTTGTATATTTATAGTAGATAAAAATGGGTTGTAACACATTTCCGCAAGCAGTAGCATATACTACAGTAAATATTAAATTTATAATAGTGCCACAGGGGTGACCTGGTGGTCCTGGGGTAAGGTGTCAGACTTCTGAGCTGAGGGTCTGGGGTTCAATCCTCGGTCTCGGCACAGATTTATCTGATTACCAAACCCTTCCTTCACCTCTGACAAGAAATCTTGTGAATGTGGGGAATGCCAGGCCTCCACCGTGGTTCAGATTCCACTTTAAACTGTAGGTCCTTCATTTCATCCCACAATCATCCTACCATTACACATTAGCGTAAGTGCGTACAACCCGAACGGGTAGTAAGACGCGGTGCTAATAGTAATAATAATAATAATAATAATAATAGTGCCACAGTATAATTTAAATTGAAATTTCCTTACCTGACAGCTAGAAAAGTTTTTTTAGCACAACGTCTTACTAACCCGTTCGGTTTATACGCTTATGTAATAATTACACTAATGGTTTTAAGGATTAGGAAGGTTATATTTAGAAAGTGTAAACGCATTTGCGTGGAGGGAAAGTGAAGAACAATTTTGGAGAAAAACCATCCTCAGTGCACCCAACCGAGATTCGAACCTTTATCTCCCCGTCATCGGTGATCTATTATACTGAGAGAAAAGCGCGTTAAACCACGCGGCCACCGAGACGGGTAGCTAAAGAAAATTATCTTCATGTTTGCATGCGTCAAGAAATGTGAACTGCAACTGTCAATTTTGATAGATTTAATACCTATAATGTTATCGATTTTTTAGTCGCAAATTATCTCGTATTTTCTAAAAGACCCTTCCTATGAAAATTGGGTCGTTCTAGGCCTAATTTCCTCTAACAGAAACAATATATTTTAAATGAAGAAGTGATGAACAATTATTTACATATCCCTCGTTCTTCTTATCTCACATGAAAGTGTTGGTGATGGAAAACTTTGCAGGTGACTTCTCCTGACGAAGTCACCCAATGAAAGCCTATTACTGGTCTTCATTTAAAATATATTGTCTTCTTTACCACGCAGGGGGTTGCGTAGGACAAATTCTCCCTCCCTTTTAATAAGATTTTAATAGGAAAACAAGACTGCCTGAAAACTTGAACGCAAAATTGTGTTTTTAATAAGGAAACGGTCTAGAAGAGAGAGCCCTGTAATGAAGTCACTTCTTCCTTTTATTCAAAACAACCCAACTTGAATTGAACTCAAGTTTTCCAAACAAAATAAAACAATTAAGTTGAATCGACGAAACATCACTGGAAAGAGCCATTCTTCTTATTTATACGATCTTTTTTTGAAGTTATTATTTATGAGGGTGCAATATTTAATTTTAAAAAATATATATATAAAATAATATGTTATAAGCCCATTTGGAATAAATTAAATTATGAGAAAACGGCTAAACCGATCTTGCCAAAATATCACTTATTTTTATAGGTTATGGGTCCAAGACATTGTCAATAATAGTATCTTCCAACTAAAACTTGATTTTCCAAGCGAGTTTCCATATTTTCTTTTGTGGTTCAGCTCTCATTCTTTGTATACTTCTTCACTGAAGCCCTGATTTGTGTATAGTTGTGTATCAGTAAATAAACTATTTATCTTTGGCTAAACATAATAGCAACTCATTTCTTACTTAATGTTATGGTGCTACAAATGAATAGATAAATGGAAGGAGGTTCGTTTTAAAGTTGTGTAAAGGGGGTGGGGGAGGGCGGGGAACATAAGTTTTGCTTAAAATTAAATACTGGGATCTTAAAATTGTTTGGAAATTAGCTAATCTTAGAGTAAAGCTCTAATTAGAACGTCAAATGAGATGTAATTCTTTATTATTTTTCCAGATAAAAAGTTTTTAACACATTTTAGCGTGTTGATATGTTGAAAAGCGACAAACAAACAATATAGCTCATTGGAAGTTTTTCCATAAATTTTGATTGTTAAGAAAATTAGTAATAATGTAGGAATCCCAATAATTTGACCATAAACATTTCAAAACTAGTCTGTAAATTGTAATTGTAAACTGATTGAGACACCAAACGAAACCATCCATTATTAAACGTGTATAAACACAATATCATGATTTGCGCCACCTCTCTCTTTGAACTGCTCTCCTAATACAAAAAGCCACTTTGATCAGCAATGTTCGTCCGGACAGTGAGTGTTTGTGCGAGCCAGACTTTTTTTATTTATTGTGTGTGTGTGTGTGTGTGTGTGTGTGTGTGTGTGTGTGTGTGTGTGTGTGTGTGTGTGTGGTGTGTGTGTGCAGCCCGTCTGCCTCCTCTGCGCTCAATCATTTATACGAACAAATAGTTTACACGGGGGAAACATTGCATATTAAATAGATTCCAAATACGAGTAGGTGTTGGAACTTCCAAGCGGTGGAAAGTTAGGGCTAGAGGACAACTTCGTCTAGGATTGATTGTAATTTTGATTTATTATATTATTAGTTTTATCAGATTAGACACACTTAAAAGTAGAGTATTATGTAAAAAAAAAGTTAATTAATCCGTTTTCATTTCATTAATAACACACAAAATCCTTGTCGGGTGTACTGAGAGTGGGTTTTTCCTACATGGTTTCCCAATCTCCTTCCACGCAAATGTGGGTAATTAGAATACCTCTAAAATGCTTCCATTCTCATCCCTACCCCATTAGACCAATGGAAAACCTGAACAGTTAGTAAAACATGGCGGTAACAAAATAAAAAGACACATAATCATTTATAACGCACCTCTTATCAAACAAAGATTAAAATCAAATCATTTAACACGTTTTTTTAGCACTGCGTCTTCCTACCCGTTCGGGGTATACACCTTTGTACTAATTACGCTAATGGTTTTATGGATTATGAAGGTTATATTTAGAGGAAGTATACCTGTATTTGTGTGGAAAACTATTTAGGAAAAACCACCCTCAGTACACCCGACCGAGATTCGAACCTCAATCTCCCCATCAATGAGAGTTTAGTCTACTGTGAGAGTAGTGCGTTGGACGACGCGGCTACAGAAGCGGATATCACGAATTTTAAAAAATAAACTTTTTCTTTTAACATGACAGTATAATACCGCCTTTACTAATTAATATCCCTGCCTTAGCCAGGAATCAAAGACACGATTTTTCGGTAGGCGGCAACTTGGAATCACAGAAACTGTTTCTCTTTGGCTCCACCTTTCCAATAAATTGTTATATCCTTTGTTAATTAACGTGGTTGTGTGGAGTGAAATCATTTTCTGTCATCGGATGGGAATCCAATTGTTCACACTTCGCTTTGGCGGAAATGGTATTCTCTCATTTCCGGCAATTTAATGGCATTAACCGAGCTATTGTGCAGCAGTCATCAACGATGGCTGTGTTATTGCGCAGGTTCGTGACGTCACTATGAGTGTGTGTTTTTTGTTTGGTACCGCGACTTACTTCCAATCCGGGCTGTCTGAGGTATAAGATAGAACGCATTTACGTTTTCAAGACTAACCTTTTAGTAAAAAAAATAAAATATTAGTACACCACAAATTCTAACCTCGACAAATTCTGTCGGCAAACCAGACCAGGCGATGATTTTTTTTAGCACCGTGTCTTACTACCCATTTGGTCTATATGCTTATGTACTAATTTACGCTAATGGTTTTAGGTATTAGAAAGGTTATATTTAGAGAAAGTGTACCCGAATTTGCGTGGAGGGAGATTAGAAAACTATCCTCAACACACCCAACTGAGATGTGAACCTCTCCGTCATCGGCAGTCTAGTATATTGCAAGAGTAGTGCTTAGACCACGTGGCCACTGAAGTGGGTGCTTGATAGTCGTTTAATTCAGGGGGGAGGGGGGGGGAGGATCTTGTAACTTTCTTGTTTGTCTAAATCACATGGTTTGCAGTAAAGCCTAGTAACAATTATTCTTTGTGTGCAAATAAACAACTCAAGAACTATTTTTAGGGAGCTAAACTACTTTTTTTTTATCACATTGGTAGCATTATATTAATAGCTTCCACACATGCACAGACTGACGCAAATATAATATTTAGTTTGTGGTTTCATTATGTAAAATTTAGTATTATAATCCTAGAAGTAAATGATTTTATTTAAAAAAAAACTGCTTTTATGAACTTAAGACGCATGTAAAATCATATTTCCGAGAAGCAAGATCAGCGTGACCCAATTTGACAGGATTAGAAATGAGAAAGTAAGAGGAATTGGTAAAGGAAGAGCCATGATAGAGAAGGCACGACTATGGTGGTATGGCCATGTGAGAAGAATGGAGAAGGAAAGGATGTCCAGGAGTATGTTGGATATGGAGGTAAGGGGTAGGAGGCCGAGAGGAAGACCAAGGGATAGATGGCTGAAGGGAGAGAGGAGGAGAGAGGACTGGGCCAAGGTGAAGGAAGAGAGGTTTTGGGAGAGGGTGGTGGGAGGAAAGGAGGCGGTGGTGAGGTTTATGTTCTAAACAGAGCCAGGGCAGTGGTTGTTCATGATGATGATGATGGTGGTGGAGTCATTGTCGAAATAAATGGTAGTTTTTTTTAAATTGAGGCTTTCCCTTTGAATATTTTAGAAAGTTCGTCGGGCACATACCTAATTAATTTAATTCAATGTATGATGAAAATTGTTTAGCAAAAACTCGGTTTAAACATAAAACTACATACTTCAGGATGAACTGATAAGTGCGAAGAAGAAATACATCCTAAAAATGTTTTCTTGGATAATTGGTTTTATTTCAAGAGCTTTAATTATCAATAGCAATTACAAGCTTTTCACTTTAAAATGTCTTCTATATTTATAAAAACATAATTTCCATATTATTGTGTTAGGGTTTTGAATTTTTATAGCGTTAGCGTAAACGGGGTTCACTCTGACACTGAAGGTCTCTATCTTGATGGTTCAAATCCTGTTTGGATGGCACTGTGAGCATTTTACTCTCTCTAGTAATTTTCATTATTTCTTCAAACACTTTCTGACGAATTTACTTTTAATCGTTGATGCTCAATTTACACTCCATTGATTTAATTCTATAATATTCCTTGTGGCAAAGTTTTCAATGAAAATAATATATGTATATATTTAATCTGGGGCTGTTCTTCCCAGTAAACTGGTGCTGTTCTTCCCAGTTATTAAGCGTTTACATTGTTCGATCACAAGTCTACTGGACCCTACTTCGATACCAGGTAGTGCCGATTCACATGTGCACAAACTCGTCTTGTTATTCAATTAGTAACTAACTAGGTTTCTGTGTGTGGTACAAGGGGTACTGCTCATGATAAAGATAGTTTGTAAGTCGTGTATTGATAAAGCACTAATATAAACTTAATATAAACACTAGATATAAGTAAACTAAATATATATTTAAACTTTTTTTTTTTTCATTTTATAGGATGAGCTCTTTAAGAAAGAATAATTCAATAAACAAATGTCTAAACGTGAACTATATTACTTCGAAGATGTGAACTAGTTCGTCTAGATCATATTGAATAATCGTCCAATTCGAACAATTTGTTCGCGAACTACACACCTTTAGTTCTTATACACGAGCCATCTGTGTGCTAAATATTCACCTTATACAGTCCAATATTAATAGTAATCTTATCTGAGAACTATAAAAGCTACTCGATCTAACTTCACGTATTAATGACAGGTCATGGATCTACAGCTATCACCTTTGATAGATATTATCAATACCTATAAAATAACACCAAAAAAGGGTGAAATGTTACATATTTTTCCCACAAAATAATTTGTTTGTCTTATCTAAAAAGGCGCTTTCCATGAAAAGTATAATATCTTGAGAAGGCCAGGCTACACTAGCTCTCCAGTTGAGCGAATGGCGTATCTCTGAATGATTTAGTCGGTAGTGGAAACTAATCTATGGAGGATATAAGAATGGAGTATAAACAAGCTAGTAACAAAATACATTTTGTACGTTACCTTATTTCAAAATTGAAGTATTTAATCTCATCGCCATAGGTGAGTTTAGCTTGGATACCATTAATGTTACGCTATACTTGCTGTTTTGTGGTTTATACTCTCTCTCTAGGCGCGTCTCTGTCTTTCTGGCTTGACCTAGTTTGTCCACACACACACACACACCACACACCACACACACACACACACACACACACACACACACACACACACACACACACACACACACACACACATATGTGGGACGCCAGCTAATTGTCTAACCGTACTCAGTATGTTGTCTCCAACCACAGCCACTCACCTCCGGCCCATCAGTTATCATATAGGACTTAAAAGACCCTGAAATGGGAAGCTTAGGCACAAGGGGTGTACACTACAGGGAACTTAGGCCACTTTAATAATGCGGACAGTAAAATATAAGATTATCCATAATAAGTTTAGGTTGAAATGTACAATTATCCTTTCAAATATTACAAGTTTTTATTCAATTAGATGCTATAAGTGAGATATTATTAAGAGTATTCATCATAGCAGGCCCAGTTCGACTCCCAGATCGCATTGGCATGTGTGTGTGTGTGGCGTGTGTGTGCTAGGTATGGGAGTAAAATAAGCTTAGGCTCCACCTACCCGCAACACATCGTAAAATTACGGATGAATGCTAGCCATGTTTATAAATACAAGTGGATACACTAATCCGCACCGTACCGTCGGTGATGAATCGTCGAGGAGAGAATATTCATCCGCACTTTTACCACGTTACGGTACGGTTCGGTACGTACGGTACGGTTTCATGTAGCCACCAACAACCGAATACGCATGATGATTCGGTTCTCTTCAGAAATGTTCGGTAGCTTCCGAACTTTGTTTTAATTCCAACCACAAAGCATTGCACGTGAGAACGTACATTTATTACACCAGTGTTGGATTTTGTTGTTTTTTAGAATAATTTTATTGGGCTTTATTTAGATTTCTTTGGGCTAAATTTTGTTTAATATGGAAGCATGCTAACTTATTTAGCCACCTAATCGAATACTTATTATTAAGGATCAAGTGAAGCTTGAGCTATAACGCTTTGGACATTGTTCTTCCACGACTCTCGATGGCAAGAGTGTAGTGACGCACGCATGCGGGTTGGCTTCACGTAGCTTTAACTATGATATCAAATGGGGCAACAACGTCCCCCCACAGTGTAATTAATGCACCAAGGTGCGGGAGAGTGGCTTGTGGAATTCCCATGCCAAAAGTCTCTAGGTTTCTAGAGAAGATACGTTTCCTTTTACCGTGCCTGTGTGTGCGTGGTGGTAGACAGACGTAAGACACCGCGGGTGGAATCCGGTCTTGTCATTCCTTCACCACTAGGGTGTGTTGGTTTAGTGCAGAAATACCTCTTACTACAACACGTGTTCGTTTGTGTTGTGAATTGTGAAGGCTTTGTCTTCTATTCTTATTGCTCATCCTGAATGAGGTAGAACTCAACATAATCACTATCATATTTTTCCTTGTAGATTTAATTGATTAAAATATATGGGGGTAGTAGACAAAAGTCAAATGTTTACAATAACATTTTTGCCATACTATAGTTACACAACCAGCTTTTTTATTGGATTTTAAAAATAAACAAAATATACCTTCAGTGAGGACTTCACTTCCAAAACAGAGGCACCCTACATGAGCGAATTTCTGAAGGAAGGCGCATGGAATGTTCCACGCGGTGACTTGGAGCGGCTCCCGTGCGTTACATGGACAGATCTCTGAGGGGAGGGATCAGGACGCATGGAAATTGGATCCACGTGGCGACTTGGAGCAGCTCCGTGCGTTACATGAATGGACCAGATCTCTGGAGGTAAGGCGACTGGAATGGGAAAACCACGTGGCGACTTGGAGCAGCTCCGCGCGTTACATGGATAGATCTCTGGAGGAAGGCGCATGGAATGATCCACGTGGCGACTTGGAGCAGCTTCGCGCGTTACATGGACAGATCTCTGGAGGAAGGCGCATGGAATGATCCACGTGGCGACTTGAGCATCTCCGTGCGTTACATGGACAGATCTCTGGAGGAAGGCGCATGAATGATCCACGTGGCGACTTGGAGCGGCTCCGTGCGTTACATGGACAGATCTCTGGAGGAAACAGCATGGAATGTTCTACAGGCGGGCGTGCTGTATTGAGCGACAAGCTTAAATTATTCTTGGCTGTTTATTTACACAGTAATTCAGTTACAGAGTAATTCATTGTTGTGAATAGGGATGGGTAAAAACCTTTTGCTGCAACTATTGTCTAGGCGACAAATAGCTGTTCTTGGGATTACTTTACTTTCAAAGGGGTGCAAGAAAACCACTGTTGCTCATAACTTCATTGTTGAGATAAAATTACACTGTAGAAATACTTGTAGAGTTTTTGTAATATTAGGAGATCACTAATGTTTACAAGAGTTTTTTTATCGTATGGTATTACTGGCAGGGAAGGACATAAACTCCATTTAGGTCGCCTGTTTGTAGACTTTACGCCTCTCTGGTGGTACAGAACGTTGTCCAGGGTACACTTATGTCTACTTGTCACTTGTCTACATGTCGTAACCACAATAACATGATGTGATGATAGTTAATATGGAGGTGAGGGCCAGTGGGAGTCCTAACCTAGCTTAAGCCTAATTTACCAAGCCCTGGTGACCATCGGGATAATTCCCCTTAAAAGAAGAATACCCAAGGTACCAACCGGTAATAGAATCCGGACCCCTAGGTTATTATTCAGGTGTACTGACCACTACACCACGGGGTCGGTTGTTAGAGGTTATTAAATACATACCTATCCTGACTCTTATAAGACAGTCAAAAATCTAATCGTAATCATACCGCCTAGTGATAGGAAAAAAATAGCCAATCTCTTAATGACACATTTTCATTTCATCCGGGAATTATAAGGAGACCTCTAGATCAATAAGCAAACTTATTTTTTTTTCGACAAAGCAAAGGTGTTTTTACTAAAAGCGATTGACGTAACGTTCATGTATTTGGTTACTTTGGTGGCCACATGATTTAAGGCGTCATTCTCTCAATAGACTGGACTGACGATAACAGGTAGATAGTTTTATTATAAATTGTTTTCAATTCTCTCTCCACGTAAGCTCGCTCTAAAATTCAACCTTATTCATCCTTAAAATATTTGCGTGTTTAGTAAATAAATATGCGTATTACCCGAAAGGTTACTGAAACGCCGTGAAAAAAACACACATTTTGTTTTCCAAATCCAAGATGGTGGAAATGATCATCTCACCTACTTTAATATTAGCACCAGCTAGTCATGTTGTTTTTCCAATCCAAGTGGTGCATGATCATCACTACTTTAATATTCACATTAGTCATGCTATAGTATTTCCAAATCGATGGTGGCAATGATCATTCCTACTTTATATAGCACCATGCTATCCTGCTATAGTTATTTTCAATCAGATGGTGCAATGATCATCTCACTACTTAATTAGCACACTAGTCACTGGATATAGTTTATTTTTTTCCAAATCCAAGATGGTGGCAATGATCATCGCACCTACTTTAATATTAGCACCATGCTAGTCACTGGCTATAGTTATTTCCAATCCAAGTGGTGAAGACATCTCACTCTTTAATATTAGCACCTGCTAGTCACTGGCTTAGTTTTTTTCCAATCAGATGGTGCAATGATCATCTCCTCTTTATATAGCACTGTAGTCATGCTTCCTCCTCTATCTCCTCTCTCTCTCTCTCTCCAACGTTTCTCAGTATCCTTCCGTTAGAGTTTGAGATTGTCACGTTTAATTGCAAAGGATGGATGGTCCGTGACAGAGCTAGGGATGGCTGACGACCCTACCCCTTCAACTCTCCTCACCCAAACCCCTATCTCCCCCTTAATAGCCCTTCCCTTACGTCTCTCCTAAACTCTTCTTCCTACCTCTGTAATAACTCCCCGAGGGAGACTACAAGCCCGGGCTGTCAAAATTAAGTTAGTCTTCACGAGGGTTAGGCGCTAGAACTGGTTTTTGCAATTAACGAATTAATAAGTGTACTTGACTGTGTGTGAGTGTTTGTGTGTGTGTTTTAGAGCCATGAGCGGGGATTTTGTTGATAAAACTATTTAGTTTCAAAGGTTTATCAAGATAGAAAATATGTAATATTTAAAAAAAAATTGTCATGGTTTTATTTTAAAAGAAATTTGGTTATGGTACCCCGGTTTTCAAAATCATGTTTGTAAAAGTGTTTTATTATTTGTGCGTTTCGCTACCAGTAAAATTTGTCAATTAAGCATAGTAAATACTATAAGGTAAAAGGAAGATATATTTCAATTAACTGCATCAACACTCAGCAAACTTTATACCAACAAATCCTGACCAATCCTCATTAAATACCAATTCTTAGAGGCAATTAAATCAATTATGTCAAATAAATTTCTTAAAATTATTCACTCGTATATAAAGGGTATGACTGTCTGGATAAAAAAAAAATGTTCAAAGGAATTTATAGACTTCATCCATCGTCTTTTTAAATATTTAAGACAACTTTGACAAAAAAAAAGGCGTTCACTTAAATTATGTTTTTAATTTACCTAATTCTATTTATTTTGTCTCACGAATAAGTGATCCACTCGTTATTAAAGAGTTAAACTTGACCTTTCGATCTCGGTCATAAAGTTCCTCTTTAAAATTAGAAAAAAATAAAATAAAAAATATCACGCTCAGAAAAAATCTTGGACGAAACTTTCTATGTGGATAATATACATAAATGTATAATTTGTATATATACAATATATGTGTGGTGATATATTTATAAGCCATATTAAGTTGATTTTGATAAGAGGGTCCCGAATTCTGGATTTCCAGTAGGGGTTGAAATATATATTCGTTAAATTGAATTATCCGCCTTCTCACAAAATAATAAATAATTTTACTAGGGCACGGTTTAAGTTTCTGTTCTTCAACGATCAAAGATTATTTTTTTCAATATATAACATATACTTAGTATGACGCCATAGTCATAAAGCTTATGATGTGTCCTAACGTGTTTTTTTTAACATTGAAGATTATTTCACACGCTAAGCTTTTAATCCTTGTGGAATACTTCTAATTAAGCTTACTAGACAATATATAATTATTAGATTCCACGATAAAACTATCCACACTTGTTATTGAAAAAAAAACTTTATCTATCCGCACTTAGACGAGACATAACTTTATCTTTAACTTTACACATACACATTTTACTCATATTTTATTCACTTTTACAGTAGATATTTTATATCTAAAAAGCAAATTTTTTTTCTATATTCATCGATTTAAAATGTTAATAGTTTTTGTGACGTTGTGCGATATAATAAATCACTAATTAAACATTTAAATCTTCCTACAATAAGAATCAAGCATTAAGGAACTTTTTTGACAATTGCAAATACAACTAAAACAATCTTCATGTATTTATACGTCAAATTATTTAAACTGCAACCGTCTTGTTTGATTCGTAGTACATATAAAAATCCCAAAAATACTGTAAAACTGTATCGATATTGCCAGATTTTTTAAAATAAAAAAGCTCCTTCCGAAATCCTACTAAACATTCAAAATGTATCTTCGTCATCTTAGTTTTATTTTCTTCC
The DNA here is from genome assembly GCA_039000515.1 of Timema cristinae. Classification (NCBI taxonomy): domain Eukaryota; kingdom Metazoa; phylum Arthropoda; class Insecta; order Phasmatodea; family Timematidae; genus Timema; species Timema cristinae. Next base: position 44,133,134 of record JBCFYV010000100.1, on the reverse strand, counting down.
TGGACATTATTTGAATGTTTATTCACTGGGTGAGCTTAAAATGGAAGTGTAGGGGACGCGAGAAAAGGGCAATATTTGTGCAATTTTGTAACAAAATATTTCTTTTGGCCAAAATAAAATAAAATATTGCTCAGTAGAAGAGTTTAATTTTCTTCACATAGTGATATCAAAAGTTGTTGAATATCTGTAATGATCATGGCGGCATTAGATGAGAAACTTTTTAAATGAAGAGAAAAAGTTTTCATTAAATTCCAGGACACCCTGGACAGATATTCAAGAACTGTTGATATCACCGTGTGAAGAAAATTATACCCATGTTTCTACTGGATAAATTTTTATTTATTTTGACACAAAAACTGTAAAATTCCTCCACTTAATTCGTGTTCCCTACATTTCCAGCTTAAGTACCTAGAGTGGGCAGCTAGATGATCGGGGTACCCTGGTTAAATTATATGTGCGACTGAAAGATATGTCTACTTTTAGTAAATGGTTGTAGGTGACCTGGTGGTCTAGGGGTAAGGTGTCAGACTTCTATGCTGGCGGCCGGGGTTCAATCCTCGGTCCGGCACAGATTTATCTGATTACCAAAACCCTTCCTTCACCTCTGACAAGACATCTTGTGAATGTGAGGAATGCCAGGTCTCCACCGTGGTTCGGATTCCACGTTAAACTGTAGGTCCTTCATTTCATCTCACAATCACTCTACCATTACACATTAGCGTAAGTGCGTATAACCCGAACGGGTAGTAAGACGCGGTGCTAATAATAATAGTAAATGGTTGTCATATATCTTACTAGTCTTATTAATATTATAAATGCGAAAGTTTGTGTGTTTGGATGTTTTTTGCTTAATCACGCCAAAACTGCTGAACGGATTCGAACGAAACTTTGACCGTTGGTATAGTATGTACTGGAATAACATATAGGACTATTCCCAACCTTTGATTTTAAATAGTAATAAATATATGATTATAATGTGATTGAAGTGATGTTATTTAAGAATTTGTGATTTAATATTTTATAATTAAAGTAAATAGTAATTAGTGTGACGTAGTCTCATACTAATAAATAATAAATATGTGATTTTTTTTAGCTATATATTTTGAAAAAAGTATTATTTCATTTATTTATTTACCTTATTAATTATGAAGGTAAAAATAAAAATAAAAAATTTATAATTGACAACTTAAATAATATATATATTTCTTTTATTACGAAATATTTAAAAGTGAAAATTAAAATACGGCAAAATTATTTAAAGCTAGAACTGAGAAAAACTCATAGATATTTGAAAAAAATAAAGTTTGATTTATGACTAAAACAGTTTAGTTAAAAATTAAATATTTTATCAATTATTGCGGGCGAAGCCGCGACGGGTAAAAGCTAGTTTATATATAAATCGTAAATATCTAGGTGCTACCCGTATTGATGGGCAAGTTTACAAATAAGTCATTCTCGTTTATATTGGTTTTCCAGAAACAATGAAGCTGGGTGTGTTAAATGTATCGTCTAAATTGTTCTCATATTAACTCCAAACAGGTTGGAGTGCACTCCCTTTACGTTCTTGCTTCTATATTCCTACTCCATCAGGGAAGTTTGTAGGTAAAAATGACGGGTAGTAAGACTTATTACACGAAAATGAATCTAGTCGCTACGGCTGGGTGAGGTGTGCTAGAGACTTATTAGCCATAGAAGTGGTGCTGACTAACAACTGGAGGGAATTGTAAAAATGGTTAAAACCAAAACATTATTAAAAACAAATTGGTTTGTTGTGAAAGTTTTGACTGTTTAATGCAGGTGTTCTTAACCTATGGATCGCGACTCAAACGTGGGTCGCCATGGCTTTCGAGATGGGTCACCGCAACTTAAGAAAAATCAACTAAAGACTTAATTTGAAACAATAAATCTTTTCAGAACCATGATTTTACAAACAATGATAAAATTATGATAATCTGTGCACATTGAAAGTAGTGTTTTTAATGAACAAGGAAGAGGTTCAGTGATGGTTTTATAATTTTGTGTTTAGATAGCCCCAAAATATGAACCATTAGTATTAAAGACGATTTCTTAAGGTGCGGCAGAAGGGAGCGCGAGTAATTTTACAGTTTTTATAGAATTTAAAGTTTTTGGCCAAAATAAATCAGATATTTTTCCAGTAGCAACATAAAATTTAGTTTTCTGCACATTCTAATATCAACAGATCTTGATTATCTGTCAAGGGTGTCCTGGAATTTTGTCAAAACTTTTTCTCTTTATTTAAAAAGTTTTGTCAAAATTACAGGACACCCTTGACAGATATTCAAGATCTGTTGATATTAGCATGTGCAAAAAACTAAACTCTATGTTGCTACTGGAGAAATATTATATTTATTTTGGCCAAAAACTTTCAATTCTATAAAAACTGTAAAAACACTTGCTATCCCTTCTACCTCACCTTAAAGTTGGGTTTCATATTTTGTCATGGATCGAGGAACAATAAAGCCACAGTGTGTCGTCTGTGGTGAAGTACTCACCAATGAGTCACTAAAGTAGAACAAGTTAAAGAGACACCTTGAAACAAAAGCATAATGCTTTAGTTACTAAAGAACTGAGTTTCTTTGAAAGAAAATTACAACAGCTGAAGTGACAGCGTCTCGTTACTGAAAATAAGACTGTTCTGTCCAATAAGCCACTCTTGCTTCTTACAATGTTGCTTGGCGTATTGCAAAACAAGGTAAACCAAATACAATTGGAGAGGATTTGGTAAAACCGGCAGCAATAGACATGGTTAACATGACCTGTGGTGATAAATGTGTAAAAAAATATCAAACAAATACTACTGTCAAATGATACTATTCGTAAACTAATCCACGATATTGTCACCCGAGAATGCAAGTGTTCTATTTCCAAAACTGCGTATAGCCCGAACGGGTAGTAAGACGCGGTGCTAATAATAATAATAATATTTCCAAAATTGTTAAATTTGAGATATTTGGGGTTTACGTTTATTTAGAATGCATATGACTCACCTGCGGTGAAATTGAGACTACTATATAATTACTTAAGAAGATACAAACTCGAGTTGTCATCTAGTAACATTGGTTTTATACACAAGGTCAAACTTCAATGCTCTTTTACACAAAAGTGGAAAATTGGACATAGAACACTTTCATTCTCGGGTGACGATATGTCGATTTAAATTAAAATACAAGTGATCTCAGCCATCAGAACTAGTGGGCAGTTTAGTCTAAAACTGGATGAAACAGCTGATGCAAGTGATGACACTCAACTCATTGCCTACATACGCAATGGCTGGACTTACTGAAATGGAAGAATTTTTTGTTTTGTCGTCCACTTACCACAGATACTACTGGAGATGACTTTTTATTTTATTTAACTAGCTCATTTTTTTTAAAGAATAAACTTTGTATTGGAATGCCAGGGCTTCTGTGCAAGAGTAAAGGAAGTTAATCCGCAGGCAAAAGTGATTCATTGTCTTCTTTATAGAGAAAATCTTGCTTCTAAGAGGCTGTAAGAGGATTAGAATATTGTTATGAAAGAGTTTGTTCAGGCTGTCAATTTTATAAAATCAAGGTCACTCAACAGGATATTTAGCTAGATGTGCTTAGAAATTGGCTCTGAGAACACCCATTTTATTGCATCATTCTGAGGTCAGGTGTTTGTCTAGAGGAAATGTACTTCAAAGAGTTGTCTCCTTATCCAAGAAGATTGAAATATTTTTGTCAAAAAGAATGATCCTTCGACTTCCTGGTTATTTAACGAAAAGTTGATTATGAACTTATACCTTTCAGATGTATTTGCGGAACTTAAAAGGTTGAACACCTCAATGCAAGGTTGCGATCAAACCGTCATTGGCCTAACAGAGAAATTGACAGCATTTAAAGGAAAGTTGAAACTGCGGAAAACTATAACAGAATAAAATAAAATTGCTTCTTTCCCGACTTCAAACCTGATTCTAGAAGATGAAAGCAGTGAGCTAGCAGGGGTTAAAAATGTAATAATTGGGCATATGCAGAAATTAAATCTTGAGTTCGATCACTACATTCCAGAAGATATGGCTGGATACAGTTGGGTGCGCAGTCCATTTGACATTGACATTAAAGAATTACCTGAAAATTTTTCAGACATTGCTGGTCTCCAGGAAGAGCTTATTGAAGTTAAAAGTGATGAAGCTTTGCGCCACAATTTAAAAAAAGCAACTGGGTCACTATGTTCATTTTGGATAAAACTGAAAAAAGAAAAATCTATTGTAGGAAACGAAACTATGAAAGTGTTACTTCCATTTTCGACTTCCTACCTATGTGAAGCTGTCATAAAACTAAGATTAAAGCAGATTACAACCAGAGCATGACTTAAGATGACTTTTCTTCACTCTCTGTCATGAAAACTAAGGTTTGAAGCAGATTACTGCCAGAGAATGATTTGAGATGCAGCCTTTCAAAGATATGACCATGATTTGAAGACCTTTCAGAAATAATGCAAGGCCAAGGATTTCACTGAACTAACGGAAATAATTTTTTGGGGGGATTTTGTTTTGTAAAAGGTTAAATTTTCAATTAACACATTATTTGTCACAAAATATGTTAGGCCTACCTAATATCATAATAATAAATACTTATTGATGGAGTTACTTTACATTACTGTATTTAATTTATTAAATTCAATAGTGGAAATATTTTCTTAATTCTCTTACTACATTCTGATTACACCTTATAATTTCTTGTTAGAAAATATTACAGCTTTAAATAATAATAAATAATTACCGCACTTATTAAATTTATTATATTAGCACTGTTTAACTTCCAAAGAGAGTCATGGGTCGCCAAATTGATCGTCTGTTGATTTTGGGTCTTGGCAAAAAAAAAATAAAGTTAAGAATCCTTGGACTCTAATATGACAAAAACTCAACTCATGATCTTTCAGATAATATGGTTTGGTGGATGGGTACATAAGAGAAGATTTATCTTTTGCTAGGTGTTACTTATCCACACTCCTACCGTACATGAGGTATAGGTGTACTGTTTCAGAATAAGATAGTTTGTAATTCATGTTCTGACATAATCCCTGCGTTAATAATCATCACGTTCAACAACCAAGTAAATACAAACATATGTTCACATAAAGTGATAAAGGACAGAACCTGCTTAGGTGGCCACGTGGTCTAACGCGCTACTCTTGCAGTAGACTATACTGCTGATGACGGGGAGATTGAGATTCGAATATCGGTTGGGTGTACTGAAATTGTTTTTTTTTTTTTTTTTTAAGTTTTCCACTATCTCTCCACGTGAATGTGGGTACACTTCCTATAAATATAACATTACTAATCCCTAAAACCATTAGCGTAGCTATTACACAAGCGTAAACCACAAACGGGTAGTAAGAGAAGGGTGCTAAAGAAAAAGAATAGTAAAATAATTAGACAGTCAACTCAGGTTATAATGAACTTATACGGACTCGTATATTTTGTTCACGTCAGAGGTTCACTGGAACAGTTTTTTTTTTTTAATCTGAAAGTATTGGGTTAGCGACAAACAAAATACGAGTTCAAATACAGTCGCTCTCTATTGAAATCTATTAATGAATCTTTAAAAAAAAAAAACTGTTATACTCTTTCAACTAATGTTATATGCTATTGCTTACTATTAACTGTTTTAATTAATGTTTCTTCCAGAGCCTTCTCTGGAGTCGGTGCTTTTTCCACACTTGATTCCACACTATCCATGCATACAAAAAAACTAAACTGAGTAGAAAGGTATAATTTTTTGAGTTCCATACCCTCTCTCGAAGAAAGGGATTAGTGGAAACAATTTATCATTAAATGGCTACAAACTGTCATTCACTGTCCTGTAATTCCTGTCATATTAATACAACTCGGAAGACCGTCTTCCTTTACTTGCCGCAGACAAAGTTATTATAAATTATTATTATTATTATTATTATTATTATTAGCACCGCGTCTTACTACCCGTTCGGGTAATACGCACTTACGCTAATGTGTAATGGTAGAGTGATTGTGAGATTAAATGGAGGACCTACAGTTGTTTAACGTGGAATCCGAACCACGGTGGAGGCCTGGCATTATTATAACTTAAGCCAGATCAATGAGTATAGTGACTGTTTGGGCTCAATCTCCCCTCCCTTCCATATTCCGTACTTTCAGTCAAGCTTTGTGCTACATAAACTTCAAACAAAAAGTGAATAATGATGTTATAATGACATTTATTATTGAAAATTCCCATTTTTCTGTTCACTAAAACTGAAGTTTAGCGTTCATTATAATCGATTTTTTTTTAACACACATTAAAATGTATGTGGGTAGGTTCACTGTAACCGAATGTTCACTACAACCGTTTTCAATAAAACCAGAGTTCACTTGTTTGTATACATTTTGAAAAGTCAACTTTCACTTTCACTTCAAAGATCTCTCTTTAACTTTAAGACATCATAAATCTAATTTTCACTAAAATACAGAGTTTACGTATCTTCGTATCCATCTCTTGTACCTTCACTATCCTTTTACTTGCGTCAGCCTCCTTCAATTAGCCACTGGGGATTGTGGGTAAATCACTGTGGACCCCACTGACTGTCCAATTACTGTCAAACTACTGTCTTAACGCTCAACGCTCACTTTACTTGGGCGCAGAGGGGGGGCGGGGTGTGATGGGGGGACTGATTAAAACTTTTAGGAGGATTACGAAGCTCCTAATAGAGAGGTCTACTCCAAATAGGTGAAATGATGACCGAGACCACTCGCGACACGATTATTAAAAAAAAAAAAGATTATTTGGATATTACATTATATATTTTGTATTTAATTAAAAATGTATACAGTCTGTTAATAATTACTGTGCATTGTTTATTGTATCTCAATAACATGTTATCAACTTTGCAAGTTAATGGAATGGATAGAATTTGCCATTACGTATTTTAATTAATTATAATTTATACCATTTGTTTTTTGGTACTAAAATAATTACTATTTATTAAACGAAAATAATTTGTAATAATTTTATTTTAGTAAAAATCAAAGACAACAATTACGTTTTAAAACAAACACGATTGTTTTAGCTCATATTATTGATTGCTTTTTTTTTATATATATAAATGTATTATTTGTATTTATACGCTTCGCTACAAGTATTGAATATAAAACGGATATATTCGATCTCTATTTAAATATTTATTTTTTCTGTAAATTAGGCTTAAACCCTGGTTGGTTCATTAATATTATCTACTACAGTCCGACTGAAAATCTTTGCCCCAGTAACATAACAGTTTTAGAAAGTATAGGAACTGGGTTAAACTAATTTAAATGGTTGATTATGACAATACTAACCATTCTAGCTCAACCTAACCTTCAAATGGTAGACGCATAGAAGGTTTTCTTGTAACCAACAACATAAAAAAGTTTTATACTAATTTACTAAAACATTTAACTTAGTTTATAATAGTTGATTAAGTTGCCCCTATTATATCTAATACATATTTGCGGGAGAAACTTTACGTTAGTTAGGAAACAGTTCATGAAATGCGCAAAGATATTATTATTATTATTATTATTAGGTGTTCTGTCTTGCGACAGGTCCTTTCCTTTTGTCAGTTAACTCATATCGCCAATGAACCCTGTCCTCTGCCTCCTTCTTAAGCTCCCAGATCGTTCTTCTCTCCAGCAAGTCATCTAATATTTTATTCCTCCTTCTTCCCAATTTCCTCTTTCCCTCAACCCTTCCATGACGTCGTGCAGAAGACAGTTCCTCCTAGAGATGAGTCCGATCCAGTTTTCTTTGAGCCGAAAAATCACATCCAAAATGGTTCTCTTCTCACCCATTCTTCTTAGGACTTGTTCATTTGTCATCCTGTATGTCCACTTGAGCTTCTCAAGAAGTCTTCTCCGGTAGGTCATTCTACATAACGTAAATAATTAAGAAAAACACAGACAATGATTATGAACGGTTTGAAAACAAAATGTTTTTCAGAAAAAAACTAAAAACAAGAAACTCAAATATTTATTTAAAATGAAATCTGTCTATTACTATTAGATAAAGTGTAAGGGCGATATTACACAGTCATGTTTCTTTAATATAGTATTTTATAAAACATTTTATGTAGTTTTGAAAAATGTGCAATTACTTATTACATTTAATTTCTTTCAAAATTTTCACAATAAATGTTAGTAGGGAAATACGAAATGACAATAAGTGCTATAAAAATCTGAAAATTGGAGATCATAAATAATATAAAATATATTTACGAATATCCAGAGAAATATTAAAAAAAAAAGCTTGTCTAAATGACCTTAATAACTAAAAGGAAAATATCACCTTTCGTGTGAAGTGTTTGTAATTTAAAAAATTATTCTGTTCACACCATAATATAATTAAAACTTTAGCTTCTATTTTATTTTATAAAATCCTAGTACATGTTCTATAATGTATATGTTTTATAATGGTTTTGTAAAATATGTTAATTTATAAATTATCTATTATGGAACTTTAAAGTTAAGTCCACCATAAGAAGAAACCAAGGCTCGATCTATAGGCGGTCTATAGAAGAAGGCGTCTGCGCACAATAAAACAAACAATTGAAGTACTAAATAGCCATGTTGACATCCCCCGTAACGCGATTGGCTGACAAGAAACACGTGGCACACTTAACGTAGCGTGACAGTTATTCCCTCGACTACTCTTTTAAGTTAAATTAACGTAACGTTGAATACGGTTATAGCTTACATTTAAGAACACGAAGAGAGCCTTTAAGTTACGTCAAGCTTCCTTTACGCTACGTTACGTTGTATGACCGTAAAAATTGATCGTGCTACTGGTATGAAGAGAATAGGGACGCTCACTATACAAGAGCTTGGTATAATAATTGGACCAATAAACTCACACGTTACATCCAGTCTGTGGACGATGGACCATTGTTCTTCCCTCCCCCTTTTTACCCTCTAACCCACTCCTACCCTTCCTTTTAACCAAACAGACAAGAGGGGGGGGGGGGAGAGAGATAACGTCAGACTAAGAAAATATCATTTTCGTGTGAAGTGACCAGGAGATAACATTCCCAGCGCTCTTCTGACACTTATTTCTAACAACTCAACAAACCTCTACTACACATGGAAAGTTTTTCAGCCCCCCCCCTCCCCCTCTCCCACATATATATCTAAAAAATACCACCTCTGTGGTCTAGTGCTAACCATTTCTGGCTACAGAGGTATAGGTTTCGATTCCCGACGCTTACAGATTATCCTGTGAAGCACTGGGTATGGAACGAGATCAGTTCAGCTTCGTGAGGACCAAATGAGAAGCTACTTGAATGAAAAATAGCGGATCCGGTCTATAAAACAGAGATTAATGGCCGTAGGGCTCGTTGTGCTGACCAAATTACACGCTCTATTAAAAAAATTGGCACCATCTTCGACAACAAACGCTGACAGATTGGTCGTTATGGCTCGCTTACGAGCTCAACCATGGAGTTGTTTTTATTAATACCTATAATATAACGTTGAAGATATATTAAAATAATATTACTGTTAGTAGGAATGTTTGTATTTGATAATAGGCCCTTCCAACCATATTTTTACTTAAATTGCAAAGCATGGACATGATGCACTTCAATCTTCTTCCTTATTTATCAGCAGGTTCTGGATTTAGAAGCCGCTACCATCCGAAGTGGGGCCAAGTAGATCTCACAATCATCCCTACCATTACACATTAGCGTAAGTGCGTATAACCCGAAGGGTAGTAAGACGCGGTGCTAATATAATAATAATAATAATAATAATTCTACTGGAGCAAGATTTTATTTATTTTAGCCAAAAAATATTTGCCATAAAAATTGCAAAAACACACTTGTCTTTTCTCGCGTCCCCCTCTATCTCATCTTAAACGTATTAATTATATAATTGTTTTTTTTTTAAAGTTTTGGTACAACTGTTTTCAGCTCTCAATAATATATGACACATCAAAAGAGGATTAAACACCTGTGTGTATGTGTATGTGTATGTATGCGTGTGTGTATGATAACGCAGCCGCAGCGTCGTTATCAGTGTCACAGCTTCTCCTGACGTCGACTCGTCACTTCTCTCTCTCTTTCTTTCTCTTTCAAGAGTGAGAAATGGGGTAAAAGAGGAGGAGTGAGGATGTTCATTGTTTATGTAATCGCGATTTACGTTTTGACAACGCTTATGTAGCTCCAACCCCCCTCCAACCCCCTCTTTCCTCCGTGAGTGACGGTCGGAAATAACGCTCGTTGAGTTTTGTCATTAACCTATCAGTTTCATCTTAAGGAAAACAACTGAAACTATACACGTATCAGGAGGGAGACGAACTGGAGTTGGAAATAATGTCGTCTGCCACGTATGGGGAGCTTCAGTATTTATTTATACTTTCTCATACAGAGGAAGTATTGTTACACAAATTTGCAACAATAATAATAATACTTAGCACTGCGTCTTACTAATCGTTTCGGGTTATACGCTTTAAGTACTAATTACGCTAATGGATTAGGACTTGGGAAGGTTGAATTAGAGGAAGTGAGCCCGCATTTGCGTGGAGGGAGAGTGGAAAACCATTTAGGAAAAACCACCCCAGTTCACCCGACTGAATTTGCAACAACAACAACAAATTGATATCGATATTCAGATGAATTTTTTACTTTTTTTGTGCCCCCAATTCCAAAAAATGTGTGTAGTACAAAATTTTCCAGTGTCTACAGATGGAATGGTTTTTATATATTTCGTTTAATTTGACATCTTGGCTCAGTCAGAAGCGTCTGTCTAGTGAGTTAAGGGTCCCAGGTTCGATTCCTGATATGACTGAAAAATGTATCATTAGTAAAATGTGGGTTTACACTTTGTCAGGGATGAATTAACGGCCGGGGGGTTAGGTGTTGTCTGTTATAGAGTTAAATTAGTTTATAAATCGTGTGGGTATATAATCGGTCGGTTTATAAAGTGAACGTTAAATACCTCATATACATGAAAACATATTTTGTTCAAATTTCATATTTAGATGCCATATAAAACACCTCTATATGTTTGGTCTAAATCATTATTTTGATTCTTGACCCATACACAGGGGTAGTTTACTGATGACTAATTTTTTTTTTAATCTAAGATTTTGAAAATGACTATTACGAATTCAAAAAGTATAGCTGGCGAGTGTTTTACACTACAAAAAAAAGTGTTAAAGTTAGTTTACAACATGACGGTACATAAAATATACATTAATTTTAAGAAAATAAGCTTATTATTCAGTTAAAAGAAACAAATTATATGGAATTTCACTTGTAGAGCTAATTGAGGTATGTTTGGCTGATACGCGTGTCAGAGTAAAAGTTGGATGTCACTTATCAGCAGGGCCCAGATTTTGATGACATGTCATCTTTTTTTTTTTTTTTGAACCATCAGAGACAATGCTCATTTTTACATAAATTCTGTTCATAATCCCCTGTTTGTATAAATGCATATTTTATAGGTAAATTTTCTTGCTTTATTTTGTTTAATATGTCATTTTTAAGCATTTTTTAAAAGAACATTTAAAATTGTTTGAAAATGACTTTAAAACGGTTAAATATATATATTATATATGAATTATCGGTGCTTTGATAAAACATGAATATTCAAATATCATATATCTCACCACAAACTTGATGACTAAAGAAGATAATGTCAGAGTCCAAATGAACTTGATGCCCCTTTACCTGCGAGCTTATAAAATCCACATTCCTGGTGATACATTCATTACACTTAAGTTGGAAAGGGTTGTAGGGGGAGGGGAGAGCAATTTTTAGAGTTCAAATAAACTTTATGCCTTCTCAACCTGTGTTGTCATACATAATATTAACATTCCTGCTGAGTCGCTCACTATATAATAGCTGGAAAGGGCTGCAATGGGATGGTTAACTATCTCTATTAAACGCCAGGTATTTGTATTCTAATTTTAAGTAGAGCACATGATTTTAGCTGTCAAAATATTGTCAATGCATAGGTTTCATTTATAAAGTGAGTGTTACATTTATTTATTTGCAATCATTCTGTATGTATTTAGAATGCCTTAAACCAAACCATCCAAAGCGAGTCATTTTGAGGCAAATTTTTACTGAATTCAGAGAGGATATTTTTTCTACAATTAGTGAAATAATTTTCTGTAAAATATGTGAAGTGAAATTGGCTGGCATCAGATAGAAGATTTACTACTCAAAAGCGTATCATTCGCAACAAACATACTGTGGTATCCAGAATATCATTAAAAAGAAAACCTCTCAAATATACTTGCAATTGCTTTCACGAATCAAGAAAATTCCTCAACATCTTAAAAAATTTGTGTGACGTTCTGATATCTGTAAACATTCCTCTGTTAAAACTGAACATTGTTAAAACTAAAGGATTACCTGGAAATGTATACCAGTCATTCTATTCCAGACGAGTCCATACAGATGAAAAACTTGAAAATGACAAAGATGGAGAGATCTTTTTGCTCACTATTGAAGTTTTGGAGACCATAATCCATTCAACAATATGTAAAATCTCCGACAAATTTAAGGTTTTGCTATGGTCGAAGGGTGTGTGACAGATGACGTTCTGCTCTTTATGACCGTCGTAGTGCCATACATTGTTAAAGCAGCCAAAACAATTAAATCATTCTATTCGAGGATGATACAGTGACTTGCCTAGCTCACATTTTTCTTAGAGTAGCGGAGGCAGTGAGGGATAACTTTACCCAAGTGGACACCATAGCGTCACACACAAAGAAGGTATTCGTCAAAGCTGGATTGAGTAAGCAACTCTTCAAATCACAGGATCCCGATGTTCCCTTGCCATTGCAGCCTATTTATCACGTGGTGGGGCACTTTGATCGATGCATGTGTATATCATTGTGATAATTTTCAAACTGAAAAGTTTGTAGTATATTCTCTTGAAACACAAAATGTTAGATTCATTAAGACTTCTCAAGAATGGTTTTCAGACAATGAAATAAAAGGAAAACTGGCATACATCGAAGCAAATTTCAGCTCTTTGTCGTCAACAAAGACACATCTTCAGGAGAGAGGTATGAGTCTAGAAAACATCATAGCTTTGGTAAAAACAACTGAAGGTGAATTGGAAGATGTGCAGAGTGATATTGCAGAGCTAGAATCAGACAAACTTATACGTGTTCTTGAAAGAAACTCGGGCTACAAAATTTTGTATTCCATCTCTCGAGTATTGACAAGAAAATATTTTATCACCACTGACATTGAAGAAGAACTAACATCTAGTGATTGAGTGTATTTCAAGTTGGCTCTCATCGCTTCTGTAAAAGTAGTAATGCGATTTCAAATTATAAGCACATGCTGGCTGGCAATAGCGTTCATTTTCCTTCCAGAATGTGTACATGTTCAGTCATCTAATGCAATGCAGAATGAAGTAAATTCAAAACTTTTATTTATACCTATAGAAATATAATTTCTCTAAAAATTTACATATGATAAATCGCATGACTAACCAACAATAATAATTTGTTTATCTTAGAATTGTTGCTCCTTGAATTACGAAACGTGCTAGCAAACATTGATTTAGTTTGGGAAGAGGATTGATTATATGTAGGGAAGAAAAAAATAAAGATTTAAAATATATGTAAAGTTTATTATTGTTTAAATATCAATAATATTAATACGTAATTTTTAAATAGTTAAAAAAATTTTATAAAATATTTTCAGTTTATTTCACGTTTTATTTTACGTGTATAATTCCAATCCTAACTTCTTGTAATAAATACATATGGAGTTTCGTTCAATTCTTTTAGGTATTCTTTTGTTGCTAATTTAAAGTCAATATTTAGAGTCTTTAGCTTCATTTTATAGATATTTTTTTTTTTGCAACTTTTAGGTCATCAAAATCTGGGCACTGCTTTATCAGATACTTTCGAAATACATAATGGGTTGAAACAAGGCGATGCACTTTCCCCATTATTCTTTAATCTAGCCATAGAGTACTTCATTAGGGTTATGGAATAGAGAAGGTAAGGGTTAACATCAAACAGTATAATTTACATTCAGGATACGCAGATGATTAAGTTTTGTTATGTATTTTAAGGAAACTGTTGCAAGCAATGAAGAAATTTTATCAGAAGATCGTAGGGAAATAGTTTTATAAGCGAACGCTGAAAATACTAAGAATATGACCAAAGAGATTGGGGTCGTTAGTTTAGAGATTAATTCGAACAACATATCATTTGACAGGAATAATGAGTCAGAATATTTAGGGAAATTTAAACTAGCAACAACGATATTTGATTGGAAATTAAGAAAAGAATACAATAGAGAAATGCATTATATTACTCAATCAGTAAGTTGTTGATATCTTCCCGCTGTCCAGGAATGAAAAGCCAAGAATATACCAAATCATATTACAGGTTGTTCTCTATGGCTGTGAAACGTGGTCTCTTACCTTACATGGCAAAAATAAATTTAAGGTGTTCGAAAACAAGGTTCAATGAAAGAGATTTGGTCCAAAAAGCATTATTCTATTGGGTAGCAGAAGAGGTTGCATAATGATGAGTTACATACCCTCTATTCATCACAATACATTATTAGGAGTGTCAAATCTCGCAGATGACAGTGTGCAGAAGATGCAGCGCAAATGGGAAATACTAGAACTTTTTTCAGGGTATACCGACTGATAAACCCAATGGGAAGACCTAGATGCAGATAGGAGGATAACATTTAGTATGGACCAGAAAGAGATAGGATGTAATGAGATAGACTGGATATAACTATTTCAAGATAGGGATAGGAGACGTACTTTTGTAAGTGCGGCAATGACATTTCGTGTTCCTAATGGTATAGAGTAATATAGTAGTAATTAAGATCGTTTATAATGTTTTGAAACATTTTCAAAAAACTTTTATTACTAAAATACCTTTAAATGATATTTTCCCCGCAAAAGAAGTAGTCAATTAAATTTACCATTCAAAATACTCCCAAAATACCAATTTTTATCTAGTTGTCTGAGATATTTTCAAACATTTACAAATTTTCAAAAATCATTCAGTAATAAACTAGACTTAAATACATAGTTTTGGTTCTTGCTCATCATAAAACTTGCTGAGATTTGCCTTGAGGCATAATCATATAGTTTATAACTTTCAAGTTTGTAATTCATTTTAAACTGGTTTAAGCCAGTTAAATTGAATCACAAACATAATAATCTTATTTTCATTACAGGGACAAAAACTAATATATTACATACGATACACTATAATCTTGAAGTGGAAAATTTTCACTGTAATAATGCGAAAGTAAATAGGGTGGGTGTATCATAGGTGTGGTTGAATTATTTTGTTTATATTTACCTGAGTTTTTTAATGTAATTTATGTCTTTCTACCGTGATTTTTAATGATTATATATTTAGAGACCATGATAAATTTCAATGAGTAACCGATTTATTTATTGGGGTCTAATAAAAAGTGAATAAATGCTTATTTCTATTACAGAAAGAATGTAAATATTAGCGGTAGCATTAAATGTTTGAAACCAATTGGGTTGTCGTAGGTAAAGTTATTTTTTAAGTTGCAGAGAGTAAAAGTAAATGTATATACTTTGAAGTCCCCAAGTTAGAATATCTCAAAAACAAAATAATATTTGATTGAAAAAAGTTTTTTATGCAATCCAATTAGATAAAGATGTGAGGAAGGTAGAATTTAGATTAAACATGTTAGCATTTGGTCCAAGAGTGCGGAAAACCATTCAAACAGATTTCAGTGTTACATGAATAATTCTTTTGAACTCTAGCCTCTCGTAGCTCGAAAACCAGACCATGCGAAGCTAATACCTTATACAACATACCACAGGTATGTGCGAAAAACCCTACAAAAAATAACACGCCGTTTTTACTAGCACAATTTTTTTTCTAAAACCACAAAAATGGTTTATAGTACGCTTTTAAATTGAAACAAAGACGTCTCAGCATGATCAAATTTACTTTCCTGTGATAGGCTTCTTCTCTCTCTCTTTTTTTTTTTTGCATGTGTAAGTAGTGAGGAAGAGGTCGGAGGAGCGGGTATAGGGGGGTTTATAGGAGACGGTAGTGATTCCTCTCTTACAAGTGATGTTGAAGGCACGGGGAAGAGATGACACAAAGTATTGATATCTCCTCGGAGGAAAGAAATACGCTTACAAATCTCACATATGTCAAACTATACGGTGCTCCATCGAAAAGCCGGGGAGAAAGAACACCGAAATTTATATTATATTTTCCGTAAGTTCTTTAATTCGTTTAGTAAATATCTTAGTAGCCTTTTGTGTCATTTTAATTTTTCTCAGCATCTTTACTGTTTGTCAGATATATAATTTTATTTATTTTGGTTTCCACCCTCACTCCCCCCACGTCGTATTACTACCCGTCTTAACTATACGCATTTAAACTACTCTAATGAAGTAGGGATGAGGAAGGCTTATTTTAAAGGAAATGTACCCTCATTCACCTGGGGAAAGAGAGTGATAAATATTTCTAAAATATACCCCTTGTACACTCGAGTGGAATTCAAACCCCAGCCTCTGTCACAGGAAGACCAGACTAGATGAGTCTTGACATTTTGTCCACGTGACATCGATACAGATACCCGCATTTAATTACTGTAATGGGAAGGTCATGAATATCATTTATATGTGACTAAATAACTGACTCCATCTTGAATGTGACTACGGCCACATGGACTGGACTACTCTATAGCTGCTCTGAGATGAATTGGGTCTATCTAGTCGGATGCACTGAGGGTGGTTTTCCCTAAGTGATTCTCCACTCTTTCTCCAGGCAAATGCGGGTGTTCTTCCTTTAAATTAAGCCTTCCTATTCCATAACCAATTAGTTTAATTAGTACATAGGCGTATAACCGGAACGGGTAGTAATACGTGGCGCTAAAAAATCAAATATTGTTACCAGTCAATTTAAGTCATATTTAAAAATATATGTAAATTTATAGATCTTATCACAGGTCCAGGCTCGACTCCCAGGAGGTTGAAGGGGACGCGAGATAGGAGCTATAATCTTACACATTTTATAACAACCCCCACCCCCTCTTTTTTGACAAAATAAATCAAACATTGCTTTACATATACGTTTAACCTTAATTTTCTACGAATACAAATGTCTATAGCTCCTTTTATTTTTAGCACCGTTTCTTACTACCCGTTCATGTTATTCGCTTGTATACTAATTACGCTAGTCATTTTAAGGATGAGGAAGGTTATATTCAAAAGAACTGTACCTGCATTTGTGTGACGGGAGATTAGAACACTATTTAAGGTAAAACCACCCTCTGTACACACGAACGAGATTCGAACCTCGATTTATCCGTCATCAGTATTTTGAACTACTGCGAGAATAGCGCGTTAGAGGTTACCTAAGCGGGTGTCAAAATTCTTAATATTTGTGATGAGCAGGGCCCTGATTTTTATAACCTAAAAATTATCAAAAAATTACCTAAAAATAATTTACTCCAATTAAAAAAACTAAATCAAACAATAAATTTACGTAAAATGCAATGAAAAGCCTTTAACTTTTGCAATTCTACATTATTATATATATATATATATATATAACATTGATAACATGAACATTGATTTACAAATATCTGCTTCAAATGTAAAGCTCCCTCCTCCCAACGCAACGCTCTTAAATATAGTTGCAGTGTGTATTGTACAACCAAACAAGCAAAGAGGATACAAAAATAATGAATATATTATCTTCTCGTTCTGACAACTACATGTTGAAAAAATTGGCTTGAGTATATATGCATTTACAGAATATCTATGGTATTTAAAAATATACTTATTTATATGTATAACTTAAAATAACTCAGGACAAAATGACTCAAATGCTAAAATGATACAACCTAATAAGAAATTACCTTGATTTCAAAATAAAAATAAAAATTACCTATAAAAATGATTGTATGTATCTGGGAAGAATGTTTTGTAAAAATGAAGGGGTTGATGGTGAAATTGACAAATGGTTGAATGCATTTCGGAGAGTAATTGGATGCATGTGGACTATTGCAAAAATGAAGTATCGAAACAGGCAAAGATGTTGGTATATAAAATTGTGTTGACGCAAAAATTGTTGTATGGCTTTGAACGTAGGTTTGTCAAGAGAAACACAAGAGCAAGGTGAATGCGGTTGTAATGAGATGTATAAGAAATGTATGTGGACAAACTCGTATGGACAGAGTCAATAATGAATGAGTACTGAAGGAGGGGGTTTGAAAGGAATCCAATAAGTCAATGTGAAAGAAGCATCTTACGGTGGTTTTGGTTATGTTGAGAGAATGAGCGCGGATCGAATGATGAAGAAAATAAATGAAGGTAAAATATGTGGATCAAAAGGAAGGAATGAATATACCATGTAAGAAGTGGCTAAATGTTTTAGATGAATGTGTTCAAAATAGAAATATTAATAGCTTTAATAATAAAAGCGCATTAATGACTTGGTGAATGAATGTTGTTGAAGCGAATAAAGTATGCAGGGATAAGGGAAATGCGGAGAATGTTATTAGTGCGGATGTATTAAGTACAGAGTGTTGTATTTTGAGCTAAATGCATAGTTTCTTGCCTACCCCGTAAGGGAACGGTGTATATATATATATATATATATATATATATATATATATATATATATATATATATATATATATATACACACATGAATAATCACACCGTGATACTTATGAGCATTGTATGTGACGAACTAAAAAAAAAAGTTGACATGTTGGTCATAAAAATCCAGGACCTAGTCATTATCGTATTGACATATGAATTAGAATTTTTTTTAAATTAAGAAAAAAAAGTAATTTTAAAATTCTGCGATGCACATGACCATTATTCACTATTTTGCCACTACTAAACGTATACATTTAGACTGTACTTACCTACAGAAGCAATACTAACCCCCTTACAACCCAACTTTAAGCGATTGGACCTATTAGACGTCGCAGGAAATTCTTGGCGAAGTTTGTACCAGCCGGATCGCCGTGTTCCAATGGCACGCATGCCCTAGCAACCACGCACAAGGTTATTTGACGCTAGCGGGACAGGGGGAAAAGGGTGGGAAGTGGGGTTTGAAGGGGGTTGGGGGGTGGAAGAGGACTGTCATTAAACCAACTTTGACCGTGTCACAGCTTAATAAAGCCTCTCGCCAATGGTGTGAAGGGAAATGCGTTCTGTTTGGCGACCGGGGAACTTGCAGTTCTTTGACAGTCAAAAACTAAGTTTTTTTTAGTTTGTTTGCATTTTTTTTTACAAGTACCTGACAAACAAGTGAGGTTCCTAAGCGCTCGATATTTTATAGTATATATGTGTATATAAGTTTACATATATATTTATATGTATATGATTTGAAAGCCCATTTTCTGTAATTCAGACCAAGAGAAAACGTATTAACCGATTTTGACAAACGACCATTCATTTTAAAGTTTGGTGTTTCATAATGTCGGCACTAATAGTAGTTTCCAACGAAAACGCGATTTTCATAAGAATCTACAGCTTTATTTCTGTGTACGCAATCATAATCTTTTTCCTCTGTGTAAACAGTGACTCATCTGTACAATATATTATTTTTCTTACTTTATCATGGACATTTTTATTTATGTATGATTGTTAAACAGTGTAATTTAATTTTCTATGGTTAAATATAATAACTAAATTCTTACTCAACTAGTATGGCGGGTGACCTGGTGGTCTAGGGGTAAGGGGTTGGACTTCTGTGCTGGGGGTCTGAGGTTCAATCCTCGGTCCCGGCACAGATTTATCTGATTACCAAACCCTTCCTTCACCTCTGACAAGACTTTATTAATCACAACTTGTGAATGTGTGGAATGCCAGGCCTCCACCGTGGTTCGGATTCCACGTTAAGCTGTAGGTCTTCAATTTCATCTCACAATCACCCTACCATTACAAATTAGCGTGAGTACAACCAGAACGGGTAGTAATACCCGGTGCTAATAATATTATTATTATTATATAACTAGTGTTGTGCAACAAATATATATAATAATAGAAGATGGGTCGTTTTAAAGTTCTTATAGTTGTGGGAAGTATAATTTTTGCTTGAAATTAAACAATCCAAGATAAATATCCACGTAAATGGACTTTGATGAGTAAACTTTTAACTAGAAAGTTGAATGAGGCTTCATTCTATATAGATCTTTCCGATACAAAATTTTGAATACATTTTAGTGCAATAAACCGCAGACATCACATCGATGACCCACTAATTTAATTTGAATCTCTACACAAAGTTATCTTTACAGTTAGTAAATATTTGTCATCCAACACCTTGGTAGTAATCGGTAGAGTTTCTCTTTACTTAGGCAAAGGTTCTGGGTTCGATTCCTGGTATGGCTGAAACATTTATCAATAGTGAAATGAGTGTTTAACCTTTCAAAGTAATGAATTAAAGGCAGGGGGCTGGATGTTGTGTCTATTCTAGATTTAAGTTATTGTATAAGTCGTGTGCTGATATAAATCAGTCGTTTCATAACGTACACGTTGATTACCTCAAATATTTGAAAATATTATTTAATATTTGTCATTAATTTTGTATTGATTAGCTTTTTAAATAAAGATGAGAAGTTTCTATAGTTCAAATTCTATTATATTCTAGGAAAATATTCAACAGACTTTTAGAATTAATATCTGTAGAAAATCAAACCAAATATATCAACTTAAGCAAAATTTTATGTATTTATTGCTTAGAAGTTTATTTAATATTCCACGTTATATACCAACACACCTTAACATTTAGCCTAATACCTGATCATAACACTAAGAATTTTAATTCTCATTAAGTGATATTACCTCAAACACGATGAATAAATTCTCTTAGACAAGAGGAGGAAATCAACTAGATTTTTTTTGTAATTTCATGATTTTAATAAGGAATTTTACAAATTTTATAGTCAAAACAAAATGATATTTAAATTAAAGGTGACCAAGTTGTTGCATTTTAATATTTTGCCATATCAAGTAGGTAAAAGGTATAAATATAGTTGTATACAAAGTTAAAATGAAATATAATAAAAACAAGAAACAAATATATAATATTATATATAAAAGTGGGGGTGCTGAAAAAATATATAAAATTGAAATAAAAATAATAATGGCTTACATATATTGTTTCAAGTCTATGGTCTTTCACTTTTTTTATTCCACTAGCGGCGGGCTAGGCCTGTCGCTAACTTCATAATCCTTATAATTTAACTTGACTAGAACATGCACAACATCCAGTCCCTAGTCGTTAATTTATCAACTTGAAATGGTAAACCCATATTTTATGATTGATACATTTTTTGACCATGCCAGGAATCGAACCCGAGACCCTTAACTCATTAGGCAGACATGCTACCGACTGAGCTAAGGCGTTGGAAAGATTGAAAAATTAAAAAGTAATAATAATAATAGCACCGCGTCTTACTACCCGTTCGGGTTATACGCTTTAAGTACTAATTACTCTAACGAATTAGGAATTTGGAAGGTTGAATTAGAGGAAGTGAACCCGCATTTGCGTGGAGGGAGAGTGGAAAACCATTTAGGAAAAACCACCCCCAGTTCACCCGACCGAGATTCGAACCTCGATCTCCCCGTCCTCAGCAGTCGAGCAGCTCAACACAAGGCTTTAGCCAACTACGCCACAGAGGCGGGTATTAAAAAGTAAAATTCTAAAATGAATAATTTGGTTATGTAACTAATTAATTAATTTTGAATTATTTAAGTATTTTTATACTCATAGAAAGCAATCAAACTACCTATAATTTAATAATACTCGCACACCATCATCAGTGGTCACGCAGTGTAAGGCGTCATGACCACAACAGACTGCATCACTGGTAACGGGGTGGCTGGTGTCCAAATCTTAGCCGAGTACACTGGGCAATGGGGCAGGGGAGTTAGGGGAAGGATATATGTAATTTATCACTTTTTTTACATCCCTTATAGCTATTATTTATGAAGCACTTCTCATAAACCTTCCCCAATCCTTAATTCACAGATTAAGCCGCCAAGAACTTATGGACGTTTGGTTATCAGAAAAATTAGTTACAATATTATACTAAAATCAGAAAACTTATTTAATTGGAGTTTATTGAAATTTATACTTGAAAACGAGATATGTATCAGTCGAATGTTTTTTTAATTTTAAATTATTTTTATGCTGTATTAATTTTCCTCGCGTTGTGACAACCACCTCATGAGCATAGCGGCACTAGATTACAAACTTTTTAAATTAAGAGAAAAAGTTGTCATTAAATTCCAGGACAAGCTTCACAGATATTCAACAACTGTTGATATCACTACGTTAAGAAAATTAAACTCTTGTGTTTCTACTGAATCAGTATCTGATATAATGGTAAAGAAAATATTTTATTATAAAAACTGAATAACACTGCCTTTTCCTCACGTCCCTAACAATCCCATCTTAGTTAGCTTTTGTCACAATATATCAATTATGGTAAAATCACATAAAGAATTTCTTAAAACTGTCAACTATTATAAATGATTGAAAGGTTTATAGCAAATAGTATATATTAAAACATAAACAAGTTTCAAAATTCCTAGTTAGAGTTTTGTTCCACGCTTTACATTATAATTGACTTTTAACTTTATACAATGTAATGTTTCTAAATTGGTTTAGTTTTATAGGTTCTTTTAGCATAGTCAGCTATACTATTTATTTTACATGAAATCAATAAATCATTACATTTAAACCCAACTTCCTAGTTCACTGCTCCCAGACACAATGATTATCAACATATGTTTTACCATGTCATGGATTACAGATATCACAGTGCTGCTCAAGGTATTAAAGTTAATGTCAATCACTAAACATTTCAATATCTCCCACTTCCTGTCTTCCCTTAGAATGGTGAGTATGTGAGCCTTCTTGGTGGTCGAATGGGCCGTCGCGGTTTTTCTTCCGCAGCCTCATGTTATCTTGCTCCTGTATCCAACCTGTTTCTGGATTTGACTGCTGTGCACCTCCTAATGTCCATGAGGATTCCCCCTGCATGTCTTGACTCGACCCATCACCAATGACGGGGCTGGGTTTGGGCAATGCCAAGTGATCCTCAGTACCGATGTCCTGTTCCCCCCTCCCCCCCTCCTATGAATAAGAGAATCAGGCGGGTATGGCATGGCCCAACGAGACTCTTTGGGAGATGATATATTCTGACTGCTACAAGGTAATGTCACAGTCATTTGGCTCAAATGACGTTTCACTACACATCCTGAGCCTAACTTAACTAAGTATAGTCTTTCCCCAACCTCTTGTGATTTATAGCATTTTCCCAAATAGCTTTGTTTTGTTTAAAAACTTGAACCAAAACACTTTATTTACATTAAAAATTATTTTCATTCTTCCAGAATATCTTTGCTGTATTCCTTGATTAGAGGATACATGAGCCCTTATTTCCTCAATTCTTTGATTGTTTTGGCAATCCTTTCTATTGTGTATGATATCCAATAGTGTTTGCAAAGCTCTATCCATCATCAACATCGCTGGCGCAACCCCAGTGGTTAGCTGAGGGGTGTTCCTATAATACATTAGAAACTCTGTCAAGGCCATATGAATATCTTTTCCATCAAGAAAGGCCCTCTTGATGGCTCGTTTAAGCTGGCCAACCACATTTTCCACTTGGCCATTGGTTTGTGGGAAATGAGGTGCACCTGCGTGATATCTCATGACATGTAAGTCACAAAAATCAGTATATTCTTTTGAATGAACAAGTTGACAGCCGTTATCTGATATCATAAGTTCTGGTAATCCAAATCGAGCAAATAAGACCGTCAGGGCTCAAATTGTGGCTTTTGTAGTTACTGACAACATTTGACAAATTTCTAGCCACTTAAATGAGCGTCGATTATCATCAAATAGGTTTTTCCTATATATGGGCCCCAAAAAATCCAAATGTATACGGTTCCAAGGCTTTTCTGGCCATGGCCATGGAATAAGTTCACACCTGTCAGGAGAACCTTGTACTTTGTGGCATGGACCACAGCATAAAACCAAAATATCAATTTCTTTACCAAGTCCTGGCCACCAAAAGTAATTTTTGGCCACAAGTTTGGTTTTAACTATTCGAAAATGTGGCTTATGCATTTCTTCCTTATTTGTAAAGCAAAAGCTATTACCATTATGTGTCCTTGGAAAAGGCATTCTTGATCTATACATGGACATCTATATGTTTTACCTGCCCTTTAAAAGCAGCTGGAAGTAAACATCATCCTAGTGGAATTCTTTACAGGTCTTAAGTGTAAAATTTAACTATCTCATTTTTATTTATAATTCGTACATCCTGAAAATATTTCTTGTATAACCTTTCTGACATAGCACTGCAGGTAGCGCCAGTGTCTAGCTGTCCAATCATTTGAACATCATTTAGTGTAACTTCAATACTGAATGATAACCTCTCATCAAGTGATTGAGGTTTAAAAAAAACAATAGTTTCTTGTCCTCCCTCCCCTTACTCTGTTTCCATAAGGTTAGAGGTGACCCGCTTGAATTTTGAAGGACACATTCTTTTTAAGTGCCCCCTACATTTACAAATGTCACAAATATAATTGTAAAACCTGCACTGTGCTGTTGAGAGATTTGTATAACCGCAAATAGCACAAGGAGAACAGGGATCAAATCTCTGTTTGGTAGGACGATTATTTCTGCCCTGTTGACCAGAACCCATTTTGAAAATTTCAGGTTTCCTTTTAACATATATATCTTCGAAAAATGTGTTTTCAGCAATCACCTGCTGAGCGATCTTCCTAGCTTTGCTAATGGTTAACTTTGCGGGGTACTCTGTACATAAGCGTTCTTTAACTTTCTTTTCTTGTATACCCATCACACATTTGTCAAGAAGAGCAAAATCTAGGTGTGTTCCAAACGTGCAACTGGAAGCCGGATGCTGAACTCTAGCGGCCCAGTCTGCTACTGATTCATTAAGCCCACAACATACATTATAAAATTCAGATCTTTCCTTAAAAACTGAAACCACAGGTAAATAATGTGCATTTAACAAAGCTATCAAATCCACATACCTTTTAGTTTAAGGAGTATCGGGCACACACAAATCTATTAACAACTTAAAAGTAACCTGATTTTGATGATTCAGTAGTGTTTCACACTCTTTATCTTTCAAACCATTAAACTTAATAAAATTCGCCAACTTCCTCTTGAAAATATCCCAGGCATCCTCAGCGGGATTAAATTCCCTAAGATGTCCAATATAACTAGCCATGGCCGATATTGATTTTGCCGAACTATGATACTTAAATCCTATCCTGTCGCCAATGTCATGTTTCTAAATTATTTTGGTTTTATAGGTCCTTTTAGCATAATCTGCTATAATATTTACTTTACATGAAATCAATAAATCACTATATTTAAACACAATTTCCTAGTTCACTGCTCCCAAACACAATGAAGATCCCCAACATATGTTTTACCATGGCATGGATTACAGATATCACAGCACTGTTCAAGGTATTAGAGTTAAGGTCCAATCACTGAACATTCCAAACAACAACTCGCTTTGATCGTTAGTGGCTCCGCCCCAAAACCCCCAATGAGTTTTCTTTGCAAGTGATGTAAACCAATGTATTTCCAGAGCCGTTTTTTGATAGGCGTTAACGTTTAGCCACAAGAGACCTCCAAAGAAAGGTCCGCACCGACTTTAAAGTTGCTCCTCAACTTTTTTTTTTTTCGGGGGCTAAAAACTAAATTTCTTATTTTTTAAAATTTCCGTTGGTTACAGGCTAGAAGCTATAAGTTTGCCAAATTTCAAGTTTTAGTTAATTTGGCAGTGGGTAAACATTAGTTCAGGGAGTCAGCCGTGTGGCTTTATAGTAGTATAATGTTACTGAACATATTTTCACATAAAATATTTTTAGTAGAATATAGAATTTAAAAAAAATGTTATTAGTAAGGCCCCCTTTAAGTTTTCCTAAAAAAAGAAAATACTTAGATAATAGTGACACATTCTTTAGATATAAATTTCTATCAAAATAATATTGTAGCAAATAATAACAATTTCCAATGTTCAATTATCAGTCATCAACAATAAGCTAAAGCGAACTTTTTTTTTGTATAAAAAAATATATTATTATTCATGATATTAAACACTCTCCAGAATTGATATTGAAAAAAATTGCTTAAACGTTTTTAAAAAAAATGTGTAGTGCACAACTCTTAAAACCAAGTATAAATTGTTATAAGCTATTTAATACTCTATAAATATATCCATTTTGAATGAAATCGTTATAGCTATTTAAAAAATTGAATTTCGAAAAATTTAGTCGGTATCAAATTTCGAATAATCTTATAGATAGATTCAAAATCACGATATAGCCTTGAGCTATGACCATATACCATCTTAATTTAAAGTTTGAACGAAATACATCAGAATCTTTCTCTTATACCTTCAAGTGCACACACATTTGAGGCAGTTATAATTGTAACTTATTTTAATTTGAG